>OY755207.1:26490438-26745047 GCA_963576765.1 Draba incana
GATGATTATGACGATGGTGAAGATTCACGTGAAGGAGGTGAGTCCTTTTGGTTTCTTGGTGTTGGTTCTAAGGTTAAAGCTAGGGTTTCCACGGATATGCAGTTGAAAATGTTTGGGGATCAACGTAGGGTTGATTTCGTGAGTAATGGTGTTTGGGCTTTGAAGTTCTTGAATGATGAGGGTTATAGGAGGTTCCTTACTAGGTTTCAGGACTATTTGTTTGAGAATGTGTATATGGTTAAGGCAACAGAAGCGAATAGGGTCAAGGTTTATGGGAAAGATTTCATGGGATGGGCTAATCCTGAGGCTGCTGATGATTCTATGTGGGAAGATGCTGAAGGTCCACCGGAAGAAGAGGAAACTCGTGCGAAGAAAAATACGGATTTGACCGAAGAATTCGAGGAGATTGCTAACGGTGGAGTGCATAGTTTGGCTTTAGGAGCATTGGATAATTCATTCTTGGTGAATGATTTAGGTGTTCAGGTTTATAGGAATATGGAGCGTGGGATTCACGGGAAAGGTGTGTGCGTGAGATTTGATAATGGGAACTCGAAGTTTGGATCGGGTTCGAGCCAGACAACACCGAACAAGGCTCTTTTGATGAGAGCAGAGACTAATATGATGCTGATGAGTCCGGCTAAACAAGGGCAACCACATACGAGTGGTGTTAAGCAGCTTGATATAGAGTCCGGGAAGATTGTTACGGAATGGAAGTTTGAGAAAGACGGGACTGAAATCACGATGAGAGATATTACGAATGATACTAAAGGGTCGCAGCTAGATCCATCGGAGTCTACGTTTTTGGGATTAGATGACAATAGGCTGTGTCAATGGGACATGAGGGACCGTAGAGGTATAGTGAGGAGCATCGAATCGCCTATCTTGGAATGGACTCAAGGACATCAGTTCTCTAGAGGAACGAATTTCCAATGCTTTGCAACTACTGGAGATGGGTCAATCGTTGTGGGATCGCTTGATGGAAAGATAAGGTTGTACTCAAAGACCTCGATGAGAATGGCAAAGACGGCATTCCCAGGGCTTGGTTCACCGATAACACATGTGGACGTTTCTTACGACGGGAAATGGATATTGGGGACAACGGATACATACTTGGTTCTTATATGCACCCTTTTCACAGACAAAGATGGTCGGACGAAAACAGGTTTTAGCGGAAGGATGGGAAACAAAATACCAGCACCGAGGCTGCTTAAGCTAACACCGCTAGATTCACACTTGGCAGGAAACGATAACAAGTTCCACGGCGGTCACTTCTCATGGGTAAGTTTCATTCATTTCACACATTATCGATTACAATTACTGATTGTTATAAAGCAAAATATCATCATAGTTTTATGTAATTTACAGGTAACGGAGAGCGGGAAGCAAGAGAGGCATATAGTAGCAACGGTGGGGAAATTCAGTGTGATATGGGACTTGGAGCGGGTGAAGAACAGTGCGCACGAGTGCTATAGGAACCAGCAAGGGCTAAAGAGCTGTTACTGCTACAAGATCTTGTTGAAAGATGAGTCGATTGTGGAGAGCCGGTTCATGCATGATAACTTTTCCTTCTCCGGTAACAAATCACCAGAAGCTCCACTTGTGGTTGCCACTCCTCAGAAAGTCAGCTCCATTAGCCTCTCTGGAAGAAGACTGTAATAAAAAACGTTTTTTTTGTATCTAAAGACTTAAGCTTTCCAAGTTGTTTTGTAATGAAATTGTTTTGTGTAGCGTTTGACTTGTGTGAAGGTTTGTGTTGAATGACAATTGGCTACGAATTTGGTTTCATAATTTTCATTGCATATCCTAAAATATATACGTTTTGTGAAGAGCAAATTTTAGAAAACCATATAAAGAGTAATATATATACACATTTACAAAGAGACTTAAAACGTGCGTAAGTGTTAAAAAAGCCCAGCCCAAAGCAGACCCAGTAATTTAGGTCCGGATCGTATCAGATTCCTTACCGAAGATACCGATTCCATGTCCAAGACTCAAAATCCGCCGAAGAAACCTCTTTCACTAAGAAATCATCCAAACACAAAACATAGCATCAATCAATCTTTTCCCCTACAACACCACAAACGCCGAATTGGGTTTCGATTGGCGAAAGAAATCGATTAGTGTAATTTAGGGTTACATCATCATCATCCTCTAGGTCTTTTTTCACGGTTTCGCCTTTTCAGAAAAACCTTTTACTTGACATCACCGCTTTCACACACAATCATCGATCCACAACAACCCTCACTTTTCACAGGTTAATATTCATTTAGCCAATCGATTTTCTTTATCCAGATTCATAAATTCGTGTTTTTGCAATTTGGGTTTTCTTTATCTTGTTGCAATTTCGTATCTTTGATCATCATCATCATCAATGTGTTTTCAGATTTGCAGCAATGTCTTGTCTCTTCGATGGTATTCCAGACGCAGTTGCTCTTAGATGCCTAGCTCGCGTTCCATTAGACACTCATCCCAATCTAGAGCTCGTATCTCGCTCTTGGCGAACAGCGATTCGCAGCGACGAGCTTTTCCAAGTCCGTAAAGAAGTCGGGTCAACCGAGAATCTTCTCTGCGTTTGTGCTTTTGATCCTGAGAACATTTGGCAAGTCTACAGTCCAAATTGCGATAAATGGCTCACTCTCCCTCTCCTTCCCTCGAGAATCCGCCACCTCGCACATTTCGGAGCTGTATCCGTAGCCGGAAAGCTCTTTGTTTTAGGCGGTGGCAGCGACGCGGTCGATCCGTTAACCGGTGACCATGACGGTACCTTTGCGACGGCCGAGGTCTGGTCTTACGACTTTGTTCACAGACAATGGACTCAACGATCGCCAATGCTCGTGCCTCGTGCCATGTTTGCTTGTTGTGTTCTCGATGGGAACATTATCGTCGCTGGCGGATTCACCACTTGTCGTAAATCGATATCTGGAGCTGAGATGTATGATCCTGAGAAGGATGTTTGGACATCGATCCCTGATTTACACAGGACTCATAACTCGGCTTGTTCGGGTTTAGTGGTGAAAGGGAAAGTTCACGTTTTGCACAAAGGGTTATCGTCCGTGCAGGTTCTCGAGAGCGTTAAATTCGGATGGGCTGTGAAAGAGTACGGCTGGCATCAAGGTCCAATGGCGGTTGTTGAAGACGTGCTTTACGTGATGAGCCATGGACTTGTGGAGAAGCAAGAGGAAGACGATACGTGGAAGATGGTTGCGTCCGCGTCTGAGTTTAAGCGGAGGATTGGAATGGCGATGACGAGTTTGAGTGAAGAGGTTTTGATTGTAGGAGGAGTGATTGGACCTGATAGGCTTAACTGGGACATCAAGCCGTTGTCGGATGTGGACGCTTTGACGGTTGGGAGTGAGCGTCCGGTTTGGAGGAAGATTGCGCCGATGACTAGGTGCCGTGGAACGATCCTTGGTTGTACGCAGTTGACAATCTGATGAGAATTTCGTTTCTGTTTTTCATTTTTGTTATGTATGTCTTTCTTGGTGTTTGTTATAATGTTTTGAATTACTCTTTTTGAGAAAGAAAGAAAAATAGCCAAGTTTTAAGAATTTATCATCAAAAATAGCATAAAATTGTCATTTAAAAAGCCATATTAGGCTGACAATTTGTATGGAAAGATAAGGTTGTACTCAAATGAGAGAGGCAAAGAAGGCTAAATGGTATAGAAAACAATACAAAGAGGAATTGCATTTACAAAGAGACTTTCAAATTGTTTTATACAGTAGAGAACAACACAAGAAACCTGAGTTTCTTTTTTTTTTTTATAATATTTGTCAAAGAGAATATGCAGTCTAATGGACTCGACAAATACAAAAATTGAAAAAAAAGAAAACTATAACCTTTCTTCTTTTTTTATAACCTCCAACTCTAATCAGTAAGGTGAGAACAATTTCTTTAGCAGCTAATAGGGTTTTGGTTGGAGAAGTGGAAACATGTTCCGTATCTGTCATGCTTGCGAGCCTAATCTTCATCTTCTGAATCTGCCATTTGACAAGAACAAATGGTTACTCAAAAACTTCAATGGATCCACAACTACACAGCCAACATAAACATACAACAATAATGGACATAATAGTTTACGGCTTGGATATTAGTGGAGCTATAGCCTGTTTAACCATAGCGACAAAAAACCTAGACTCATATGAATGATAGATAAACAGTTATATTCAAAATCGACAAAAGCCTTACCGGATCTTATATCTTCTCCCACTTTTCCTCTGTTTTTAAGAAGTCTTACGATCATGGCGCAAATGAGATACCACCAATATATGTGGAATACAAGAAGTATCATTAGCATAGTGTTGAAGGAATAGTACATGATGGTGCCTTCAGTTGATGTCATATCCAAATAACCCAGGAGGTCAATGCTTTATCAAAAACAAAGAGTAAATGTCAGCTAAAAGCATTGACAATGAGTGAAGATATTTACATCAAAGTGTGTGTACCTTGTGGCCCTGATGATCCAAAATGGGAAGTATATCAACCTTAGCAATAGCCAAGAGATAGCAAATAGTGCAAAACACACACTTGCTCCAAACTCATTTTCAGAGTACTTGAAAATTTTAGCGGTTTCCATAAACACGTCACTTGCATCATGAAGAGCTAGGATGATTGCTCCAATTCGGAAAAAACTGCACAAGGAAATGAGTGCTGAATTGTTGATGAGTCCATAACGAGCATGATCTCAACGTCTAGGTGCTACACTATGCTAACTCTTTATATTATCTCAACAAAACATGGACTGATGTAAATAGATGAAACAATTACCTCGTTAGGTAGGAGTAGCTAATGAGAAGGATTGTAATTACATGGTGAGACATCATAACAGCAAAATCCTTTCTTCTGGTCTCCCATGCAAGCAACGCAGCAACACCAAACACATAGAACCCGCACTGGATCATATAGTAAAGCTTTACCGAAAACCTACAAATAAAAAAAAAACGAATAAATAAGATTCTTCGCTTCCATGTCCACAGAACTATGCCATGAAATGACCACATAAAGAAATTCAAGGCAAGTAGCAAAAGTGAATACAGAAACAGAAATGTAGAATTGATTACTCACTTCAACTCTTGATTTGGCCAACCGGCAAAGAAGAGTTTTAAATCTCTGGCCCAGGGCTCGTTGTAAATGATACTGAGAACGAATATGTCACAACTAGCATAATACAAGAGTTTCCACAAAGATTCCTTGCATTTGACGATCTTGGCACGAGTCGTATCATTCATTTTAAGCGGGGCAGAACCAGTACTCAAAAGCCATACAGCTATCCTCTGCAAAAAGATTGAACACACCAAAACAATGGAACATTAATCAATCAACTCCTAGTTCATGAATTAAACCAACAACACTAGTCATTCTTCAAGAAATCCAAAGTTTTTATCAAGTGGCAAAGAAAATATATTATATGAAATGTTCTCCAGCATATCTTTCGGCTTCAAGAATTTCAACACTCAACGCATGCATCATCATGATCATCACCTACACTAGTCTCTGCTAACAAAGGCATTCCTCGATCAAAATTCCGAGAAACGGAGAGTCTTACTTACTTGAAAGACGAATCTATCGAGAAGGAGCCTCAAAAAGAAGAATCCGAAGGCGAAATAGACAGCAATCTGGAAATGCCAAACTCCGCCGCGCGACGACACCGATTCCATTTCTCCGAGGAATCAATAAAAAAATCCGGCGAAGAAGAGACAGAGACTTCTCTATTTTTCACTGAGGAATCATCCAACAGAAAGAATCAAATTGTATCTTCGCCGCGGAACAAGAACAAAAGCTCGCCGGAAAAATCGCCGATATCGGAATGGAGAAATCGGAGGGAGAGAGAGAGATTCGGTGCACGTTTAAATCCCTCAAGGATGGAATTGGGAATTGGGATCTAGCTACCTTCTTTTTCTCATTATTTATTTATTAATAGAACTACTCATAATCATATTATTATTTGTTTATCAAGTCGAATTTTTGCTTTTTAAACACGCGCAAATCGTGAGTTTTTTTTTCTTTCTTTTTGTTAAAAGCATTTCGTGAATGCATGAATTTTTAGATTTAAAGGAATCACTAAATATTACATCTAATTTCAAGAAAAGAGGAAAAAACCAAATAAATACAGCGTATGATTCCAACCTTCAAGTTTTAATTAAAGTAAAAATTTACAATTATAAAGTTTGTGACACTTTAGCGTTTACGATAAGAATTCCATTAAAAGGTTGGATTAACTTTTAACGAAAGGCATGATGATCAAATGTGACCAATAGGCGATAATGATCATGTTCCCTTATGGCTTACGAGTTAACGATAACTTTTTTAACTCTTTTTTGTTTTTTTTTTTTTCATTAAAATCAGTGGTATTTTGTATTTATTTATTTTTTTGGTCGGAAGTATTCTATATCTATTGTGAAGTAAAAAAGTACTTTACCTATATTCAGAAAGTTAGTTTTTTTCTTTCTCTAGAATGGTAAAAGTATAGCATCACCAAATAACACGGATGGACACAAGATTTTATATTTATTTTATAAAACCTTTTATAAAACAAATTACGTAATATAGGCCTTGTCGTTGTTACGTATTTACATTGGTTTTTTTTTATATAATTTTGAAGTTTGGACCGAAACTTTAATCTATGTAGGTCTAGAGTAAATTTTTAGTCAACTCTTTTTTAAAATATCCCTCTTCTCAAGGAAAATTGAACGAAGAACAAAATAGAATAACTTCAAGTGCTTAATCACTAGCCCACCACCCTTTTAATTTATTTACGTTGGTTCTCATTCTCAATTTGTCTTCCCAACCCAATGCCATGGGCAACGATATTTGTTTTGTCCCATTCGTCGAATAGTATTTCTAGGATACTTTTACGTCAATTTATGCATTATTAAGAACGATTGTAGCAATTTTTATATCCAATTACTTTTAATAAAGTTTATTGGATCATGTCATGTTTAAACTTAAACTTATGTAGCTACGTGACAGATCAAACATATAATACGCATGATGATGTTTAGCAAACAAGAAGTATATGCATGACTATATAATAACCCATTCTCATTTTGTTAATTATTTGTCAGTAAAAGTATTTATTAGAAATGATTTTATAAAATCATATGCAGCCTCGGCCCAATAGTTTTGAAGACATTTGGGCAAAATTTTTATTTTTTTCCCCATTTTATAAATTAATATTAAAATATTCATATTTTAAAACATTATTTGGACCCTGATTTTTGTATGTTTTTCGAAAAAGGCTCATGTATAAATAAAAAATAATCTTTATTTATACAAACAACATAAAAATATGCCCTAATTACACACACAAAAAAAGCTTTATTATAAAAAGAATTTTTTTAAATGGTAATGGACTCGGGACCGTTGCACCTATACTCACCCCACTTGGGCCGGGACTGATCATCTGTAGATAGATTATTAAATAAAATCTTTCAAAACTACATGTAATATCAAATTTAATTAAAGGTTAATATATAATAAATATTTCATGCAAGAGACTACTATATTCCATGGTTCGGGCTGGTTGATAGCTCACGACATAACCAAAAACATCTTCTCTATTACCACCAGTGCGCTTAATCCAATGGCTTTTTTTGGTAAACTTGTGGCACCTAAATCAGAGAAAACAAAGCTTGAACCGATCAAGATGCCGGCGTTTGATACAAAGGCGATGCTCAAGAAATTTGAGCGTACTTTGGCTGGTCGTGTGCTCAATCCGGAAGCACAAGCGCATCGCATCAAAAGTCTCTTGACCGTCCTCCCGGGTGTATGGAAATGTGAAGAGAGAGTCCAGGGCGTGGACATTGGCAGAGGCAAATTCCAATTCCGGTTCACAGAAGAGACATACCTGCAGAGAGTTCTTGACAACCGACCATATCATTTTGATGGTTGGATGTTCACTTTGGAGCGATGGGTACCATCAACACGCGAGGACTTCCCATCCACAATACCATATTGGATAACAATTGAAGACTTACCGGATTTCTATTGTTATGAGGCGGGCATTAAGGAGATTGGGGAAAAGCTAGGGGAACTACTGAGGTGGGAGTGGGAGGCAAAACCTCCAAGAGTTCAAGTGGTCCTTGAAGCAGCCCGGCCTCTGGTGCGTGAAAGGGAGCTGGATTTTGGAGAGGGGGTGATTATCAGGGTCACCTTTCTCTATGAGAAACTTGAGAGATCATGTAAAGTCTGTCATCGATTATCCCACGATCGATACCATTGTCCCCTGCAACGCTTTTCTCGGCATCTCAAGGCACCACACCGTAACCACGGTGGGGATTTGGTCAGAGGAGGACAACACTGTTAGAAATTAGAGCCGAAGAGGATAGAGAATCCAATAGCAAGGGATAATGGGAAGAGACCATAGAACATCCCGATTAGCCCTAGGTCAGAGGCTCCAGCAAAGAAACTGCTTTGTCGTAATCTCCTTTCAGAGATTGAGCAAATCAGGAACATCGTGAAACCCCCAGGAGCAGATCAATCCAAAATCCCGACCAAGGAATGGGTTAAATGGAGTTTCCCACAAACGGAGACAGGAAGCTCTTCGGGAGAGGTCATGAATAACATACAGAAGAAGGAAGCGACAGGCCCCGTAAATCAGACCTCAGTGATTCCATCTGACGGAAAAGTCCCGACGGGTAACAAGGGAGAGGAAACAGAGAGGCAACCAGGAATTATCAATCAACACGCGACTTGGCACCGAGCGATGGCGAAAGAAGCTCGCCGAGATGATCTCATCATCAACCAGTATAAACGATGGAATCAAGCGGCGAAGGAAGTCAGGGAAGAAAACCGTGTGACGGAGACGGAGAAGGCTAAATCGGAAAAGTCAGCGTTGGTGCATCTGACGGTGGAGTAATGGGATGAGATTATTTCCCCGTTAAAGGATTTAGTTAAAGAAGAGTTATCAAACACTAATTTGGGCCCAACTCTAAGACACTCAAAGCCCAATACACCCAAAATCAATAGATTGAAAAAGGCTTTGGGTGTGAGAAAGAAGATTCATCAAAGCCCATTTCGAGGGGCTAAGATTCACAAATAAGCCGCGTTCGCCGTAGCTAATGCACTTAGAGAAGACAAGTCTCTTTGTGGGAAGTTACTTTCGTTAACTTCGGGGATGGACCCTATCCGGGGAAATATTCCGAAGAAATTTCAAGATCCGGTGGTTGAGGAGAAACCACCGGCGGTCGATTAAATGATCCTAAGTTGGAACTGTCAGGGAATCGGTGGTTTCCTGACAGTTCGTATGTTGCGTGAGTTCCGTAGAAGACTATTCCCGGGAATAATTTTTCTCATGGAAACAATGCGCGAGAAGAGCTATTTACAAGAATTTCAATCCGAATTTGGTTATGATTTTCTTTTCACAGTTGACCCTTGTGGTCTTAGTGGAGGTCTAGCCCTTATGGCTTTACCCGAGTTTCAAATTCAAGTTCTTTCTTACAATAAAAATATTATCGATGTATTAGCTATAATTCATGGTAATAAAGTTTTCATCTCTTTCGTTTATGGAGATCTAGTAATATCTTATCGTAACTTAGTTTGGGATTCAATTAGTCAGATTGGCTCTAGGCGTACAGGCCCCTGGTTAATAACAGGAGATTTTAATGAGATAACGGGACACCATGAGAAAATGGGAGGTAGAACACGAAGAGAAAATTCCTTTTTGGATTTACGTCTCATGCGAAATAATTGTGGTATGATTGATTTCCCGTTCACAGGTAATCCCCTCTCTTGGGTAGGGAGGAGAGGATAAAATGTCATTCGATGCCGCTTAGATAGAGCAATGGGAAACAAAGACTGGCATGATAAATTCACCCATACCATAGCAGAGTACCTGAGATTTATGGGGTCAGACCACCGACCGGTACTTACTCGGATTACTTCTAGAGACTTCCAGGGAACAAAGAATTTCAGGTTTGACAAACGGTGGTTGTCAAAACAAAATTTTGAGGACATTATTAAAGAAGGTTGGGCACCGGAGGATCCTGATCCTAGTTTGGATATCAGTGACCGTATTTCGCTATGCCGAAAAGTTATTTCTCGGTGAAGAAAGTCTGACCAACAAAACACAGGAGAGGCTATTGACATCCTCAAGATAGATTTGGATAGACTCCAAAGTCTTGATTCGAAAACCTTAGAAGAGGTGACATAAGCACAAGAGAAACTTTGAATAGCCCTGAAAGACGAGGAAATTTTTTGGCAACAAAAAAGTAGAGTGTTATGGTTGCTCGAGGGGGACCATAATACACAATTCTTCCATGCATCCACAAAACAGAGAAGAGCGAGAAATCGGATCATAGGCATTTTAAACTCTAATGGGACTTGGACCGAACAAGAAATAGAAATCGAGCAGATAGCGACCACCTACTTCGAAGATATGTTTGCCACAGCCGGAATCTCGGATTTAGAAACGTCTCTGAGGCATATTCCATGTACGGTTATGCAAGAGATGAATGACAATCTCACACGACTAATCTCAGCGGCAGAAGTCAAATCAGCAGTTTTCTCAATTCACCCCGAAAAAGCTTCGGGCCCCGATGGGATGACTGCTCCTTTTTATCAAAAATTTTGGCATATCTTAGGACCGCAAGTAGTCGAGATGATCCAAGAGTTCATGGCATCTGGGTATATTGAACCTAGTATGAATGAGGTCAATATTTGCCTTATACCCAAAACTGAAAAACCACAAGAAATGAAAGAGTTCAAGTCGATTAGTCTCTGTAATGTTAGCTATAAGATTATCTCGAAAGTCTTATGCCAACGACTTAAAAAGATTTTACCAAAATTGGTTTCAGAGACCCAGTCAGCTTTCGTATCTGGAAGAGTGATTTCGGATAATATCCTAGTCGCTCAAGAGGCTTTCAAGGCCCTGGTCACCAAAGAGAAATGTCGCAAGGAATTTATGGCGGTAAAAACTAACATGAGTAAAGCCTACGATCGCATAGAATGAGGTTTTTTAGAATGCCTCTTACGGAGGATAGGGTTCTCAGAAAAATGGATATCCTGGATTATACCGTGTGTGAACTCGGTTACCTACCACTTACTACTCAATGGAAACCCCCAAGGATCAATTACCCCTTCAAGGGGTCTACGGCAAGGAGATCCCTTATCTCCGTACCTTTTTATACTGTGTACGGAAGTCTTAATATCCAATTTAAAGGCTGCAGAATCGGCAAGGGTGCTAATAGGCCTCAAAGTAGCATATGCTAGCCCACCAGTGTCCCACCTCTTGTTTGCAGACGACAGTCTATTCTTTTGTAAGGCTAACACAGAACAAAGTGAGAAGATTCTACATATCTTTACTCAATATAGGAATGCATCGGGACAACGCATCAATTTTGACAAGTCAGCTATTACCTTTGGTAAAGATATCCCCACAGAGTCTCTTCTGGCCATTCAACAACGTTTAGGAATAATAAACGAAGGTGGCTCAGGAAAATACCTAGGTATTCTGGAACAGCTACAGGGATCCAAAGCATAAATTTTTGCCTATGTCCACGATCGGCTTAACAGTTGAGTCAATGGATGGTCGGCGAAATTTCTATCAAAAAGGGGAAAAGAAGTTTTGATTAAGTCAGTGGCCCAAGCTATTCCAACGTATGTGATGTCAAGTTTTCTCCTGCCTAAAGGCATATGCAGGAAATTAGCCAGTGTAGTCTCCCAATTTTGGTGGCGTTCTAAGCCCCAGTCAAGGGGCCTGCTCTAGGTGGCGTGGAAGAAGCTCTGTCTACCCAAGAATCAGGGTGGTATCGAATTTAAGTCCTTTGAAGACTTTAATCAGGCCCTCTTGGAAAAACAGATGTGGAGACTACACCAATTCCCAAACTTCCTAGCAGCCAGGGTCCTCAAGTGCCGATATTTTCGGAATATGCACCCGTTTTACGCACCAAAACCTTATAGACCATCCTACGGATGGTGAAGTATATGGTCTTCAAAGAATCTGGTGAATCAAGGATCCCGCAAACTTATAGGCAATGGGTACGGTACAGCGGTCTGGGGAGATAATTGGATACCAGATACGAACCCACGTCCAACAATCAGCCGAGAAGGCTTGGTCAATCCTCTGCTTCGAGTGTCAGATCTTATCCACCAACAGAGCCAAAAGTGGAATATCCAGGCAATACAGGCCAATGTGCACCCCCAGGATATCCCAAGAATCCTAAGTTTGAGTCTACCACCAAGGGGGTCAGAGGATAATTTATGTTGGCATTATACCAAATCTGGACTCTACTCAGTTAAGTCGGGTTACGAGCTAGCCAGGATATCTAAAGACGCGGAGACACAGTTTTTGCTCCAACTACCATCGGATAACCCACTCAAGGCCCACGTATGGAAATTACCGACTCCAAATAAACTTCAACACTTTTTATGGCAATGCCTAGTGGGAGCGGTAGCGGTAAATGAGAGGCTTAAGTTTAGACACATAAAGGAATCTGCGACCTGCCCTCAATGTGACGGCCTAGTAGAGTCAATTAACCATGCTTTCTTTATGTGCCCAGCGGCAAAAGAGGTTTAGGCTTAATCGGGCCTTTTGACGAATGCACCCTCCTTTCCTTCAGAGAGTCTAAGATATAATCTCGACTTCCTTTTCTGGCGTTTACCTCGGTCCAGGACCACAAACGAAGTCTCGCAGGCTTTCCCGTGGATCATATGATACATATGGAAAGCGCGAAACGATAAGGTTTTCAATGCGGTACACCGCGAAGCACCAACAATATTAGCAATGACTTTTAAAGAAGCTCGTGAATGGAATGAAATAAACAGCCCGGAACAAAGGGCACCATTGCAAACCTCCACCACATCGACAATGTTTTCAACCTCCTTCCAGTGCTTCGTCGATGGATCTTGGAAGAAAGAAGACAGGACAAGCGGCGTGTGTTGGATTTTGCAGCTCCAAGACGGGACGACAGATCTGATGGGCCTTCAAGGAAGTTTTAGATGCCTCTCCCCTCTCCATACAGAGTTGCATAGCCTGCTGTGGGCCATGAAGTCCTTACTAAAAAACAACGTTTTTGCTCTACCTTCGTCACAGACTCAATGGATCTGGTGAAGATGGTGGATGTGCCACAGGAGTGGCCCGGTTTTGAACCGGAGTTGCGTGAATTGGCAAACCTTCGGGAGTCTTTCCCAGAATTCGCACTCATCTACCGTCATCGGGAGAATAATACGAGAGCGGATTCGTTAGCAAGGAATGCACGCACGCGAGATATGATATTTTCCTATATTAGCACTTCAACTCCCTATTTGTTTTCAGATGCAAACAATGTATTTGATTAATCAATAGAGAAGTGTGGTTGGTGAAAAAAAAAATACATAGATTAGTACTCATTCAATAAAAAACAAGAAAAAAACACTACTTGTAGTTGTACAAACATCTGCATATGTCATATATGTATTCAAATTTTGAAAATATCAAATCAGAATGGACTTAACAAAAAAAGGCTTGCAAATTAATTTGGTCACAGTTGGTAGGTACGTGCCATATAACTTTTTTTTCTTTTTCATAAGTTTGACTTGTTATGACACCAGAGAAGACTACAGAAGAAAACAGCGTTTTGTTAGACTCATTATTTCCAAGCATTTAATTTATAATTATTATAGAGTTGTATATTTTCCAACCGTAGACTTGTCTATCTGCCAGTTCGTCGACCATATAATAAAACTCTAATCACTTTCCCATTCTCTAATCACGTCGACGGAAAGAAGAAGTCATCGATAATCACAATCTTTTTCCCTACAGGTACAAAAATTCCACTAAGTCGAAAATGGGCTTGTTAAATTAATTGAGTATGCTAAAGCCCAATGCATAATGTAATATTTTCTTATTCTGCACATTTAAAGAGTGAGAAAATGTAAATATGTAAAACAATCGTATGCCCGTAAACGCATCCGTGAGGCGTAGCCAATCTATTTTTTTTTTTTTTTTCAACTAGCTTTATATATTAAATCACACTTGATCGGAAGAAATATACCGAAAACGGATATTTTCTATCAACTCATCGAGATCTACATGGGAAAATATATGGTTACGTGCTCGTGCCGCTTTTGCAAGGCATCGACACATACATTACAAGAACGAGGAATATAAGATAATTGCAAAGAAGTGAATTTTTCTCTAAGTTCGCTAAAGTGATGAAGTTTAGTCTGAAAAGTAGGCCAATCTATCGGATCGTCCGTCATCGTCACTAGGTCTAAGTAATCAGTCACAAATCAAGCCCTAGGTATGCGTTTCTGGATTAGACATTCCATTGCCCAAAGGAGTCCCTCGATTTATGTGTATAGAGCTGAGAGGCTTCGACGACATCCTTGCTTGTCGGTGTGTGTTTGTCCTGATATGTCGGTGAGGCACCATCCGAGATCACTAGTGGACCCGTTATTTGCCCAAGATGCATCCACTTGACATATCAGGATATGGGGGTGCTCGGATTGGATGGTATTTTTGATCTGGATGGTATTTCCTTCCTCCTCTTCGTCTTCTTCTTTAGAGAAATTTGCTCATCGCCAACTTTCTTCTTCTAACTGGGCTACTTGGAGCGTAATTACGGCTTATATATTCTTTCCATTGAAGAGCTTGTCGTTTCTAGCCTTCCAAATGTACAAAATAAGCCATGGGAATGATTCCCTCTGCGGTTTGGAGAGACCCCTTTTTTTTGCCCTCCAAAATAGGAAATTCATATTTTGGTATAGGGATCTACTCGAAAAATTACCCAAAAGGGATGGATAGTCCGATAAAGTCCACACCTGCAGGGCCAGGGGCCATTCAAAAATTATATGATTTATTGTTTCCTCGGATGCACCACATCTGGGACAGCTTTTATCGTTTCCAAGGTGACAGTATGTAAGACGTTGGCATGTGGCTATACACCCCGTTAAGGTTTCCACATAAAGTGTCGAAGCTTTCCCGTGTTCTTTATTTTCCAAACTTGGCTAAGCAGACCTGTGATGCCCGGCTCACATATCTGTTGGGATTGTAGTCTTTGGGTTGTGTTGTGTAATATTTCGTATCCATATTTAACCGTATACATTCCTGATTTTGTATAACTCCACGCATGACTGTCTAGTTTGAAAAGTCAACTAGGTTTCAAACCCAAAATTAGGGCGACATCCTCGGGATGAAATAATTCTCGGAGTCTTGTGTGATTCCATTCCGATGAGTTCTGTAACATGACGTCTTTAACCAGGAGATTTGGATCTCGTTGGATATGTCTATCGAGTCGCCTTGGGAATCGAGCTGGTTTGTCTGGAATCCAGGGTTCACACCAAATCTTGGTATTATACTAGATCGTATAGTCTTCTAGAGACCTAATCTGAGCAGGAGTTTTGCCGCCATAATGCTTGTCCAACCAAACGAGGAAGATCTGGCCTTACGATCTACCATCGGGGATGATTGGGGGTAGTATTGTCCGCGTAATACTCGAGCAAGGAGAGATGTTGGAAAGTGGATCAACCTCCACAACTGTTTTGCAAAGAGGGCTAGGTTGAACTCGTATAAATCTCTGAACCCTAGACCGCCCAAATCTCGAGGAGTGCACATCTTATCCCAAGCAATCCAGTGTAGTCCTCTACTATTTTGACGGGAACTCCACCAAAAGTTATATATAGCGCTCTTGAGTTTACCTGTGATACCTTGGGGGAGTAAAAAGCACGACATAACATATGTCGGAAGGGCTTGTGCCACTGACTTTACTAAAACCTCTTTTCCTCCTTTGGAAATAAATTTTGCAGACCAAGTGTTAATATGATTGTTAAGGCAGTCTTGAACATAGGCGAATACTTTTTTATTAGAGCCATATATTTGTTTTGGAAGTCCTAGGTACATGCCCATACCTCCCTTGCTTGTTATGTCAATGACACTTTTGATTTTTCTTTTGATCTGATGGTTAACTCTATTCCAAAAAAATAGAGGGAATTTATTAGGATTTAGTTGTTCACCAGATGTATCGCCATAGGTTTTGATAATTTTTAAAATCTCTGCACATTGGAGGACGTCTTCTTTACAAAAGAATAAACTATCGTCAGCAAAGAGGAGATGGGAAACTCTCGGGCATGCTTGGGCAATTTGTAATCCTGTAATAGGAGATTCTTCATCTGCTCATTTGAGTAGGGAGATGAGAGCTTCCGTGTATAATATGAATAGAAAAGGGGGTAAGGGATCTCCTTGTCTAATTCCCTAGGACGGTTTGTGTAACACCCGCACTATCGACTAGAAGTCAATGGCAAGATATTGGTCAAACTTAAATATTATTTCATTGCTTAATAAAAACTCCTTTACATTGTTGGTAAGTTACAATGTATTTAGGTACTATCTACTTTGCCTTGGGAAAGTCTTCACCATTACCTGCTGCTCCATCCTTTCCATCCTCTGGTCCACCTCCTAGGTCACCTATCCTGCCACTTTGGTAAAGGGGGAGTGTTGAATACTCAGGAAAACGGTCTTCTCCATTCCACGACTTAACTTATCCTAAACTTCTCGTAACCATCATAACTTTCACATAATACCCCAACACTATGCATCACTTCACTCCACAAGTGACCTTCACACTTATCGGTTTCACACTTCTGTTTCTCGGTAGCTAAGAAAGCACTCTGGCTATACTTAGGCTTCCAACCTTTTAAACACATACCAAAGCTGGCAAACCTTAGCTCGTTATATTCAACACAAGATGGTGGATTACTTATCCACGCCGTCCTGTCCGAATCTTAATCCATCCTATTCTGCCCATAGGCTGAACCTTAGTCCACTATATATTCTGCCCGTTGGCTGAACCTTACTCTCCTTTATTATGCCCGAAGGTTGAACCTTAATCTCCTCTATTCTGCCTGAAGGTTGAACATTACTTTATTATGCCTGTGGGCTGAACCTTACACCTTTTGACTCCATCAGACCTTCCAGTAGTTTACACTACCACTAGGTCTTCGTGCCACTTTTTCATGCCAAACACAACCAAGGCATAACGTATGTCCATACATACTCCCAATGCAAATATATAATTTTGGTGGCCTTGTAAACTGACTATCCTACCATTTTAACCTATATTATACTCAAGACTCTTTTCTACAGTTCATAAGCAATGTTTCTACTTCCATTTTAACCTAGTCTTTTAATACCTCTACATTTTCAAATAATAGCCGATGCATTTTATACAATACCTTTACTCCGTATTGTCGGCCCCAGGTAAGCATGGCTATCCCAATACTTTACCCATGACAACATTTATTGCCATATGGAAGCTGTCTCTGCAGAAATACACACATAAGATTATCCGTTAATTGTGGAAGACTCAGACACCAAATCGTATTCTTATTCGATATTTGTTCTTCTTCTAACCCCATATCGTATAAGTCTTAGCTTGAGTTTGCTTGAACTTCTTGAGCGCTTCTCAAACAAATCTTATCAACAGACTTTTCAGGTTGACTAAGGATCGATCGAACAACATATACATTCGCTCTTCCCAATCTTGTTTGGGTAATTTACCCAAATGGTAAGTGAACCCGACAACCAAGCGAACCAGCGGGAAATAACATTTCTTACAATTGAATTCCTTATTTTAGTTACACCTATTCATACAATAAGTCCTCAGAGGTAACCATAAAGTCACATGAGTGAATTTCTCATTCTACCTTACGATAATGTAGTTTCTACGTAACAGAACCTATGAATAAGCACTTTCTCAACTTTGACAATCATCACTCAATTGTCTATCATACCATAGCTCTATTTCCATGATTTTATGATGATCAATCGAGCTATTTACCAGTGACCACAATCAGATCAACACTTGGCTCATGTTAGCTCCCTAAAGGAGTATAGCTACGCCTATGCAAGACTCAATTTGGAAATGACAGTAAACCATCATTTCACAATTCCTAAACAATCCTAACAATATGAAATGTGATTAGGACCATAGAACATCCTTAGAGTTCCTGCCCTTCTCACCAAACAACGAGTCACTCTAATCCTATCCTTAGCCAAGATAAGTTTCCTCGAGCTAATGGTTGAAATCCCATGGCGTGTTCTCGACGCATGTATTCAATCCATAGCTAACATATTCATAGATCAAGTCCATGTCTAGACCGTATACCATGAGTACCTTCGAGTCCTTAGCTGAATTACCATGATCCAACTGGATGCTCTATCACTGCGTCTATAACTAAGCTTAAGCTTATCCTTACGGCCTTATGCTAGTTTCAGATTGAGGTCGTATTGATCCCTTATCAAGACTTTACCAATTCGCGGACAACAGCTTTCTAGGTTAGCATTGATGCGATCTTTGCTCCTACATTGCCCGTATTGATCTTAGACAAGATAAACCAAGGCAACCTCGAGGTCATACATGTGATATCTCCATATCGTTATGTTAAGGCAACCCCGAGGCCATACCAACATAACCCATACATGAACACTTTACGTACCAGACCATCATCTATTCTATCGTACCGCGTATGTACAAACCATAGTCTGTCAAGGCATATCACCGTACCAAAAACATACTGAATCACATCCATTCCATCATCCTGTATACGTACGTACTACTATCCGTCATGGTCCGTCATCGTGCCACAAACGTACCGAATCATCATCCATCATCACTTCTCGTACTTATGAACCACATCCGTCGTGGTCCACCATCATACCCACGACCGTATGAATGACCATTTGTCCCATCATAAGCATACATACGGAACCCTTATTCGTATGTATCACATATGTATATGGATCAAGCCCTTGGCCGGTTCTCTTAACCACTCCAAGTTTCTCTCGACCAATACTTACTCTACCCATACTACTAAACTAATATATGAAAACTATAATGGAGAAAAGAAGAAAATGAATATATTAAGTACAGATCGCGCCTTACCTTGGCTTTGAACCGCTCTCCTAGGGACTTGGGGTACTGAGTTCCTTCTCAAGCTCCTCCTTGCTATCTTCCTCCTATGCGTTTATCTTTGGCTCTAGAGGTGAGAACATTTTTGGTGTGAGAAATAATGAGCTCTCCTTGCCCACTTTATACTACACCATATGCCCTAGGAGAATATTCATTTTCCTTATTTTTCTCCACCTCCTTACTTTTTGGGCTAATCCCGTTCGATTCCTACTTATCCAAGGATTTTCTTAGATTCTCTCTTCTTTCCTTATCCACGGTTTTGCTTATTTTCCAAGTAAATCAATGGTTTTATTTCCCCTAAAATTCTTACAGCCCATTATCTCCTATTAAAAAGCCTGTTTACCTTTCGCGGGTCATAATTAGGTTTCCATATCCAATTAATCATAATTAGTCTAATTATACATTATTAAAACTGCTAAATTGCCCCAAATTTTCTTAAGTGACAATTTATCCCATTGCCCGTGAACACGGGATGTTACAGTTTGATTCTTCCTTTAGGCACACCATTTATCAGGACTTGATACGATACTAATGATATACATAACATAAGCCATTTGACCCATTTTTTCTGAAAAAACCTAGTTTTAGTATGACGACTTTTAGGAATCTCCATTCTACCCTATCGTAGGGTTTACTCATGTCGGTTTTCATAGTTATGAAAGTGTATCTATCACTAGGGTTGGTCCTTAGGGCATGGAAATTCTCTTGAGCGAGTAAAATATTATCTGTTATTTGACATCTAGCCTTGAAGGCTGATTGTGTTTCCAAAATTAAGTTCAGGAGGGTCTGTTTCAGCCCGTTACATAGGATTTTTGATATGATCTTGTAGCTAATATTACACAAACTGATTGGCCTGAATTCTGTTATTGCCAGCGGTCTGTTTATTTTTCGAATAACACATATGTTTGTTAGATTTTGTCATGGGTCGAAGGATCCAGTGTTGAAGAAGTCTTTCACTAGGATTATTATGTCATGGCCCACCACATGCCAGAATTTCGGATAGAAACAACTTGTCATACCGTCGCGCCCCGGTGTCTCATCTGGATTTATGTTAAACAAGACTTCCTTGATTTCGGCTTCCGTTGGATCAACAATGAGTCGTTCATTATCAGTCTCTGAAACTTTCTTGGTAACATACCAGAGTGAGTCATCAAGGTTTTGAGGCTCCGAAGTGGTAAATAGTGCCTCAAAATAATTTGTTGCAGCTTTTGCAACCCTCCTTTCACTCTCATTGACGTTTCTGTCCTTTAGGCATATTATATTGTTTTGTGCTCTCCTCTGTTTAGTGGTGGTATGGAAGAAACTTGTATTTCTATCCCCGTAACAGTGCCACGTGACTCTACTCTTCGTATACCAGTATAGTTCTTCTTCTCGAAAGGCGTAGAGAAGTTGCCTTAGGATTTCTTCTACATCCTCTAGGGTGGAATTATCATCATCGTTCGCTCGGTCTAGTTGATCTTTGAACTCCTCAATTAGTTTGGCTGAGTTAGTGATCGTTGATTTCCTCTGGTGGATCAACATGAGGATAATCTCTGATGAAAATCCCTATGTGGGATTCTATTGGAGGTGCCACATCCTAAGTCATAATTTCTTTAAATCTAGGTTTCCTGATTCATTTTTTATCAAATCGAAAGTTTTTTGTCTTTGTTGAATGGTGGATCGGACTCTTGCTAGCACTGGCCTATGGTCAATGCCCCATAATTTTTGGTACTCCATCATAGTGTGGGGAAAGAGAGTATGTCATTCTTCATTACCTATGGCTCTATTAAGACGACACTTTACTTTAGTTTTAACATTGCCAATCTTACGTCTTCAAACCCACGAGAGTGGGTTCCCCGTATGTGGGAAATCAACCATTACATAATTATCTAACATGGTTCTAAAAGGTAAAAATGAGGATTCCGGTTGGTTTCGTCCTCTCTGTTTTTCCTGATTTCCGGTAATTGCACTAAAATCACTGATCATGAGCCGAACATTTTGCCGAGTTAAACTTATTCTCGTAAGACGTTCCCACACACGTTCTTGGTTGTCAATAACCAGATCACCATATATAAAGGTCATAAAGATTTTATGTCCCTCAAAGGTGGATTCCACATGTAGCATTCGATTATCCGAATAAGAAATAATAACCGTAGGATCATTCATATAAAAGAGGGTGAGCCCACCGCTTTTGTCTCGCGGCTCAATGGTAAAAACATGATCATAACCGAATTCAACTTGCAAATCTTGCAGAAAATGTCTTTTGTTTTTGGTTTCCGATAAAAATAAAAAGCTACGTAAAAAACATTGATGAAGTTCTTGAAGATGATCTTTTGTCAAGTCGGCACCCGCGCCTTGACAATTCCACGCGGGAACGTTGATGGAGCCAAATTGTGTGTTTCCTCCAAAGCCAATGGGCTTGAAACACCAACTGGATCTGTTGGGCATACTATCGGCCCTTTCAACTTAATCTTGTTTTTTGCCTTTGGTGATGCACGGCCAAGCAATATGTTCTTCAAGCCGAAACCGATTAACGGTGGGTGAGTCGGAGTCTTCTTCTTCGCCTGAGTCGAAGAGTTAATCTGGGGGTTGTTTGTCGGGGATTGTGCACTTGGTGGATCCTTTGGAGTTTTTCCGGTGGTCTGAGTAATGGGGATTTGGGGGATTGTGCGTATCCAATCTACTTATGTGTTTAACATGTCTGATTACTTATGTTCAGAATAGCCGGCTACCAAAATAATTACTTGTAATTTGACTCACTTCCTTACACTACATGCATTTATTATTCTTTATAACACAATTTTAGTCATTTTCCTAAATAGAGCTAAAATTTTGATTATTCAGCTAATTTACTCATTAAAAATTCACCTACCACCAATGTTTTTAAAACCTGACTGGATACTGAACCGGAAAATTGTACGGGTCATGGTTCAACCCGGGTTCATACACCACACAAATATGGTATATATATATATTATTATTAAATCTGTTTTGTCTTTAAATCTTAATTTACATTATTCTCTTATTTAGTATCCCTCATAAACAAAATTCTAATTTACATTAACTTTCTCTTCTCTCCAAAATCGATGCCGCCCAACTAGCTCTTCTTGTGTTTCCTTCAACTTCTTCTCATCATCAAATGATTCAAATCCTAAGTTTATGTGAACCATTTGTTTCATTTATTTCATTGTTTATGAGTTAGATCAAAATCAATCAAAACAGAGAAAAACAATCAACCAAAAAAAAGTATAACAACAAGAAAACTCAAAAGAAATTGGAAAATCGGGTTTTAGTGTAAAACCGAACCAGATAACTCTCCGGTTTGGCCGGCCGGTCCCGTCTGATTTTCAAGACATTGCCTACCACACACTCAAAGGGACAAAAACTATTACCTTTTGGACACAAGAATATATAAAAGAATGAAATATTTAACAAAAATAAGAAAATAGTAGTATACTACTACACGTAAATGTAAAAGGATAATTGCTTTTCATTATTCTTTAAGTTTGGGAAAAAAAAATGAAGGTATGATTGAAAAATGGCGAGGTTTGGTTGCTCGAGTAGGAGCAATATACAAAATAGACTAAAAATGTGGAAGCTCCTTGGCCCAATGGTCAAGGGTTTAAAGACTTCTACACCAGGTCTGGGGTTCGAACCCCAGATAATACAGTTTATTGCAGATTAATGGAGGAAACGCTTCTCGGAAGTTCTAGAGTGCGGAGAGATCATGTCCATTAGTGATGATGTCGTACATGCTAAGCCGATCGCCGGGGAGAGTCTGTCCATCATGAAAGATGTCGTACATGCATAACCGTTCGTCGGGGAGAGCTTGTCCATCATAGGGGGTGTCACACATGGAGAGTTGCATCAGAGGAGATGTCGTACATGGAGAGCTGCATCATGGAGGCAAATGTGGAAGCTATTCACCTTAACCGCATAAGACAAGAGATAGATGAATATCATCATAATAGAACTAGGTCAAATAGATCAAATTAGTCTAGTGACTCATATGTTTAATTAGGTCACATGAGTCATAATTAGTCTTTTTTTTTTTAAACGTCTGGAATTATTATATGACTCATGTGATAAACAATTATTATTACTCATAACTAATGATAAACAAATAAATAAAGGTAACCTTTTTTTTATATGATAACTTTTCTTTTTATTGAACCTTGTGGTTATAATTTAGCTGGCAATATTGTATTATTTATTAATTTTATGATCTTTCTAGGTTTGCATCTGTCGCAAGTAGACACCACAACAGTTTTATGCCGATATCGGATTATTATGTTAAGCAGTTCTCTACAACTGTTCTATGCCGATTTGTGATTCTTTTCTGGTTGTCAGATTTTGGCTATTGTGCGCTGAGTAAATATTTCTTTTCTTTCGAAAGATTATGTGCATTTTTTGCATTTTTTTTTTGCCCATTTGTGGGTTATATTTATCTCGCATGGATATGATTACCTTTTAAATATATGCATGTATCTGCCATGCTTGTATCCTAAAATTGGCTTACTATTAATGAATACAGAAGTTTGTCGACAACAAAAAAAAATTTTGTGATCGTAATTAAACACTTGTGATGCTCAATTCCTTTGATGATATTCCTCGTAAGGCTTTATTTTGGAACTATATGAGAATAGTTTTCAAATATCTTATCTTTAGCATAACATAAGTTCTTCGAAGTAAAAGTTTCGCAACTTTATCACTATTTCTAGTCTATGCTGATGCAGACTATTTCCACTTCAGATTATTGAAGATAATATTCAAAACATTGATTAGGTCTACTATTACGAATGTAAATATATTTTATTTTTTTTGTGATAACAAGAGGATAATCTAAGTTTTTATACCATTCGACTAATTTCCTAGGATGAATGTAGTCATCGAGTAGTCCACTAACTGGATTTTTTAAAGGGCCTAAAACATGACACCATTTCGACTGAGCAAATGGAGGTGAAAATATTTCTAGAAGAAATCGAACCCAGGTTGGAAAGGCTTAATCTTCTTTTCTTAAGTGTGTTACCATTAGACCACTATCACTTGATTATGAACATAAATATTTAACTTGTAAAGGTTAGCACAAATGCATAAAATATTTGTGTTATACATTTGTGCTTTAAATTTTTGTGTTAACAATACTAAAGAGCATAACGAAGCAAACACATAGTTATACGTTAATACAAAAATTATGTGAAATAGCTCCGGACTGACGAAGGCATATCCATAGCTAGAGATAGATTCTGTAGGTGTTCTATAGCTAAATAGCTACGTACATGTAATAGATAAGTTGTAGCTATAGAATTTATATTTAGCGACTATTAGTTACAAATATTTCTATTGCTAAATAGCAACGGTTGGTGTGGTCTCACTAATTTGTCGCATTCATGGCAATAACATAGCAACAAACTTGACGTAGCTAAGTTTTTTATTGTGGCATGGATGAATTTAAGAAATACTAATAATTTTTAAAAGTTTAATTATTAATTGATGATATTTGTATATTGTGGCACGGATAACAATTTTTATTATCTTTTGGAACTTGAAATTTCTTGTTATAATATATTTAATATTTTTTTGAATCGTCAAGATTTATGAATTACTACAAATTATAAGAACTATTACACGGACGATTACACAACGGACAATTTAGCCTAAACATGCGGGACTACTCTGAACGGCTCTCTTTGCTCCACGTTGAAAATCTCCTGTAAATATTGCCTCCATTTAATTTAATATATTTAATTTAGAATATTTATCTAATTTTATTTATTTATTAAAACAAAATATAAAACCTTATAAATATTACCTTAGCTACAATAAATACGTAGCAATCTCTCTAGCTAAGGTGTAGCTATATATAATCTCTTTGGCCACGACTTTTGCCACGTATAATCCCTAACCAAGTTTGTTGCTATGTTCGCCACAAATGTGCGATAGAAAACCTGTAGTAACAATCCGTAGCCATATAGCTACGGAGAATCCTATGCTAATTTGTCACCAATGTTCAAAAATTCGCTAGGCGTTAATCGGGCGGTCGGAGTGGGCCTATCGATTAATGAAAAAATCAGAGATTAAACGGGGATTAATCGGGGATTAGTTTTACACATTTTTAAGGAAATATAGTATATATATTATTTTTGCGGATAAATAGCAATAAGTTAAGATAGTCTGGTGGTACGATGAGACTAATTATACATTGAGAACGCGTGTTCGAATCTCTCATCTGCCTTTTTTATCTATTTCTGCGTATTTACTTTAATGAAATGCAAAAAATGATGAAATTGACATCGTCTTCTTCATGAAGGAAAACGATTTCTGCAACCCTAGCCGCCATATATGTTTAATTTCCTCACGTTATTCTTGATTTTTTTTAACTTTTTCTTGTTCTTAATATCAAAATATGACAGATCTATCAAGTTTTAATCGATTTTGAACTTAAAATGATGAAAAATTTGAGTTTTTTCAAAAAATCCAAAAGATTGTCCGACAGCGATTAATCGGACGATAATCGTGGCGGAGAGTGTCCGACAAAGATTAATCGGACGATTAATCGGCTAGGTGGCCGATTTTTTTAACATGGTCTGTCACTATTGAGCAACGAAATAAGTCGTAGTCATATCATTGCTACTAGCTACGGTTTTTGCTCTTGCTAATTCGTCGCGAATTGGCGACAGAAAAAACGACAAATCAAGAATCGCATCGGGGCTGAAGCAACATAATTAATTTGTCACAATCTGTAGTCTGCCTAATTTTTGCGACAGATTGTGTCTTGTTGCTATAGAATAATGCATAGCCAATTTATAGAATTCTTGTAGTGCACATAACTAACTTTGCATTTGCGATTGCAATTTTAAATGATTTAATATAAATTTTTGTTGGTCCAAACTTATCTAAAAAGTAAAAACAATCGATCCCTATAGATTAGTTTAAACAACAATTCATTTGATTTGTATGTTTTGTTTACTACCAAAACTATTTGATAACAACAACTTAAATCGATTAGAAGTTCAGATAACATATTCCAGCATCGTAGTATTATAATACAGTAACTGTATTTCATTTTTGAAAAAAAAATTACAATCAATAAATCTTAAAATACATTTGGGATGAATATATCATGTGAAACTTCCGTAGGTATTGTTTAACATCTTTTAGAGATAATGAGATTAATTATCCGATCAGAATTCGTAAACATAGTTTCTACTAATCTTGTTAGCATATCAATATAAAAAATTTGATGTTTGGTTTGTACAGGTGATGTGATTTATAGATAAAACATTATTGTTCTTTATCATTCAATATCGGCTCTTACTATCATTATGAAGCTTGTGAATAGTCCTCCTAGTTATCATGTTATTTTTACTAGTTATAAGGTTTTTTGAATATAGAATTGATTCGGCAACAATTTGGATTCAAACCAAAAAATTAAAGGAGGTAAATGGCATAGTCCTGTTGGGGAGGACCATTCCTCCAAGATATAATGAAAACGGACCTCCTTTTTTTGTTATTCTTCAATATTTAATCAAAAATGAAACCCTCTTTTTGTAGGTGGCCAATTCTTTTAACGACACGTGGTGTAGTCTCATGAAAGTTAGAAGATGCTCTTTAGCCACGTCATTTTCGTAGTCCACTAATACATAGACACATCTCTCGATTCTTTCTTCACATTCATGCTTTGTGGTCGTCCTGCTCCCTTCACGTGGGTCACATTCTTCCATATGATTTTGGTTTGGTTTATTTACCAATTTATTTTAAACCAATTTCGACTCTAATGTAATTAGAATACCGGAATACACATTTTACTCCATCATAGTTGTAGCATGTACCAATCCCAAAGGACTACTACAATAATGATTTTTAAAAAGAATTTAGAAGGCGATTTATATACTTTTTATCGAATTTAGACGATAAGTATTGGCTAGTTAAGACAAGATTAGCTATATATTTGAAAGATTTAATTAAGAACTAAAGAGAATGTTGTCGGATTGTAGCCGGAAGACCATTTTGAGGGATTGGAAATGGACCGTACTCTATTCCTTTCTCTCCTTCCACCACTTCGAATCTGCATATATTTACCAATTCAATTATATATTAAATATCAAAAATGTATATCGATCATTTATTAATTTCTACATTAGCACATCACACGTTAAGCATATGTTTGAGTTGTAGTTGTGATGTTTATCAGTTTTTAGTTACGAATGATTATGTTCATTTAGACAAGTTACTATATGCAAAGTCTTTATTTATAGTATAGCACGATCATAAATTTTTAGAATCTTATCATAATTGTAGACGTACGTTCTTTTAGATGGTAACAGAGTTGTGTCCTAAACAAACGATTATACTATACTAAGATTTATATACTGTATTGGAACTAAGCTAATCTTATATTATATGAAAGAGTTATCTTCTTATAACCTATCTAGTTTCCTGCTATTTGCTTATATATATATATATATATATATATATATATATATATATATATATATATACATCTACATATCTCGTTTTAATATGATTTTTATCTTTCAGTTTATTGTCACGGCTTTAATATTTTTATAATGATTGTTCTTATGTTTTATTATACATAAAGAGAATGGCTTAAAATTAAGTGACCAGGCGGCTATAGTATACTTAAAATTGGTTTCTAAAGTCTTATCCAAAAAACAATATAATACATGCATAGATGTGTAAATCACAGATTATACTAATTTAAAGAATTATCGTACATGAAGAGTAATTGTAATATAATTTAGTAGAGAGGTAGAGAAAAACATACCGGAAATTAGAAACTAGATGGTGGAGAAAGATAAGAATCTGTAACTTGGCGAGTTCGTTCCCGGGACAAGCATGAACTCCACTTCCAAAGGGCATGAATGTATTTGGCTTTGGATATACCTTTAATTAGTTTCAAATCACATTAAATCATCTCTCTTTTAAAGAAAAACAAACTATATATATATATATATATATATATATATATATATATAAATATATAGATTATCGAAATTCTACAGTGTTATGTACGTAGTTTTCAAATTATTACCTCGAATCTAGATGGATCGAAAACCTCTGGGTTTGAAAAAAATATCGGGTTGTGATGAATATTCCTAAAGAGTGGCATCACTTTCCATCCCTTGGGTATCAAATATCCTATATGCATGCATGTTGCAATAATAAAAAAAATTAGTGATTTACATTCATTTGGACCACCATATTTTGATTTTGGTTTTCATAAAAAATAAAATAAAAAAGCTTGATATATAGAATGTTCTAGTAGTGTGAAATGATTTAATTAATTAGTACCCTTATATTCAACATCTACCACTGCTTCTCTGTATGTGAAAGATATGATGCTTGCCATCCTCAAGCTCTCAACTATAACCTGTTTCAAATAGCATTAAAACATATATAAGCTCTAACAGTATATTAATGGTGGTTCATAGATAAAAAATAAATATCGCATTAATTTTTTTACCCTATGTGTTAGTGGCATATTCCTCGTTTGTCCCCATGTTAAAGGCTTCTTCCCTCGACTGTTTTCCTCATAAATTGCCCTTTGCTCATCCTACAATAAATATACACAGATTTAAGTATTTATATGTATGTGTACAAAGGAGAGGAAAATATTTACACATGTGATCAAACAATTACCTTAACAGCTTCTAGAAGCTTCTGATCATCATGTAAGTACTTAAGAATCCAAGTTAAGCAACTAGCAGTCGTGTCTCGCGCGGCGAAAAGGACTCCAATGATGTTGTCCGCAATCTGCTCCTCGGTTAGTAAACAACCTTTCTCGTCCTTGAAGTTGAGTAGATGACCTAGAAAGTCCGTTTTCAAGACCATTTTCTCTCTTCTTTCACGTATAATCTCACTTACTATCGTCATTAGCCGCTTCCTCGCCTTTTTTATAACAAGTTTTAGTCAGTTTGCGTTGAATTTTCGGAGATACTTTAATTTAACCACTCAAGAGATTAAATTACCATGAGAGCTTTGTGATAAAACGTTCCCGGGATACTCATGGGGAAAGAGTTGTAACCTTTGTCCACAATATTGTAGTTGTGTTTCAAGATCTCCTTGTAAGAACACTCCAAATGACCAAATATGGCTAGAATTCCCACATCAAAAGCGAACTGCAAGAGACAAGATTACCTTGAGATCTTTAAAGAGAACCAATCAAGGACTTGCATTGTGTGTGTGCGTGTGTTAGTTTGTTTTCTGTATATATGTGAACAAAAATATACCTTCTTCATCTCTTGGTAGGTAGAGATAATATCCAATTTTGTCCAAGATTGTAAGGAAGAGAGGGATATGTGTTCGATATCAGGGATGAGTTTACGGATGGTTTCAGGGTATAAAGAGGATTGAACAAGTTTCCTTATATGGCAATGATAATCTCCTTGGTGGAAAAATAAAGCAGAGGGTCCTATAAGCTTCTCTTTGCTTTTGGGATAAGTTGGTTTGAACATGTGGGCATGAGTCACAAGGACAAACCTAGCGGCCTCGGGGCTAGCAAGCATCACGCAAGGATAGCCGAGGATTCGGGTTTTGAATATCTCTCCATATCTGTACATCAAAATATATGACAGTGTTTAAGCTAAGAACCGAAAATGTAACTTGATGGACAAGTTTTTTTTATGTTACCTCTTTTGCTTGGAACTGAAGAAAACATTAGGGTCATGTGAATAGAGTTGTAGAGTCTCTCCTAAGTAAGGCCATCCCATGGAACCAGGAGGAAGCTTACCTCTACTGTTCTTCTTCTTCTTTCTTTTGTTTTTCTTTGAAACCATCACTCTTACCAAAAGCAAACAGAAGATGAAACTTAGTACGACCAAGAACCAAATTTCAGCCATTGATTATCCAATTTAATATGTGATGTTTGTTTTAAAAAAAAAAATTTAATATGTGATGTTCCGCTTATAATGAAATGAAAAAAAAAATTTATTTTGAAAGTGGAAGGAAGAAGATGAAGAAATGGGGAACAATGCACACACAATTATACTAGAGAGAGGTGGGTATATATACACAGAAAATTGTAGAATAATTAAATAAAGACTAATTTGGGAATAGAAATTCAATTTTTTTTAATTACTATTATTATTATAAAAAAAAATTGACGCCCAAACGTAAGGAGATGACGATTGTTTTCTTTTCACAAATTTGGTTTCTCAGGCGAAAAAGCTGAATAAATCTAAATGTAGATCTTGTCGATTCCCTTATTTATGTAGAAGGATATAGACAGCTTTCTTATTGTAATTTTCTTTTTGGTTTGTAACAAGAGTATATTTTTATATATGTAAATTTAATTTAACGAGGGTGCTAGAAATCTCGATTTAGTTTATTCATGTTGATATACCGCCTTGGTTTTCAAGAAAGTGAACAGTGTAAATTAGCCACAACTACAAGGTTCCATAATTTACTAGTACAAAAATATTTTAACATAGCAGCAACTTTTATTAGATAGTTTATATATTTTACGTCAAAGGTTCTTATATATTTCCCAAAAAATATTCTGTGTAAATTATAAGAATTTCTAATGTACGTATACTTATAGCCCCATCTCTTGAGCTGTAATTTTGGTAACCACATTCCTTGTTTTCAACATGATTGACAAAAGAAAAAAACATAACAGATTAAGAATAGCAGACCAATAAACATAAGACAAATATAGAAAGAAAAAAACGTATAAAAAAACTTCATGAACAGACCGGGCGGATCCAGAAATTATTTTTGTATAGGACATAATATATATAAATATTAAATACTAATTTAATTAATTTAAACATTTACTTTATAAAACAAATATTACATTAAATATAGAGTTTCATATTTTTCAAAACTGGATCAAACTAAGTGATATATAAAAAATGTGTTTTGTAAATTTAAATATATCCAAGATATTTACATAAAATGTACATAGCACATATATAATCTATTAAAAAAAGTGAAAATACTTTATATTAAAACAGAAGATAGAGAGAAAAAACAATTTAAAGAGATTGCAAAATGCAAAATTTTGGACATTTAAAAGTAGGCATGGAATTCGGATAATCATTCGGTTATCGGTTCGGTTATTTCGGTTATCGGTTTTTTGGTTGTATGATTATAATATCCATTGGGTTATTTTAATACTTTGGTTCGGTTTCGGATAGGTTAACTTCGGTTTTCGGATCGTTTCGGTGGTGGGAATAATAACTGAAAATAATCAAATTTTATTCGGTTATGGATTTCAAACTTCAAAATCAATGAGATAAGATGGGTATAGTATAATATATTCTTACCTCCGGCCAATTTATCGATGACGCAAAGTTTGCAGACGAAGGAAGTGACTCGGTGAAAACATTTAGGGTTTCCAAATTTTTGAATTAGGGTTTTAAAGGTTAAATTTAGCAACAAAAAGATATGGAGAAACAAAATTGACAAAAAAAATATGGGAAATCGAATCGAAAATTAGTATATATTATAGAGATTCAAGATCATTCTACTTTCTATATGTGAATAAGTCCTGTATAAGTGTATATATGTTCGGATATTTGGTTTGGTTATTCGGTTTTCGGATATAACCGAAACCGAACCGATATCGATGAAATCTCAATATATTAACCATCGGATGTTTTAGGGGGAACCGAAACCTAACCGAACCAGTATTTTGATTCGGTTTTGGTTCGGTTATTCGGTTACAGTTTATTTATCTCATGTCTATCTAAAAGCAACAAAAAAACAAATATGTATGGAAACATGAGAAAAGGAGAAAAATAAATTTTATTAAGAAATTTTATAGAAAGACAAAATGGCAACAAGAGCATATGCAATGATCACTCTCTCATGAGTGTCTAAAATTTTGTTATAATTAAATATATTAATTTTTATGAGACTTGAGACACTCTAAGTTCAAAACCTTTAGGTCATGTGCAATAGTCACACTCTCATGAGTGTCTAATTTTTTTTTTGTAATTAAATATATTAATTTTTAGAAGACTTGAGTGACTTGTGAACATGTGGACATGCATAGTAGATATAGCTCAAACCCAATGTGCTACATTCAACAAAAACAAAAGTTTGCAGGGATAATTGTTTTTATTTAGTATAAGACACGTGCCCTATTTTTTTGTACATGGGTCCGCCATTGTGAACAGATCAATCATTTGACTTGCAAATTGCAATGTTTGTATATATTTTTTTTTGACAGCAAATTGCAAGCCGAACATAGGTCCGTCTATACAAGCCACGACGTTGACACAAACCAAACGCCGGGCTAGTCACCGGAAATCTTGTTTCTTCTTTTTGTTAGAAAGAACAGAGAGAGTTCTAGAGAGAAAACTTATTTCTTTTTACTCTTCGCTGATTTAATTTTTTTGCAATGTTTGTATAACACACATCGAATTATTATTTCCGGTAGAATTTGATTAATAATTGTCCAAACTAAATATTCTAAAACCCCCAAATTTCTAAACCTAACGGGGCCGAATATTATTAAAGAGATACTAGCGAATCGAGATAATAAAGCTTGTGAACTTTAGCGGAAATTTGTTCACCAGTATGAAAGAGAATGAAAAGATACGAAAACAAAAATGTGTTTTGGGTTTATTTTCAAAACATTTTGGATTTTTAGTTATATTTTATTAGCAAATGAAAAAGGGAAATTTTCTGAAACTTCCATAATTTCGAGTCAACCTTTCTTCAATTACCATATTTTTAGTCAACCTTTCTTGAACTACCATTTAGTCCAATTTCAGACCATTTTGACCCTCAAATTTCAGACCAATTTCAAACAATGCCCTTCTTCTTCAAATCTTCTTTTTCTTCTTCTTCTTCTTCTTTTTCTTCTCTCTCTCTCTCTCTCTCTCTCTCTCTCTCTCTCTCTCTCTCTCTCTCTCTCTCTCTCTCTCTCTCTCTCAACCGGAGATAGAGACGGTGGATTAAAGCACAATTTTATTCATGTTTACCTCCAACACTTGAAGAAACAAGATTGAAGAAAAAATTTCCATGGATTCTGGGTTGTGAAATTTAACGTGGACGAAGTGGTGGTCGGTGACAAAGGTAGGACCGTGGACAATCACGAAGTTGGAATTGGGGACAAAAGCAAAACGGTGACAAAAACAATGGATGAGATAGTGGTAGCGGTGGACAAGAAACGAAAATGTCCACTGTGATCCGATGGTCGGTGGTGGATATAACCGGAGACGGTGGTGGATATAACCGGAGACGGTGGACAAAATGCGGTTGTGCACACGTGAACAAGTTGTGGTGGGGACAAAAACAAAATCAATATCTTTTGTATTGAGAGGACATGACAATAATTTTGTTTAACGCCAAAAGATAAACTGATTTTACAAGTTTCATAAGATAGAAACTGATTTTAAATATGAAAATTGATATTAAATAAAAATAGGATCATAAACACACAGTGGACAAGTACATGGGAAACAAAACCGCGTTAGTGGACAACAAAGCACAAGTTATAAAATTGTCCACTGTTTATGTCTATACAGTCGGAAAAAATGCCAACCACCGTCTTCATGGCCGTTGTCCACGGTCTTTGTGGATGTTGTCCCCCGTATTCATGTTTTTCTATTGTTACAATTTATATCGGCGTATGTTGTCCTCTGTTTCTATTGTTGTTTCCGGTTTAGTTTTCTATTCCGATCAAATTTGGTCAACCGTCTCGTCTCCGTCAATGTCTCGTCTCTAACTCTACCTCCGACAATCACCATCCCCGGTTGAGAGAGAGAGAGAGAGAGAGAGAGAGAGAGAGAGAGAGAGGAAGAAGAAGAAGAAAAGAAGAAGGGTATTTTGTCTTTTCAACAGGGTTGTGGACCTTGTGGTAATTTTAGAAAGGGTTATTGAAATTATTGAAATTATGATAGTTTCAATAATTTTTTCAATGAAAAAGTCAGAAGGTGTAGGTGGTAACATTGAGATTCCACAAAATCGAGTCGGATCTAAGTTCTATCAATAATCGAAATATAGGCTATGACTGTTTAACATAAATAGAGGAAAAAAATTGGAAGGAAAAAAAAATCTTCCACATTTGTACCAGTCAAAGAGAAATTGGAGGGAAAAGTTTTCTTCTGAAAAGTGACAAAAAGTAACTAATATGGAAGAATTCTTCCTTCTCTAACATACTGGTAGAATTTTTTCTTCTTGTGAAAAAACATTTATTTTCTTATATCTTTTCTTCTCATTTCTTCTATTTTATTTACCATTCAAAGCCATAGATCTCTCTATCTCGGTTGACCCCAAAAAATGAGATCTCTCTATCTCATATACAATACATGGAAATTCTTATATTTAATATTACATATTGTGTATTGTGTATTTATTTTCATTATATTTTATCCCTATCTTTTTGCCTTGTTATTTTCTTGCACGTGGGATATACAAGTTCAAAAACAATACCACGATAGGGATACTAAAATCTGAAACAAATCTAGGTGCTCACAAGCAGGCTCCATCACTTACAAAGAAAAATCATCAATAAATCTATAAAATTTATTTATCCACAAAACTAATCAGTGGGAATTTATAAATTATTATTTTATGTTTTTTAAGAAAAAATTCTTGATAGTTAAACCACAACTAGTGACACCGTGTGTGGGTATGAATTTGTTTATATATAAATTAGTTTGAGATTAAATAATTTTTTTGTCAATTTATTACAAATTGAATATGTATGATTGCTAGTGTTTAAATTTATATACGTGTAGGAAAATATGTTAAGATAATATTTTTAATTTCTTGAGGATTACCTTGAAAGAAGAGGTTTTTACGTTTCGTAACTTTTTATTTGTGTTAAAATAAAACACATCGATGGATAACAAACTATGAAATTTTTATAAATACAAAATTTGTAAAATCCGTTAATGATACTTTGTAATTATCTCTTTCCTCTTGTTTTCCTTTTCATTATCTTCTTTGTTTTTTATCTGACTTCTTATTTTTATGTCTTTTTTTTAATTTTGTTTTCGAATATGTATTCTTCTTCTGTTTATTCTTTAGTTTCTTTTTACTTTCTTCTTTATTTTACTCATTTTTAAGTTTATTTTAAATTTTTTATTGTCAAAGTCGCAAGAATTTTTTGTTGTGGTTTCTTTGTTCTTTTTCGACTTCTTCTTTAATTTTGTTTTCATCCGATCCTCTCTTCTTTTTTCTTCCAATTTTAATTCTTTCTATTATTCTTTTTATTCTTTGTTCTATCATCTTTTCTTTCTTATTCATTTGTCCCCTTCATTCTCTGAATTTTAGACTGCTAATGATGTTTCAAAAAAAATTTGGTAAGTCCCAAATTATAGGACTAGCCAATTTGTTGATGAAAACAATAAGAACAAACACACACACACACACGTTACTTTAAACAATTTTCTTTTCTTCTTCCATTTCATTGAAAGTAAACAATCTATATAGCAAACTCAAGCAACACATGACATCTTAATTTTAGGAGATATATTGTTGAGAGTGTCTTAACAAAATTTTATTTAATGGTAAAGAATTTATAATGATTAAAATTGAATTTCTATTTGTACATCCGGAATACTTATTCCATTTTACTCGTTCATAACATTTGAATTAACAAATAAATAAAAACTAAAAATTTCTCATATAACATGGGAAAAGAAATCGGATATTTTGAATTTTGATAAAAATATCTATTTAATTGGTAAAAGTGTTGATTTTTTATTTAGAAAAATAGAATGGAATGCAATACCAAAAGTGAAACTATATTTTATTATTTTGAAAGATTTGTTTTTATATTTGTGTTTAAATTGTCAAACCCACACTTAATTAAAAAGTGGAGGCTAGGGAGTATATTTTGATTTATTAACCATTATATTTAGTATTGTTATCACAAGTAATTGAAGGAAAAAACAAAGTGCATTTAATTTATTAATAAGAAAATCAAATACACATCATCAAGGATTATATTTTCCGTAAAAACAAAAAAAAATCAAAAATCTAGTTCTAATTTGTTTCCAATTAACAAAAATTAATAAAAAAAAACTAAAAAGATTTTGTTTGATATTGTAAACAAATTAATAACTATAAATTAAAGAGTAAGCCAATAGAATTCATCATTTATGTCATGTTATCTCTTTCATCATTCTATGTCATTATTTATTTAAGAGTAAGCCAATAGAATTAAAACACATAATCTCTTATTACTAAAACTGTTTTGCTTTTAATAGTAAGAGGATTTTAAAAATTAATAAAAACTTTTTCTATTAGAAATAGCTAAAACTAGAGTTGTGTCATCCTTTATTGAATGGTTAGGGTACACGTACATCATATTTATCGGTGCGAGGTAGTATGGCTTAATGCAGTTGCATATTTTTGGGTTGTTTTTTTTTGTTTTTTTTTTATAACCTCCAAATTTGGGCCGAAATTATAATCTTTGTGGGTCTTAAGTCAGTCTTTAGTCCACTCTTTTTGAGAATGCTCATTCTCCCAAAAGGAAGTGAACTAGGGGCACAATGGAACCAATTCCAAGTGTTTAACCACTAGCCCACCATTTTTTTTTTTCTTTTTTAAATGTTTGAGCTTTTTATACAAGGATGTTTATATAAGTTATCAATTAAAATGATTACAAAATATGTCTCTTTGTGTTAGAAGTCATTATGATAACGAATGACATTGTTATACCTAATTAACTATTTGCAGACAAATTGATCAACGGTATTATATATCAAAATGGTAATTGGTTTGGAGAATTCTAAGGAAATACGCGTCTTCTAGCCTATTGGAAGGCGGCATTTAAAATTACCATTAATTTTAATTTCTAGATTTGATGCGTTTAACGTTTCTAGTTTCTTCTACATGATAACATTTACGTGAGTCTTTATTAATTACAATCCGAATTAAATGATGGCTTATCAAATAGCTTTTGAAGTTTACGTATCACGGTCTAAGAAAATAACAGCATCACTCGTGACAAAATATTTCCATACAAGGAATAATCCAATTCTAGAAGGTATTTGCAATTTTTAGTAACATAACCTAAGATTGATGTTGCCCAAATTGTTGCATAGCATCCTTTAGGTTAACGATCTAGTAGCTTCTTCTTTCTTTATTCGAAATGGACATATCACGCGTTAGAAATTATCTTAGTACTAATCAATGTAAATCGTATATATATATTTTGCATCACTTTATTTATATTAACGAATACTATGGTAGCTAGTATGAATGCAACGCTTGTATGTGTACACATCCGAAAGGATTTAAAATTCATTATAGCTTTGATATTTGTAAGGCTATATTTAAGACGAATACATGTATGATCAATGATCAACTAAAATAAGAGGTCGACGAATTTGTCTGAATCTTATAAAATATGGTCTTGAATGAAATATTTCGAGTTTAAATGAAATGGACTTATGAGGAAAAAGTCGGTGCCTTACACTTACCAATTGTCTCCGTCTGATATGAACCTATAGGCTAACGTTATTCACAACTACAACTATATCACACCGTCACAAAAACAAAATTTCATAATATATTTTTTCAAAATACAAACTGGCAAACACTACAAGAAAAAAGGCTTATTGTGACAAAATATTTCGTGACAATAAAAAAATTTACGTGACAATAAAATTATTATGACAAATTTGTGATAATTTGTAAAATGTGACAATAATTTTGTTGCAATTGTTTGGATGTAACCAAATCGTTACAACTTTTGTGATGAAATTATTTAGTACGTATTATATCACAAATGGCGACGAGAAATACTAATAACAAAATTGTCATAATTATTGACGAAAAGTATTGTCTCGAAAGTTGTTGTAATTTGTAACTTTTACAATGTCTCGATTCTATCTCCAATTTTAACGAAAATTTAGTCTCAAAACATCTTAAAAAGTGACAAAAAATTGTTCTAAATCCATTGCAATTACTTACTAGAATAAAGTCAGAACACCGTCTTATTTAACGACGATATAATCCGTTTTTTCGTTATAAATGTCAACTAAAATATCATCGCATAGTAGTCTTAATTTGTAACTAATTCTTATATCAATTTTGTTGTGTTTTATTACTATTCAAACCATCGCAAATTTGTGTAAAGTATTTACTATTTTAATATGTGCAAAAAAGTCATTAATATTTACCAATTATTTACAATCATATTACTTATTATAAATAAATAACGAAAGTAGGAAGCAAATCCATAAAAAACAACATTCAAATTGAACTTCATAACTTACATAAGGTCTTAAAGCAAACTGAAACAAAGTAATTGAACTGAAACTGAAGCAAACATAAACAAAGCAACTGAACTGTAATTGAAGCAAACTGAACTGAAGCAAACTGAACTGAAGCAAACTGAAGTGAAACTAAAGCAAACTAAGTGAGAATCAAGAAGCTCCTCATGATTAAGTTAACGTCGAACCTCCTGCAAGTGGAGAAGTTGCAGAAAAATTCTGACGTGAAAGAGACATAACCATTTGCTCCATAGCCTCGAATCGGTTTTGGAAAACAATGTTCTCATCACGACTCTTCTGCAGCTCGTTTTTCAGATCTTCCACTTGGCGAGTTAACATTCCAACATCTTCAATAGGCTGAGAAGGAATCGGAGAAGCGCCAAGAAACATAGTTCCTCTTTGTAGTGATCCAAGTCCAACCACACGTCTTTGCTTTGATATTCCAGCAACCTACAAGAACACAAAGTCTATCAATCACGAGAAGTAAAATAAACCAAAAGATATGACCCAAGTCAAGACACAATTATCAGTCAATGGAACACAATTACCTTGACATAAATTTCATTCTTTTGCTCTAAAGTTAGAGCATCAACAGTCAATGGCTCTCCATTGGAAGACTCCATTTGGGACAAAAGTTCTTGCACATGCTCATCAAACTTTTCAGCAATTTGACTGGCCCTCTCGTCAACATATCCTCCATCGGGTTTCTGATGAGTTTTCTTCATCACAGCGAGAAATGAAGAATCTTCATTATTCAACTCCTACAAACAAAAATCAACAACAAAACAGATTATGAATATTGAAACTATAACAGAACATTAACATAGAAAAGAGAATAAATTGAAACAATACCAAAGCATTTTGCACTTTAACGTATGAACTAGATCCGGCTCTATGACGATGAACACCTAAACCGTCACGGTCAAAAAGCCGAGAAGCACGAGCTTTGACATTTATGTCTCTGAATTTTTGGTGTCCTCCAATAAGCTAGCATCTCTCTCCAACTATCCAACAAAATCCAATCAGGCTTCTCTCCTCTACACTTGGCTAGGCAAATCATTCCTCGGAGGCGAGACTTAGCAAGTTCTTCAAAATTAGCTTTAACCAGATGTTCAATTGCATTGTCCCACTCAAACCTCGTCTAAAAACACACAATAACATAATCAAAACGAAATACTATTCTGAAAATATTTGAAAAATGATAACTCTAACTAACCTTAAACGTTGAATACCAGGCTTCCTTGTAAAACAAGGGCACTCTTTTCCATCTGGTCTAAGGTCCCCTAAAACACCCTTCAATAGTCTTTCTCACACATGTTGACACTTCTGTGTCATACCCAAACCTATTACATACATAAATTATGTATTTATGTTCTTAGTTTGTATACCAAAAAGGATGTTAAAATCCAAATGACATACCATTTTGCTCCATTCTGTCGAGTTGGGTGCAACACGCGAGAATAACGTTCTCGAAGTGCAATTTCATTAGCCGGTGGAGCGGCAACAAGTGGATCTTCATGCTGTGGGGCAGCAACAGGAGGGATTAAAACCGCAGGGGCTGCAACAGGTGGGGCTGCAACAGGTGGGACTGTAACCGCAGGGGCTGCAACAGGAGGGATCAAAGCTCGTGGAAAACAAATCTTTGGGAAGCAGCGGGTAGAGAACTTGAACCATGTGGTGGACGCATCTATAATTCACAAAGACATATTACCATAGTAAGCCCCAAAAGAAAGATATATGTCAATAAAAGATGTTATAAGAATGTATGGATTACAATCTATTTTATGTTTTGGAATTGGGAACAAAAGAAAATTACAACATGCTTTATGATGCAGAATACAACGAAATTGACAGATTGAATTCAACGATTGTGAAATCTTTGTTATATGATTCAGAACACAAGGAAAGTGTAACTAAGAATGATTTCAACTAATTTAAAACACTAACACTTTTATTTTCAGATTACTCCTAACAAATGGAATTGACATACATGAAACAACACAAAACAAAACAAAAGTATGAGACTAGAGATTATTAGAGAAACTCAAACCTTGAAAAAAACCTTGAAAAAGACTAGAAGAGAAGTTACTGAAACGTGAGAGAAGACAGAAACGTGAGAGAAGAAATTTATATACTGTGAAAGTTATGGTAAGTGTGTGAAAGTTATGGTAAGTGTGACGGTTAGAGATTTTTGGCACGATCTAATGCTCTTTTCATTTTTAGAGGGATATTTCACAAATTAAAGGCGCTAATTAAATTTCATAAGCGAGAATATAGGAAACTAGCTGCTAATCTGATTTGTATAATAAAATGAGTTTCCTATTTTTTCTTAATGATTTTGATTAAGAACTATGCAATTTATATATGCAATATTGCATAGATATTGAAATTTTATATGCAATATTACATAAATATTGCCCTATTTTTTTTTTATTTTGGTTCGGGTACCCAACCATCGAATCTAATTTTGAAATTATTTGGTATTGAAAATCAATAAAACTGGGTAAGGGGAAGAAGATTCGATAGTTGTTGTGTACCTTTGAGCTGTTTATGGAGAAGAAGACAATCTTGTGAGGAGGCCATGGAGACTGATAGGAGAATCGAGCTGGAGGTATTGTTGATTTGGGAGAAAGAATATCCCCGCCGTGATGTTGTTGAGGAGAAAGATAATAACAAAACGAAGAAGAAGATCGAATTAAAGCCTATGATATGGACAAACCAAACCCGATTTTAACCAAATTGAACCAAAAAAAAAACACCGAATCAAAATTGAATCGAACCAATTTTCCTCTTTTGGAAAATACAAGTTATAGTTATTTCACTAAACCGGAATCGGAAATCTAAATCAAAACCATTCCAAACCAGTCTCTATTATTTGATTCACGTGTTACTCTATATCTCCTCCCTCTTAAATGTAAAAGAAAACAAGTCTCTTCTCTGTTTTTTTAATCAATGAGTAATGAGTCTCTTCTCTCTGTCTCACACATAAATTATCTATTCCCAAATTGTTGCCAATTCTCTTCAAGAAAGAGAAACGGTTTTTTTGTTAGAATTAGGTTCGATTTTCACTAGGATCAGAAGAAACCCACACAATTATTCCTACAAAAAAAGGGCTTTGGATAATCATTTTGATACCCTTTCTGTTCGTTTGGTGTTGTAGCATTCGGTATACGAGAAGTGGAATTAGGGTTTTGGCGAAGAATGCAAATGACAAGGTTCAATATGCTACTTCTTCTGTCCTAAATCTTGTTGAAATTGTGGATTTGCAATTTCTTCCCTTACTACAAGGGTTGTGTGGAACCGTTCTATGGAATTAAGATCCAAAGAAACAAGCTTGTTGTTTTGTATTAGAGCTTCTTTCTTATTTTGATTTTGGGTTTTAACATTTGATATGTCAAAATTTCTGACTACTTAAGTAAAAAAAAGGGTCTTGTATCCATTTTTGAGATTATTTGGTATGGAGCAAGAATGTTTTTCCATTTGGTGTGGATAAGACAAGGCTGATACTGGCAATGAGTTTTTTTATATTTTCCATTCTAGCTAATTAAGCATCTATTATCACAGAGCTTGCAATGAATGCGTGCTTGGGAAATCAATTTAATTTGCCAGAACAAAATTTGCATATCTTTGTCCCGTTCTTTAGCCAGTCAAATTGGAGTCATATCTTAGTGGTGACAACGCAAACAAAACGGATTTGGAATTCAAAGAGTTTATGTTTTCAAGTGTGAAAAGCGAGGTTTTGTTGGCCATATATGCAAAAACAAGGAGTTACAGGTGATTGATGAACAAGAAGCAGGAGCTGTCATTATGGGAAAATACACTCAACTCGCTTTAAATAACGACATCTTGATTTATAGTTCATCTAATCTGGAACATGTGCGAGAAGCACAAGTTTTTTTGGCCAAATTATATCTTATTGGCCAGCAGAAAGTGGAGTTTCTTGGCCAAATTATATCGAAGCTACGGATCCAGGGAAGACATGGGCCATGCCATGATGATCTATGGCTAAGCCTCTATGGAACTGTTGAAATATAATCATAGGTATTAAGCACGGCATTCATCCCCAATTCTTCCTCAAACAAGTGCTGAAACAGAGGTTATCAATTGTTGTTTGGAAACATATTTGCCATGTTTCACTTGCAAATTTCTGACCTGGGCTGAATTCTGAATTCATGAAGCACTATGCAGACAAATGTGTCTTCTGAAGTTTGTGATGGCATTTTGAAAGCTAACGACCAAATAAACAAAAGTCTAAAGTGACTCGTCTTCACCAAATGCTTGCAGGACATTTATATGGGCTTTTTAAAGTGTTGGAAAGGATTTGGTACTAGGCTTATCATTTGAGGCTACCTTTTCACTCTCAGATTCAGAAATTGATTGTTGGGTGAGAATATTCAATCTCTACCGCTACATGCTACTAAGCTTGTAAAATACACACCGTGACAGTGTTACAAGCCAGGTTCTATTGCAGCGAAACCTAAGTATCCTACAGTGAAGAAAGTGAAGAAAGAATAATAAAATCATTATTCAACTACTAAGATTGATAGGATTATTATGAGATATTTGTTCACACACACACATATACGAGATGTTTAAACAAATTTGTAATCAGTTTTGTTTGTCACAAAAAAGTAAAAAAATATGACATAATTTTGAAATTCATTTCATAAAAAATTATAACGTTATAAAACGTTACTGCACTAATCATAATTTGTGACAAATATACTACATCTTTTTGTCACTAACCGATACTTGCGACTTTGTCATGAATCCGTTACATATAGTAACTACACGTATAGTAATAATACCGTTAAAATTGTGATGCTTGTTATTTTTGCCACAATTTAGTCATTAATTACCACAAACTATTGGTTACGATATGGTTCGTTGCCTTATTGAGACGAACCAACTATGAATTAGAGACATAAATAGTTAGTCACAATATAGTATCTAAAATGTCATTAGTTTGTGACAAAACTTGTGCCTCACAAATTTTCGTCACAATAACATTGTTTTCTTGTAGTGAAAATGGTTGTGTTAATGTTACTTTGCAGTAATTGTTGGACCTAATTACCAATAAACAAATGAGCCATTAATTTGGGTATTTAGTTTATGAAAAATTGAGTTAAAGTTTGAATGAGAAATTGATTTGTGTCATATTGGAAAAGCTCTAAATGGTGTGGAATGAAGTGTGCATGTAAAAAGTCTCACATTCCTTAGGCGAAACTTTTTCATGTGGTATATGAGGAGTTTAAGATATACCTATGTTCAAATCATAACACTCATACATGGAGAGATACAAGGATACCACGCGCGCACCACCACCACCGAACCGAGCCGTGTCGTGCTGGACTTGGGCTTGGGCAATTGGACCGAAGGTCCATCAAAGACTATTCTTTTTGGAGCAAATATTTATTAAAAATTTTAACCGAAGAATCGCAACCCTTCGGTTCTTGATAACCGAACGACTGCGACTCAAATCGATTGCACCCGGTCGGTTCTTTAAAAACTGGCGCGCCTTCATCGTCTTCGTTCAATCATTCTCTGCAAAATTTTTCTGTCTCAGAAAAACTTTGATCCTCCTCCACAAAGTAAGTCTCGGGAGTATTCATAGACATCTGTTCGTCAGATTACGATTTTGAGTGTTGCAAAATCGATATTCATTACGGTTTTATCCTGGGATTCGTAATCGTTTCAAACCGTCTCACTACGAGCGATTTTTTGAATTAAAGAAAGAGAGCAATCTCGACTCTGTGTTCGTTTTATTATCGAGAATTTCTTCTTCTTCTTCTTCTTCTTCTTCTTCTTAATTCGTATTCTCATTTCATTCGGTTTTCTCCAGTTGACCCTCATATTCACCTGACTAAAAACTCAGGTGATGCAATTTATCAGGTGGAGTATACACGAGTAATCAGAAGTCTGATGTACCCCACACGAATATGTTTTGTTGTGTTTGTATGTTGATGACATGCTCATTATTGGCAACATTAGTGACATGATTAATCAAACAAAGAACTTACTTCTTAGTAACTTTGAAATGAAAAATATGGGATTAGCAGATGTCATTCTTGGTATTAAGATTCACCGACATGCTCGAGGAATTATCTTATCACAATCACATTATGCTCAAAATATACTTGATAGATTCATAAATTATTCAAGTGGGACTACAAAAACTCCAGTTAACCCTCATATTCACCTGACTAAAAACTCAGATGATGCAATTTTTTCAGGTGGAGTATGCACGAGTAATCGGAAGTCTGATGTACTTGACAAATTATACTAGACCCGACCTCGCACATGCAGTAAACGTATTAAGTCGTTATACTAGTAATTCAGAACATAAATATTGGAAAGCAATAACTAGGGTTTTGAATTACCTACGTTATATCAATAATTATGGACTACACTATGGTAAAGAACGAGCAGTTTTGGAAGGATACAATGACGCGAACTGGATTGCGAACTCTAAAAACTCAAAATCCACAAGTGGATATGTCTTTACATTTGGAGGTGCAGCAGTGTCCTGGAAGTCTACCAAACAACCATGATAGCCACATCGACTATGGACTCTGAGTTTGTCGCTTTAGACAAAACTGCTCAAGAAGCAAAATGGCTTCAAATTTTTTTGGAAGATATCCCTATGTGGGAGAAACTAGTGCCAGCTTTACGTGTACACTATGATAGCCAATCAGCTATCTCTCGGGCACTAAATAATCATTATAATGGCAAGTCTCGTCACATACGACGACGACATAAAACCATTAGAAACTTGATCTCCACCGGAGTACTCATGATAGATTATATCAAATCTGCCGATAACCTAGCTGATCCGTTCACTAAAGGTTTGGCAAGAGATCAAGTAGTCAAATCATCAAGAGGAATGGGTTTACAAGCCTATGAATAAAGTTGAAGTTTGATGGACACCCCACCTACATGACTGGAGATCCCAAGAAATAGGTTCAAAGGGACAACAAATTCAAATTTAAACTGAAAGAACACTGTGAGATTAATATCTCTACCCAGTTCCTAGGATGACATACAGTGTTACACCGGTATGGAATAAGGATAAGCGTTTGGCTTTTAATGATTCCTTAGCCTTATAATATATAGTACTACATAATACTTCTAACAATAAGCTAATGAAGATCACTTAGTGAATGTGAAATGGGGCCGTTTCCAGGAGAATGAAGGAAAGGCTATATTCTCCAAGTTCACTCATGAAAACCAGGCAAGTTCACGGCTAAAATGAACATAATAGAGAACAAGGTTCTATGAGAAAATAAAGTTGTGTTATAGTTATTGTCTAGGTTTACATCAAAATCCGGGTGGTTCAAGACATCATGTCCACCTCCTGGCCAAGTAAATCCGACAGCTACTAACTACCAGTGGTTCAAAGCTGAAAAATTGCTACCAACTCAGATACAGTAATTTTTCGTTATACTCTCGAAAAGTTTGTCTGTCTGTTTAGTCATATAAGTTAATCTAATCAGTAGAGTCTTAGAGTTTATCGAGTCGTCGTATGTTTAGAGGTCATTTCTATTCATGTGGGAGATTGTTGGAACTAATTATCAATAAACAAATGAGCCATTAATTTGGGTATTTGGTTTATGAAAAATTGAGTTAAAGTTTGAATGAGAAATTGATTTGGGCCATATTGGAAAAGCTCCAAATGGTGTGGAATGAAGTGTGCATGTAAAAAGTCTCACATCCCTTAAGTGAAACTTTTTCATGTGGTATATAAGGAGTTTAAGATATACTTATGTTCAAAGCATAACACCCATACATGGAGAGACACAAGGATACCACGCGCGCACCACCACCACCGAACCGAGCCGTGTCGTGCTGGGCTTGGGCTTGGGCAATTGGACGGAAGGTCCATTAAAGACTATTTTTTTGGGCAAATATTTATTAAAAATTTTAACCGAACAATCGCAACCCTTCGGTTCTTGCTAACCGAACGATTGCGACTCAAATCGATTGCACCCGGTCGGTTCTTTAAAAACGGGCATGCCTTCATCGTCTTCGTTCAATCATTCTCTGCGAAATTTTTCTGTCTCAGAAAAACTTCGATCATCCTCCACAAAGTAAGTCTCGAGAATATTCATAGATATTTGTTCGTCAGATTATGATTTTGAGTGTTGCGAAATTGTTCTTCATTACGGTTTTATCCTGAGATTCGTAATCATTTCAAACCGTCTCATTACGAGCGATTTTTTGAATTAAAGAAAGAGAGCAATATCGACTCTGTGTTCGTTTTATTATCGAAAATTTCTTCTTCTTCTTAATTCGTATTCTCATTCCATTCGGATTTTGCGGTTCTTACAGTAATAACTTGTGGTTTGCTGATAATTAATGTTTGAATTCTTCTACATTTAAAATGAACATAAAGAGAAATGGCAATTTTATGATGCGTGTTTGAATCGCCTCATTAAGTTCTTATAATTTTGGGAAAGTTGTGTTAATTTATACTGTCGCTGATAGAATTTTTTTCATGTACTTTTATCGGAAGATTGTTTTTTAAATTTCAAATAATTATCAGAAAAGAATAAGGAAAAATTAGTTTAATAACTCAAAAAAAAAATTATATTTGAGAAACTAACCAAAACCTCTTTATGTGGCTAAATCTCACCCATTAAATTTAGGAGTTTTGGTTAGCTTTTCAAATATAATTTTTTTTTTGTGTTAGACAACGAATTAATCCAAAGAAAAAATAATGGCGACCAGAAAAAAAAAATAGTGGTGAAAGAGCTAGTTGAGGTCAATTAGGGATCTAAAAAAAGAATGAATTAACGAAAAAGGAAATAATTTGCGGAAAGGGAAGGAGTAATCCAGTGAAGTCGGCGCACTGTGTTCACGTGATGACGTGACACTAAAGTGGGACCCGTTTATTATATGCATTACAGCTCAGATTTGTTGTTCCTCTAGATGGCGGGAACCTCTATCCATGCAGCTACCCCAATATCTAGGTCGAAAATGTGGGGGCCCTACATCGTACGGAGGAAAGCAGCCACGTGGAAGCTGCTCAAGGAGCGTGGGACGCACGCTCGGCTGACGTCAGATGAAGTATTTATTTTTGTTGCGGAGATGAGTGTTTGTAAAAGTGTTTTTTTGGATTAAAAAAAAAAGGTTACTGTTTTGGGGAGATTTTTTTTTTTTTTTTTGGGTCAAACTTCTTATATTAAAACTACATGCTCATAGAGCTAGTTGATACAACCGGAGGCAAGCTCAACGGCGAGGCAATTAAAACAAACATTACAATAAAATGGAAGATAGACTTGTTAGAGAGGGCTTGCTCGGCCTCGTGAAGAAAACCATGGAGAATCTTCACTTGAATCCCTAAACCGGTTGCTCGAAAGAGCATTTGATAGTTGGATTTTATACCGACGTTGATACACCCAATTAATGGGGTTGAAAAGCGGCGATAGAACACCAACTTTGATAGTAACGGAATGTTGTCCGGCATGAGCATCGAAGCTCGAGAGCCGTTGGTAACATCCATCGAAAAAGGCCTTGATTGCCTAGAATAGTAAATTATATCCATAGGAATTTTGTTGAGATTATGCTTGGTGATACTTAATGGGCTTGCCAAGCCCACTAAGATAAACGCAGATAGTCGGTTCCTTTTTCTAGGGTTTGAGTCGAGATCGGAGGTAGCCGCTGATCGGAGATCCGTGGTGGTGAATGGGGAAGTGGAGGTTCCGGTGTTGGCTGTAGAGAATTGCACCGTGATTGAGAGATGCATATTCGTGAAGCCGTAACAGTAGAAATTGGCGCGGTGTATCGAAAAGTGGTTTTCCCGTCTCACCGGTGGCAGTAGCAAGCGGTGGTAGTTGGAGACGGAGGCTGTGCGTAGCTGCTTCAGTGGAGAACCAAAAACCGCGAGGGAATTATCCTTCCTCAAGAACCTGAGACAGAGGTTCTGTACGGTTATAGGCGAGATCGGATCTAGATCTGAGATTGAGATCTTTTCGCCGGAGATGCAGTGGAGATGGAGAGAGTGCGAAGTGGAGGAGGCGATGCATCGTGGTGACATAACGGCAACAACAAAAGACAAAACGAAACACCATTTCAAAGTATTTTTTGTTCGTTGGTCGGATATTCCACAACGCAACCGCAACCATATTTATAACAACTAATAATTTGCACTAACCATAGTCCATAGACCACCACATATTTTTTGATAACCAAGATTATCACATATTTGACTAGGGGTGGCATAATTCCCGTCCCGTACCCGTTCTCGAATTCCCGTTCCGTACCCGTTCTCGAATTCCCGTCCCTTATATTTCCCGTATTCTCATATGGGACAAGCTTTCAAGTCCCGATTGGGACCGGGACGAGAACGGGATATCCCAAAATCCCGTTTGAAAATCCCGTTTGAGATAAATATAAGTATTAGTTTATATATATATATATATATTAAAAAATTATGAATTATATTATGTCATATATTAAGTAATAATTAACGTCAATATGCCAAGATTGTTTGACAATGAATATAATATAAATAAAGAATAAACCTAATTACAAAGAACAATTTTTAGGGTTGCTCTTCTTTACTCAGAGCTACACGAAGAGGCAAGAATCCTTTCACTTCACTTTGATTATGATTCTTCTCTATCTCTCTGTTTATTCTCGTTGTTTGATTGTTGTTGATGCTTTTCCTATAAAGCTTCTGTTATTTTGATTTGAATATACTTTGTTTCTGTAGTTTGAGACTTTGAGTTCCTCTGTTTGTATTATATCACTTGTTTTTTTCATTGATCATTTTTTATTCAGTTTTGTTTTATTCATGATATTTGTGATATTTATGTGGTTTAAGTTTGATTCAATTTGAAGATTATGGTTTTATTTTAAATTTTTAACTTTTATGGAATACAATTGAATTTTCTTTAATTCGAACATGCTTTTGATAAATTGGAAAAGCATGTTGTATACATATTTGCAAATTGAAGCATCGTTTAATCTATTTTTTGAGTCCGATTATTCTATGGGACTTCCCGTCCCGTTCCCGTCTCATCCCGTTCCATCCCGTTTCCGTCCCGAATTTTAAATGGGACATAAATGGGATGTATTTTTCTAATCCCATAAATCTTGTTCCCGTCCCGTTCCCGTTAGATCCCATCCAATATTCCCGTTTGTCCACCCCTATATTTGACCATCAATATCCGAGGTTAAATAGTATTTCAACATATATGCGTGGTCTTTTTACTATTTAAAATAAATATTCTTACTATCTTTTTGAATTACACTCATTAGTTTATGCACGAAAACTTTCACAATTCGTGGTTCCAAATAAAACACTTTCATAATTCGAATTCAGTATTTTTCATAGTCGGGTTGAATGAGTCCCTACAATAAAATATATTACAAATATTAAAGGTGTGGTTAGCTAGTGTTTAGCATATGAAAGTGGTTTCATCGTGACTCTAACTCAATCTCATTTGAGAGAAAATATATTATAAAAAAGAATATACTAAAGATTGATTATGGATTTACGAAGATTAGGATTTAGGTCTGAGCTTCGAACTTATATAAAAAAAATTAAAAAAAACTACAAAAGCTCATTACTAATTGACCAAATATTTTAATTATGACGGAAAACTTAGGCTTTGATTGGTGAACCGAAGTACGGTGCGGTTTTGTTCAATTTCAAGAAATCGCATGTTGTGTTTCCAATCAACAAAAATAAAGATGTTTGTCAAATCAAGAATAAAAAAGTAAAGAAAAATGAATTATTGTTTTCTGGCTAAGTGCGGTTCAACAACATGAACAAAATTACTGAACCGCACCACACTATTGAGCCACACCAAAATAGGTGTATTTGAGTGCGTTATTTGCTTCTTTTTTTTTCTAATTCTGATTTTTTTTATATGTATTTGATTAAATTTCATTAGCTATTACAACTAAAGTTGAAAACAAAAAGTATGTGGATCTAAAATTTAAAAAAATATATATTTCAAATTAATAATTATTATACTCGCACCACACTTATTATAGTCACCATTCAACATTGTTTTGTCCCGTTTTTTTATAAAAACTGCATTTTATTCCGCAAATAGAAAATCCACAGTTGTACCATCCCGTCCCGCACAATTTTTTTGTCTGCACCGCTTATTTTGATGTCACCATTCGAAGCCTTAATATTTAATGAACAAACGACCACGAAAATCTGGTTAGTGGGTAACTCTTATAATCAGGGTGCCGTAGCTCGGATGCTCCGAGACCATCTTTTGTCCTTCTCGGCTTGGAACGTTAGCTCACTATCGCTACTCGAGGTGTACTTCGATTGTGTTCTTCGATTGTGTCTGTTTGTTGTAATAAACTGCGTCATGCAACAATGTAACTTTGTAAAATCGAAAATTGTATATATATCTTCATATTTGCAACCCAAAAAAAACTCTTATGATCTGTATGCGATTTAAGAGAAATGTAAGAGTCAAATTGCAATTGTTGGCTTGACTCCACAGTCCACATAAGTGCGCTCTTTCTCTTTCCCCAAGTCCTTTAAATTTTGTTTTTTGTAATTATTAAAATCAACAACAAATAAATCGTTTAATGATTAAAATGTTTGGAATCGTAGTACTTGACATGCAAGGCAGTGACACGAGTAATCCCTTTATCTTTTTTCCATTAACGGTTTTATAAATATATCCTACCCGTTTTAAGTAAGAAAAAGTCACTGCTACGAATTTTATTCAGAGGACGGTTTTTTTTTTGGTCATTTAATTTTATTAATAAACCAAAGTTTGATATTACATAGAACCGACGGATGAAGAATAATCTCCGAAAGAACAAAAGCTGGATGCCTAACACGGAGCGAGAAACCTTACAATATTACACAAATACAAACTAAAAGCATCTCCATCAAAGGTTTGTAGAGAAGTTCTCAAAACAATTATATAAAATAAAATATTAGAAGAAGTTCACAAAAAAAAAGAGGTTCTCAAATGAAATACTTTAGACACTCTACTATTTAAAATACCCATCTAATATTTAACTATTATTTTCTAAATTTAAATTCTTTAGAACCCTTAATGAAAACTGCTTGATGGAGATGCTCTAACACGATAAGTTGGAATCAAACAAGCCATAACCTTCAACCTATATGAGCGGTCATGCAAACCAAAAACGGAAATCAATCAGACATCACCGAAAAACCGTCAATACCAAACGGGGATTTCTCATCTCCAAGTCCAACAAAGGACGGTTTACTTATGTTTTACTTCCTTGTGTCGTAATATTTCGTATAGGAAAAATGTTGATACAATTAATAAAGAAAACGTTAGATATTTCTTTAGATCACGCATGGAGAAATTAAAAGTTTCCATTGCTTCTTATACACCATACCTTTAATGATCAATAATGCCTCCCTTTTTCTTTTCTTTTTCTTACGATGCACATCCATGTATACAGTGTTTAGTATGTTATATGTATATATAATTAGAGAAAAATATATATATATATATATATATATATGTATATATAATTAGAGAAAAATATATATATAATCAATGGAGAGATAAAGAGAGTGTGGGTAATGATTGGGGAGGGTTTACATGGAGCACAAAGAGAGATGACTCATAGATACTCCAAATATTAAGAGACCATTTTTTTTTTTGTCAAAAAATATTAAGAGACTGCGCAACATGATATTGAATCTTCTTCTTTTAAAACTCTCTTTTCCACTTATCTTTCTCCAATTCTGTACGGCTCTTCCTCTATTAATCTTAATGTTACTTTATAAGTTTAATGATAAGATTTGTAGGCATTTTTGTCCCGGAGGTCTTGATTAATGGTTCTCATGCTAATTAGATAAACGGTTGAAAAAGTTTGATATAAAAGATGTAGGTGTTGAAATTTTTTTAAAACACATGTTTGATGTTTAACGTGATTAGGTTAACACTAATGTTCCCACTAATAATTAAGTTCAACACACCAAAACTATAGCTTGAAGACATGTGTTTGATTCATAAAGGTCGAACTATTAAAGTGAATCCAATGTAGTATAATTAAGTGAATATGTATAACCATATCACTTAAGATAAAGATACTTCAATGCTTCAAGCTGTGGTTGAAGTGTGACAGAAGCATGTTTCAAGTATGTCATTGGTCTTACATTTTTTGTGGGATTCATATTAATTATTCGACAATTTTGGAGATGGAGATTTAACGGTTTTTATCTACATTTGCTATAAGCAAGAATTGGAATTTCTTTGAAAGTTCTTGGGAAATAATATCATAGTAAGGAAAAGTTTTGAAAAAAAAACAAGATTAGATTTGAAAACAAAAAGGAGAGAATAAGAAGGAAAGTGAATCCAAAATCATTGCCAATTTTGTAACTTATTTCGCTCTACTCCACTCATGTCTAGTTCATTATCTCTTTACGAATTGTGTCTACCATATTAACAAGGATTCACTACACTAAAATCGAATTAAATTTTTTTTTCATATGTAAACATAAGTTATGGTTAAACAGAATAAGATATTCATGTTTCTATCTTGTCCATAAAAATGTCATATACCGAGTACTGACATCTTTCTATTCTATGTGCTTCATAAAACACAAGTTGAGATCTTCTAAAAATCCCACATGTTATATATACAAAAACAAATAGAAATACCAGAAAAGGTTAACAAGTTTTTGAACTTCTAAGAAGTGATCATAAATCAGTTGTAGGAAGGGTTACAAAACTATTCAGAATGTTTTACAAAATACTTTTTGTGGCATTGTAGATTTATGAAAAATATTATGGTAACATTATATACTAATATCTTTTAAAAAGTTTCTTATTAGTTTGCTTAGTCCTACCAAGACACAATCAGTATTTCGCTTCGATAATTATATTCGTTTTAATAGCTTGTGATAGTTATGTGTTATTTAGTTAAAAATATTTTCAAATGTAATAATTCAATAAATTACATCACTAAGAATATTGTCATTCTGTTAGATTAAATAATTAACTAACTACTTCTCCAAATTTTCATCAAGTTTGTTCTCATTAACTTAAGAGTAACTAGATTGACGAATGCTAAGTTGTCCACACTTAAATATCCATTCAAGTCGATTGATTTATAAAAACAAGATACAAAAGATTACGGAGCAGCTTCCCGAGGCGTTGGCTCTTCCACGCCTTTGGTTTTTTTGAGTGCTTGGCTCGCATCTTTCTATGTATCATTGTTCTTTGATGGCTTTGGTTTCATGTATTGTAAACCTTTTCTCGAGACTAACAAATTAATGAAAACTTGTGGAAAAAAAAAAATTATGGAGCAGCATCCTAAAAGACTTCATAGTCAAAGATCATACTCGAGGCAAATCAGACAGTGGATTCTCTGTCCATATGTACAAGGAAAATCTCATTTATATATTTTCCCACTCACATTCCATATCATCATGACATGTAACAGATTGTTCAAAACTTTTGTCTTAAGATAAAATCAGACACATGTCAAAGAAATATAAGATCCATGCAAAACTCTGCAAATCTTGCTAAAAGTTGATCTCAAGATGTTTGTGTCATTGTGTGTCATGTCAAACCACTCTTGAAACCAATAAGACAAATACAAATTGTTTTATTCTCATATGTACACATTCTCTAATCTGCCTAATCAAATTCAAAACGGATATAACAAAAATACACTTTAATTTTCATCTAAAACCAGTATGAATATAATTTAGACAAACACAACCTCAAATTTAGCACAAGGGCTTCTTTGGATGTGAGTACTGAGACTTGAGTTTCCTTCGAATTTGAACTTGTAAAGAGCTTGTCTTTGAGTCAGACCAAGCGGGTATATCCCGTGTACTCTAAGCTCACCGTCTCCTCTTAAGCTCGCGGGTCTTTCCTTCTTCCATATTGGTTCATGTCTCAGAGACTTGAACTTTGCAATAACCGCGGATTTCAAAGCTTCCAGAGTCAGATTCCCATCTCTGTCGCATTGTAACGAGAAGAGTCAAGTATTGAACAAAACACCCGACTTCGATTAAGAAATTGAACAAGCAAAATTGATGCTGGCTTACGTCAAAAAGATGGACTCCATATCAAACCGGCCTCTTTCTCTGACATACAAATGATAGACTGTCTTTGAGTCTCTGGTGCATTTGCAGGGTCGTTTCTTGAACTCGGGGCTCTTCTCTTCTTGCTCTCGGATCCTTGTAGCCACGAAAATGCAGAGACGACAAGAAGAATGTACAGCAGCCATATCAATAAGTGCCTTGAAAGAATCTGAAGGGCCTTCTTGTTTCCATCTAATTTATAAAAAAAAAACAGAGATTTGAAGCTTTTTAACATGTCTAAACGTGTTTTTTTTTACTTTTCAATCTGGTAAATATTTACGTACTACCATACCTTAGCGTCTGATTATAGGCGTCGGGGTTATCTGCAAGATATTTCATTCTCTTTGCAACTGGCTCTATATCAGTCATCTGCTTAATGTGAAGGATTGAGTCAGGCGAAGGGGCAAATTCTTCTATATTTGGAGCTCCAACAACCACAGGGACAGTTCCTACAAGAAGCATTGATAATATACTGAACTTTCACATGGTGTCGAGAAGGTACAGTAGTGAAATACTTACTAGACAATGAGAACTACGAGGAATACTGACTCATGCTACATTCATATTCAATTATTACTGTGGACACAAACATATAATGTTGTTTTGTGGCGGATAATCAAAATCCAACGCGTATATAACCAAGTTACCCGCGAAAATATGGGTCCAGGTAGCCTAAATAAAGTTCAGAATACACTTTCCTTTAACCATAAACCGGCTGAACTATCCGAAAATATATGCAAACCTGAAATACTAGAACCCAAATCTGAACTATACAAGATTTAATCTAAGTAGACTACACATTTCAGGCATTGGTTTGGATTATCCTAGCTAATCGTACCAAGAGATGAACTTTATTAGGATATATCAGGTAGTATTATTTTGCAAACCTTAATTACACCAAAACCATTACATTTAGGCACAAAATCAAAAATGTTAATTCTTCTTACGAACTAGACACAAAATTTTGCAAGATCAGCAGAGGGAGAGAAGAAGAGCTATCAGTACCAGCGACTAGAGATTGGAAGAACTTCTCGGTGACGTAATCCTCCTCGTTGGTGTTTTCAAAAGCTAGACTGAATTTGTAGTGCTTAAGAGCATTAACCTTCTCCACTGTAATGAATTGAAGTTCTTATCTCAATAAATTATTTGGTTCAAAGATTTGATATAGTTAGGACATAAAATCGCTAGCAATTGCATACATACCTCTCCCATCCCTGTTCCGGTGACAGCTACCATAAGAATCAATCTTAACATCCGCATCCATTAAGGCCTCAAGAGCTTGCAACCTGAAATTCCTCGCACCACAATTGGAAATAAAAGCAGCAGCAAGAGCTTTCTCGGTCTTTGGTTGCACCGGAGCCATAATATCATACTCCGCCCATGAAAAATACCCAACGGGAACATCAGATGACAAACTAGTCGTCATCACAATATCATAACCCTTCCTAATAAATCAAGAACACATAAAAACTCAGATACTTTTACGACATTCTACATATTGTACACTAAAAGTACAAAGTCCTGTTAAAGATTGTGCTTACCCACCGTCGTGCCTGAGCAAGATCATTATCTTGGTAATACGTTGCTGATTCCATCGAACGTATTATACTAAGTGTTCCAGGTTCATGACCCAATCCGAACGCTGCATCGGGTTTCTTATCTGAATTACTTCCAAATGTACAATCAACAGAACACGATTTAAAGTCCTACAATTCAAGAGCCATAGAGTCAATAAGAAGATGGTCTTCCAAGTATCATTGTATCCACATCAATGCTTATAAGCCACAGTAAGAATCACTTTTGCACTTTTCACATTTCAACAACTAGTTAACAAGCAAACCCTAAATTTGAATCATTATCAGAGCATTTTAATCATCTAACCTTGTCACCACCTGAGATAAAGATGGGATCTTCAACGAAATCCCTAGAATGAGTCGCTGAATCCATACTCTCTAACCACTCCTCGCATTTCTCCGTCCCCAACCCAACCTTAAAATCGGACGATTGCGAGTCCGAAGGCGACTTGGTGAAAAATTCCGTCACTGTACCCATCAAAGCGGCGTTATCGAGTCGACCCAGAAACGCGATCTCGGTGATGACTACAAGAGCCACGCAGATTGGCAAAAAGGTCGAAACTTTTCGTTTGAGAGAGGTAGGAGACGAAGGAGGGCCATTGGCTACGGGTAATTCTTCGTGGGTCGATCCGATTTTGGGTCCTCGGAGATTTGAGAAAACACCCATTGACATTGCGAAGTATCGGATTTGAAGAAATTGTGATTTGGGTTTTATTTATGTTTCGTCTCAAAGTCATCTCATTTTTTCAGTTCATGGGTTTGGTTTAATATAGTATTTCATTTCTTACATTATTTTTTTGATTAGAGGAATGTGTGTTTTGTAATTTATATCCGGATCGAATCATATCAAGAATAGGTAATCGTCAGTTAGTGCCCAAGGCGGCTAAACCATGTGAAGCAAGACAAGAGGACTATGATCTTAATTTGTTAAGACATTTTTTTTTAAAAAATTACCGTTTAAGTCTTTAAGATAATTAAAGAGGTTTTTTTTAAAAACGTTTGACCCATATATTAATCATGATAAATAGTAATACAAAAGTATAAATAAAATTATAGAGAGTTTAACAAACAAGCATCACACCCAATAATAAAAGAATTTAAAGATACTAATTAAAAGTTTTATGTGATATCAATTGATGAAGCTAAGTCGGATCTCCAAGCACAAGATAAGGCTGAAAATGACCGTTGCGAGTGACACTCTTAAAATTTTCTCTAACTACTAAATTGGTCGAAATTGTTTCGATGTCAAAAGAACAACTCTCAAAACTCATATTCAAATATGTTCTGTGTAGATTTGGTATTGCGGCCAATCCCATGTTTTCAACAAAACTGCATACATTCTTGATAATCTTTTACTTGTATTACCCAAACTAATACTCTGAACTTCGCTTCTAGCCTATTTCGAAAACTAATGATTTGGGTATGATATAGAACCGAACCTGACCCATCTCTAGTGATCCAAGTTCTACCATAATATAAATTTGAGTTTCTCCAATTTCCATTGGGATAACACTTAATAATGTTTGAGCTCGGTTTTTGCCAACGAGTCTCCAACAAACTATACCGTCTTATGTTTTGAGAACTTTTTTTTTTCTTTTTTTGATAAAAGGCTTTCAATTTAAATGCAAAAGTAACAATTACAAAGATATGATGATGAGATCATATAGTTCAAAATAGTTTTTAATGAAAAATCATAAAGATTTCACCAAAGTAGTCTCGTAAGAGAGATAAAAAGATCTAGAGAAGAGTCTCCAGGAGCTTCTATTAAGATTGCTCGTGGCCGCCTCGGCCGCCACGTCCCCTTTTACTTCGTCCTCTTACCGTGGTCCATTGCATCTCTTGAACTTTTTGCGTCGGTTTAATCACCCTACCGCCTTTAGTCTTTTGAGACGCGACACCCATCTCATATCCTGAGTAATCTCCCGAGTCTAAGGCAGCCAAAAGAGTACTACCAAAAACATTCTCTTGCACAACTTCATTAGCCAATAAACCTATAGAAGGGGTTGAGAGAGTTACCAAATTAGGAGCAGCAGTGTATGTGGCAACAAGAGAAGAGCTACATGCTACACCGATTGTAGATGTAAGCTCAGTTGGGAGAAAATTTAACAGTTATGCAATTCAACATTTTTTGAGAACTTTTCAACTCACCATCATTGACTTTTCTCCAACATTTTGCTTCTTCGCTGGCACGTATCACCAAAATATTCAAAGAAACTTGGGTACTAGTGTAGAATATCGCATTAAGAGTTTTCCATATGGACCATAAAATCCAACGGAGATACTCACGATTGGTACCGAGAGCATTGTATGTTTCTATCAAGTTAAGCACTACCTCCATGTAGATTTTAGAAACAGTGAAACGGTTCAATATATTTTTGTTGCTAAAAAAATTAGCATCTCCAATCCGGAAAGAACAAAAAATCATAAAAAATCAAGTGAAATTCACAAATTTCCCGCTAATATTATATATAATTGTATTTGTTTGGATGTTTAAAAAAAAAAGACTAATTGCATTTAAGTTATGTCAAATAGATCACACTTGGTGATTGTGTATGGACTGGATTGGTAAAAAGAGGCGAGGCGAGGCATTATGAACTGAAATGAACTATCTACTTTATAAGCTCTCTTATTTCGCTCGAGTTTTAAATTTCCTTAGACTAACTTGGTCAAATGTGTTAATTGACTTGGTGAAAACATATTTGAGAAAGGACAGAAAATGGGGAAAAGTGGTGAGAAAAAACAACTAATATATTTAGCATAAGGCCCTCTTCTCCCTGCCTCTATCTCGTGTTTCTTCTGCCTATTATTGTTGTATACTTAATACTTGTATTGGTTACACATTTTATTTTACTGTTTGCTAAGAAGAAAGCATAATTTTAATTTGGGCCGGCCCGATATTGTAAACTTTTAACTCAAAGGCCCATTTGAGAGAGAGTCGGGAAATGGCGACGAAAGGCGCGGCGGCTCGGATATCTGATTCGCCATGTTAACTTTAGTACTCTGCTTCTCTCTGATTATTGATCTCTGGAATCTGGAATAGATTCTTCTCATGCTTGTTGGGTTTTTGCGATTATACTTTGGATCATTGATGAATTTCATGTAATGTTCATAGCAATTGAGTTTATTCCGAATAATATTTTTTTTTCTGCATTTCTTTGATTTGCTAAATTCTGGATTTTTAAATGTCTTCTGAAATCACAAGACAATAAGTAATCTTTGTTCAAATTAATCCGTTTAATTTTTGCTGATATGTTCATAACTGGTTTTGAGAAAACACTGTGTATCTATCATTTTCGTGTGAGTTCAATTTCCTCAAAAAGTCATCAAATTACAGTCTTGAAATTGCAGGTAAAACAATTTGGTAAGAGTAGTAAAAATGTTTACTAATAACCAAAGACAAGAAGAACGTACTGGAAAAATCGGAACACCTAGGGTTCAATATCTACAGGTCTTCTATTTTGGAATCTTTATTCATTTTGTGCTCTTTGGAAGCTAAGAATCATTGTTGGAACAATTGCAGGAGCTTGTGAGTCAGTTTCAGAATGCAACTGATGAAGGTAAAAATTGTTGTTCATAAGTTTCAGATGCTTTTATTAGACTCTATAGTAAGCCTAAAAGCTAGTATATTGCAGAAACAAAGGAGAGAATTGTAGCAAACTTGGCAAATTTTGCATATGACCCTTACAACTACACAATTTTACAGCAGGTAACTCCGAGTACGCTCATGTTTTATCATTCACGATGGAGAAACCAAATGTCCCATACTATATCCATTATCCAATTAAACGATGAAATGCTAATGGTGTACTTGAGCAGCTAAATGTCTTGGAACTATTCATAGACTGTATAACAGAGCCAAATGAGAAGCTTGTGGAATTTGGGATAGGAGGAATATGTAACGCTTGTGCTGGTATGGACCATACGAATATACTATGACGCTAAACAATTATTTACTAATCATCAATTTCATGCTCGTTCCTCTTCTTGTTCAGAGCCAAAGAACGTTGCTACCATTGTCGAGGCTGATGGAATTCCTCTCATAATCAAATGTCTATCAAGCCCTGTCCGGAACACTGTGAGTATACGGGTTTCCGACATTATTAATGTTCCTCTGGTGTTAAATCCAAAATGAAAACTTAAGTGTCGTTTTGTTTCGTAATAGGTAAATTACGCGCTTGGGGCTTTGTATTACATGTGTGACTATAATAGAGCAGCAAGAGACGGGATTGTGAGAGCAGAAGTAGTTGATCTCATCAAGAGGTATGCAGCAGCTGAATCTGTTAGTGTAAGCTTTAGTAACTTGGCTAAGGCGTTTCTTGACAAACATGTTGATTCAAACACATGAGATTCTTGATTTTTTGGTTCTATTGAGTTGGATTCAGCTTGATTATACCAAAGATGTATATGCATTGTAACGCCATAGTACTACTACTAAAAAAATGTCGGCCTAAACAATGTCATAATGGTATGAGTAGTATATTATGAGGAACTTGCTAAATTCAACCACATTTAGTGTCAAAGTGTCTCACTAAGATTTATTTTTCCCAACTAAGGTTCATTAGGCTTTTACAAATTCTAAACCCCAAAACTAACCTTATATTTAAATAAATATAATTTTTTATTTACTATTAATAATAATCCGAAATTATTTTTAAAAGGAAACAAAATAAATATTTATATTCTCTAAATTTAAAAGAAATTAATATATATTTTATATCGGAAAAATAACAACAAAATTAAAGAAACATAGAAAATAAAAAACAATATTTTAATAAAACATGATAAATAACTTTTTTTAAAAAAAAATTCACAAAAATTACTATGTTTGATATGTTTATAATTAATTAATTACAATTTTTAAATGAAATCAGAATCAAAACAAAAATAATATTTATTAACAAATTATAATTTTTTTTTAACGAAATCAGAATTAAAACAAAAATATTTAAAATTAAAAACATGAAAAACGAGAATTAAATATATTTATAATATTACATTTTAGAAAATTAAATATTCATTCCTTAATTAAATATATTTATAATATTACATATTAGGAAATTAAATATTCATTCTTAATTACAACAAATTACAGAAACAAAAAAAATGAAAAAACAAAAATTAGTAAAACATGATGTTTAACTTAAAAAAAAAAATTCACAAAAATTACTATATTTGATATGTTTATAATTAATTAAATTACAATTTTTTTTAATGAAAATAATATAGGGAGAATTTTAACAATGCCTCATTTGAATTACATTACATTGACAGCCACTGTTGAAAACAATGCCATCATATATATAACCAAATTACAAAATTACCCTTCTCACAAACACTCAATTTTTTTCTCTCCTCTCTCTCTCGGCGAAAACCTAAACTCTGAATCTGAATCTGGATGGGCGATTCTGATTTGATTCTTCCGGCGACAAATTTATAGTCCTTTGAGACTCGCTCACGATCTCCGTCGAATTCTGATTGATTTGGGCGAGGTGAGGTGAGTAACGCAATCGATTTTAGATAATTCATGTATAATCGATCTCATCTTCCCATGTCGCCATTGCCATAACGAAGCAGCGGTTCGTTTTTGAGTTTTTTCCTTTATTATCCAGATTTTGTGGGATTTTTCTGATAACACATGATTTCTTCTTATTGTTTTCAGAATTCTTTACATGATCCTAAAGAACGACACGATTTGATCCGAGAAAACGTTAAACAGGTTTGATTCAAGTCTCTCATTCCTGTGTTTGAATCACTTATAGAGAAAATTTTGATTGATTCGATTTTCATTTTTTCAGGTTGTTTGTTCAATTTGTGAAACTGAGCAAGAGGTAGAATAATAGTTTTTGTTTGGTTAAGACTCAGATTGTTCATTCTCTGAATTATAGTTTAATCATCTTAAAATCAAATTCTTCAGGTTGCTCATGTTTGATCGAATTGCGGTGTATGTATGGGAGAATACTTTTGCGATATTTGCCAATTCTTCAACGACGATGTGAGCCTATCAATACATTTTTCATTAAATGCTCTTTCTGAAAGGACTTGACCATTGTTATGTTTTGTAGACCTCAAAAGAACAATTTCATTGCCATGAAATTGTTAAGTTAGAACTTTCTGCTTCTGCCACTGATTTCGTATCGCTTGATGGTTTAGGATTTTGTTGTTTTCATCACTTGAGGAAAACAGGTTTATTGGGTTCAAGCAGTTTATGCCTAATCTCTGAATCTTAGAAACATTAGGAGGAGTTATTTGTCAAGATGGAGGAGCTAAGTGATATCTTGTAGAACAATAGGACTGAAGATCTCACTTGGTTTTGCTCTCTCTCAGAATCTGAACTGGTAATTGCTTAAGAAGCTATGAAACTCTCCATCTTTCGATTTGTCTAGCAAATCTTGATCGATGAAATAACGATTGTCATGAACTTTTTTTTGCAGGATTTACTAATCAGCTTAAAGAAGCTAGCCATTCAACGTGCTAAAAATAAGTGGTTGCGAAGAACTAGCTGAGAAATTTGATCTTAAGAATCTCCGAGCTCTCGGTGAGTTCTTGTATTGTTCTCTTCTAACTTACGAGTCTTTTAAAAATGTTGGACTATCATGGAAATTGTTATTATCTCTTCTAACATCCGGTTTCCACTTCATGGTGATCTCAGAATAAGAAACATGTTATTAAGATCATTGTGAAGTAATGTAATAGTTCTCTATTCTAATGTCAAATTTGTTTCCACTTTACAATGATTTTATAATATGAAACATTTCTCTAAAGCCTAAAGACAAAGAGAACCAGAATATCTTCAGAGAAGAATGTGAGGTTATGAAAAATTGGTTAAAACATTACTAACCTCTAAACCTCAAAACATTTGGCTACTAAAACACTCCAAGTTCTAGCTACTACAATAACCAAAGAAGACCATGAATAAAATGCGCAACATGGAATTTGAAACTTTCCCTCTGCCCTTCGGTATTGCTATTTTGCTTGATATGAAAACTTGGCTCAAGTATATGTTTCCTAAACACAAGTAACATAAAAGAGTTCACATTACGCAGAAGTTCTTGCCATATTCGCGGTCCACCAGAATCCTGCATCGGTATAATCAATTCAAGGATGCATACCATATACCAAAAGAGGAAGTAGATCAATCACAACAAAATCAAGTAGAAATTCATAACATTCATGGTCCACTTAAGATTATCACAAGGTATAAAATGATACCTTTAGAATATTACAGATTAGTAAGGTTCTCTTAGGCAATGGAAAAAGAGACATATTGCAACTTTATGTATTTGAAATTCGTGTACCACCATGTACTAACACACACCACTCTACATAACCACCACCACATGTCTCAGATGAAGAAGAGTCATTGACATAAGAAGACATAGAATATAGTTCTCAATTGCCAGAAGACAAATCCTATAATTCATGAAGAATAAAAAAACACCATCAATTTCAAAATAAGAACTGTTTAAAATCTCATAATCTTCTTTAAAAAACCTTATAATCTTCTTTAAAAAACCTTGAAACAGATTTTTAAAAACTTTATAATCTTCTTTAAAAAACCTTCTATTCTATTTTAAAAATAACACCATCAATTTCAAAATAACAGTTGTTTAAAACCTTATAATCTGACTCTAAAAATAACAGATGTTTAAAACCTTATAATCTGCTTTTAAAAACTTTATAATTTGCTTTAAAAAACCTTATGATCTAATTTTTTTTTAAATTATAACCTGTTTTGAAAAACTTTATAATCTATTTTAAAAAGCCTTATAATCTGCTTTAAACTACTTTATAAATTATTTTAAAAACCTTATAATCTGTTTTATAAACTTTATAATTTTTTTTAAAAATATTATATGATGTTTTAAAAAGAACATGATCAATTCTAAAATAACACCATTAATTTTAAAAATAATAGATGTTTAAAACCTTATAATTTGCTTTAAACAACTTTATAATCTGTTCTAAAAAACCTCATAATTTACTTTAAAAACTTTATAATCTGCTTTAAACTATTTTATAATCTTTTTTAAACTACTTTATAATCTTATTTAAACAACTTTATAATGTTTCTTCAAAAATCATATAATCTATTTAAAAGAACCTTATATTCTGTTTTTAAAATAACAACGTCAATTCTAAAAGTAATAGTTGTTTAACACCATTAATTTTAAAAACAATAGTTGTTTAAAACCTTATAATCTGCTTTAAACAACTTTATAATATGTTTTAAAAAACCTTATAATTTACTTTAAAAAACCTTATAATCTGCTTTAACAAACTTTATAATCTGCTTAAACCTTATAATTTGCTTTAAAACCTTATAATTTATTTTAAAGTTGTTTAAAATTTAAACCTTATAATCTGATTTAAAACCTTATAATCTGCTTTAAAAAACTTTATAATCTACTTAAAATCTTATATTTAGTTTTAAAAATAACAGTTGTTTAAAACCTTATAATCTGCTTTAAACAACTTTATAATCTATTTTAAAAACACTTAATAATCAATTTAAAAAAAAAAAAAATTAACCGGCTTTAAAAACTCTTATAATCTGCTTTAAAAACTCTTATAATATGTTTTAAAAACTTTATCATCTGCTTTAAAAAAATATTTTAAAAAACCTTATAATTTGTTTTAAAAACCTTATAATCTTTTTTAAAATCTTGTAATTTGTTTTAAAATCTTCACGAAACCTTTAAATTATTTTAGAACATTTTTAAAATATTTCAAAACTTTATAATCTGTTATAAAAAACATTATAATCTGTTTAAAAAAATCTTATAATGTATCGAGCTTATCGATCAAGCCCTTTATATAATATTTCTAGCCGAATTCTATTCAACTTTGGGTTTTGTTGTATATATGTTTGTTTTACATACAAAGAAATTATATACTCAAAAGCAAACAGAAAGACAAGTAACTACACAAAAACCTAAAACATAGCTAGCTAAAACATAGTCATCTTCTTCTTTAGTGAGTGGAGATATCTTCTTCTTTCAATCGTTCTTTCTCTTGAAAGAGCAACCTTCAGTAAGTCTTGCCTTTCCTCCCCTGGGTTGGCACAACACATTCTGCCAGTTACCGCACAACACTACCGTCTGAGAGTGACTAAACAATGTCGTATTGCAAAATCCCACATCATTTCAATAGATTATTCACCAAACATGGACAGACTTAGAGATATAAAGACATCAAAAAGTAAAAACCTTTCTATAACCAAAGCAAACATAGTTACAACTACAACATTCTCCAATTCACAGAGAGATGTTTCAATTACTAAGATTTGAGCACATGAACACTAACTATTGAAAGATTGCCATGTCTTCCAAAGACTAATCAAAGGACTTACATGTCTAATCATATCTATTCCCAAAACAGAATAGTATAAATTCTTAGCCTTTTCATTCTCCCACATCAAAAGTAAGAATGTCTAGAGTAAATTCTTACACTTAGCCTGATATTAGCCTCCATAAGATAATCCAAGAACCACACTGTGATCTTCTTACTGTCATGTGAGGGTTTACATTTCCATCGCCACTCGAGTTTAGTCCCTTCGTTCTCAAAAGTCCTAGAAAGCTGTAAACCAACACATAATCAGAGACATCAACCTCAGGATTACTCAAGAATTGAGAAACCATTTATTCAACAAAACAAGAGATCCAATGTAACTCACAGAGACTTCATTCTAGGCTTGAATTTAACAAAAGAAGCAACATTGAATTTGGTAGTTGAATCAAATTTTGAGCAACAAAGGAAACAAGGAAGATCGAACTAACCCATTTACATCCCGAATTAGGCTGCTAAGTACCGCTGGAGATATTCCGACATTGCGCCGCCGCCTCCTCCTCCGTCGCTTCAATTCCGATTAAAACCCAAAACTAATCAAAATCTGAAAACCTAGGAGGCTCAGTGATTTAGGGGTTTTTTGTACCATTGCAAATCCAAGAGGAGGAGCCATCAGTGACGGAGAATGGTGCCAAGAGCCTTTGACGATAATCGGATCGGCGCCGGATATTTCAAGTATGCTTCCTTCTCTCCGATTCAACCATTTCTTCAAATCGGAGACATGTGTGAAGACGACGACGATTGGGATATGATCTTTTGTATTGCTTACGGCGGATATCGGCGAGATCGGAGATCGACGGCGGAGATCGGTGAGATCGGAGATCGGCGAGATCGACGCCGGAGAGAGCAAATGTCTTTCAAAATTTCTCTGTAACATGAATTAGAAAAATAGGTTAATTAATTCAGAGGGTATTTTTGGAAGATAACTTATAAAATGGCATAGTTTGCAAATTTTTTTTTATGATGGCATTTGTGTAGAGTGGCATGCTAAAAGTGACATTTTATAAAAATTTCTCAATAATATATTACGTAATTAATATTTTTAAATAATAAATGTGAAAATGAAAAATTAATATAAAGATAATATTATAATTTAGGAAATAAAATATTTATTCCTTAATTTACTCCTAAATTTATAGGAGTTTTAACCACTTGGCAGAATGTCTGTTCTACTAATCGGCAGAGAGATGTTATAATGGTAGAAAGATGCGGTACAATTGGCAAACCGGCCGCGGCAGAATTTAGTAAGATGGTAGAATTTAGATACTGCGTGTCGTAGATAGTTGAAAAATAGTAGAATTTAGATTCTAGCTGTCGTAGAACACTGACAATTAGGTAGAATTAACGTTCTGCGCCTGGTAGAATAAGAATAACTGGCAGAATCTACTCTCTGCCAATGGTAGAAGGAAAAACTTAAATCATTTAAAAAATATGCTGTTTAATTTTTTTTTTTAAATTGTTTTCACAAAAAGTACTATGCTTAATATATTTATAATTATCAGAATTTTTATAATTTAAATACCTTAGATTAAATTAAAGGTATTTTGGGAAAGAATTCTTAAAAGTGTATTAGGACACTTTATAACTAAATGTAGGGTATTTTGACAATTCTCCCATTTTATTTTTATTTTTAAAACGTATGATATATTAATCATGATGAAAAGTAATACAAGAATATCAAACAAAGCCATAGAGAGAACTTAACAAACAAGAATCATACCTAATGACAAAGGAACTTAACAAACAAGTATCACACCTAATGACAAAGGAACTTAAAAATGTTAATTAGAAGCTTCACGTGATATCAATTGATGAAGCCAAGCCGGGTCTCCAAACACAAGGTAAAACTGAAAACACAGTTTTGGAAATTTCTCTAGCCATTGAATTGGCCGAAATCGTTTCGATGTCAAATGAGCAACTCTCAAAATTCATACTCAAATTGGTCATATGTTCTGTGTAGATTGGGTATCGCGGCCAATCACATTGTTTCAACAAAGCTACATACATCGCTTGACAATCCGACGCAAACACGACTACTTGTAAATCCTGAAAGCTCTGCATCACCCAAAACTAATACTCTAAATTCTGCTTCTAGCCTATTTCGAGAACTAGTGAAGGCATCATGCGAATGACATAGAACCAAACCTGTCTCATCTCTAGTGATCCAAGCTCCACCACAATCTGACTTTGAGTTTCTCCAATTTCCATTGAGGTTACACTTAATAATGTTTGAGCTTTGTTTTTGCCAACGAGTCTCCGACAAACTATACCATCTTCTGTTTTAAGAATTTTCCAACTCACTATCATTGACTTCTCTCCAACATCTTGCTTCTTCGCAAGCACGTATCGCCAAAACGTTCAAAAAAACTTGGGTGCTAGTGTATAATATCGCGTAATGATATATCATGGTTTTTACCCAGTTTTATACCATGATATATGTCCGTTTTATAGAGTCTTTTGGTATTTTCGAGTATTATATGTTTTATATTAGGTCCAAAGACGCTTTGGACTCAATTGGTATTTACTAGAGCATTTTGGAGCACAACGGAATAAGCGGTCAAAGTGGCAAGTTTAGAATGAAGAATTGAAGTCAGTATCGAGCGACGAGGATGTTGGTGTCGCTCGACACCGAAGAAATACAAGTGTCGATCGACATACTATCAGTGTCGATCGACATGACTATCAGACCAGACCAGAATTCAAGTTTCAGAAGATTTCCGTTTCTGCGCCAAAAAACCCAGATGTTTGCAATTGAGCGCAAGACGTTTTGTACTCTATAAATACTTATTTTCAGCCATTGTTTAGGCTATGCTTTATTTTACTTAGAGATTTTTATACTAGGGATTTATTATTCATGTCTATGTCTGAGTAATTCCTTAGTTAGGTTTTAGGGTTTTTCAATGGTTTAATGAAGAGTTGTAGAGTTTGATTACTTATGGGATTTGCATCATTCATATTTTACATTCTTCACCTTGATTGCTTTGAATTCTGATTTAGGCCTGAATTAGATATCCTAGGTTGTTTAATAGATGAGACATCATTATTGAATTTCCTGAATTGAATTATAGGTGAGCAAAGATCTGATTCGCAATGACAGTTGGCTTTGGATCTTTGTGAACAAATCAAACCTGAATTTAAATGCTTGTTTAGATCAATTTGATTTCGCAACGACAGTTGGTTGTCAAGGTTTTAAACATAGATAGTGTTTGCAACGACAGTTGATTTACTTTACAACATTATTTCGAGTTCTAGAATTGCACTTCATCAATCCCAATAGTAATCTTATTCTGCAACTTGGATTTATTCCTGCGAATTCCTTAAAGCTTAGCGTTTTTTTCCTATTGATTTAAAGTTTCTGCAATCATCCTGATTTACTTTCCTGCAATTTATTTACAATCTTATTTGCTTAGCTTAGTCCGAAAGTTTAATTCTATTGTGCAAATCTAATTCCCTGTGGATTCGATAACCTTAAGAACTACAACAGATCTCTTAATTTGAAAGAGTAGTTCAAAGACAAATTTGAGCATATCACGTAACGAGTCTTCCATATGGACCATAAAACCCAACGGAGATACCCACGATTGGTATTGAGCATTAGCTCCATGTAGATTTTATAAACAGGAAACAGCTCAATATATTTATGTTGCTAAAAAAAATAGCATCCCTTTAATCCGGAAAGAAAAAAAAAAATCATAAGAAATGAAATTTCACCAAAACATGAATTATTTTAAGTGTTAAATTGTTCAATAGCTATAAAAAAATTTTATAATTCATAAACTAACAAAAATGAGCATATGTGGCAAAATCTCAACCTTTTAAATTAGAGGTTTTGGTTAGTATGTAAATTATAATATTTTATGGCTATTAAACCAATTAACCCTTATTTAAACTCACACTAATCTTCAAGTGCCAAAAAATTAATATTGTTTCAATTCAAACATCTATAGAGACCAAAAAATAAGACTATTACGTAATAGGATTTGAACTTTCAATTACTTCACATGCAAATTTTTTATCGTTTTATCTCCTTTCTTTATATATCACGATATACAAACTTTAAAGAAAAAATTGTCAAATCAAATCTACAAATTTGTGAACATCTATCAAGGTAGGTTGATTTGTTGATATGGAATCACCTCTTTTTCCTGCAAAAGACTTATCTTTTGCTTTTGCACCTCTACACAAGTGTTCTCAATCCATTACACATTATCCTTACAACTATTAAAAGATTAAAGCAATTGAATTCTCTCATTAACGAAACATCAAAAACAGAAAACAACATTTTTTGAAAGACTGTCATTTACGTTCATTTTGAATAGTCCCTCTATAACTTAACCTCAATCAGTGGACATGATTTTAAGTTTTGTTCAAAAGTCTTCGCTTTTTTTTCTTTTTCTTTGTAAATAGTATGTAGGTGGTATATACTTTTCTATGTTTATGAAAAGAAAACTATAACCGGGTGTTGAACCAAAAATAAAACACAGTTTCCCGCTAATATTTTATATAAGTGTATTTGTTTGGATGTTTAAAAAAAAACTAATTGCGTTTAAGTTATGTCAAATAGATGACGCTTGGTGATTGTGTATGAATTGGATTGGTAAAAAGAGGCGAGACGAGGTGTTATGAACTGAAATCAACTATCTACTTATAAGCACTCTTATTTCGCTAGAGTTTTACATTTCCTAGCATGTACATTGGAGACAATATGGGTGTGTCTCATAATATAAAATTATTAAAATTTGAGTAAAAGAAAGAAAGAGAGTGTTTTTTGTTGAAATAGTGTGGTGTATTGAAATATAAAATTAATAAAAGTTGAGTAAAGAGAGGAGATAGTGGGTTTAGTTGGAAAGATTGTGTCTTGGGGAAGACATAAGAAAGAGATAATTGGGGTGTGTTTAAATATAAAATTAATAAAAGTTGAGTAAAAGGATGAAAGAGAAGGTATAAAGTTGAGTAAAAAAATGAAAAAGAAGGTATAAAGTTGAATAAAAAGAAGAGAGAATGTGTTTTTAATATTTTTATATTGTGAAACATTGGTAAAATGTCTCCAATGGTGATGGCCTTACACTAACTTGGTCAAATGTGTTAATTGACTTGGTCAAAATATTTACATATTTGAGAAAGGACAGAAAATGGGGGAAAGTGAGTGAGAAAAAACAACTAATATGTTTAGCAAAAAAAAAAAAAAACAACTAATATAATTTGAATCAAAAAAAGTCTCTTCAATCTTTGGTCGAACTCTGCGACCACAAAGATCAGATACTTGAATGTGATAATCGTGTGTAGTTAATGTGTGTGTATTTTAGAGATGATTGATGGAAAAATGATTCCTAACTACACGAAATATTAGCTAATATGTTACAAACCATCCGAAGTTTAGAAATGTATCGTAAACTACATAAACTATTATATAACACATGATGACATTTATTAAGGATATGTAAATATGTTTAAAACTACAAATTGATGTTTTTGATATATATTATCAATTTGAGGGGTCAATATATAATTAATTTCATAAAAAAATAATACTTAAAAAAAATAAAATTAAAAACATAAAAATGCTACAAACTGAAAAACCCCTAAAATTCCAAAAAAATTAAGAAAAAATAAAAACGAAAATTTTCGATTAAAAACTAAATTATAGTTTCAGTTTTTCAATTAATATAATTTTTTTCAAAAATGATGAAAATTTTGTAAATTCAGAAAGTTCGTAGTTTCTAAAAAGTAATTGAAAATGTAAGGTATATAGAGATCTAAATTTTTGTATATTGAAATTAATTAAATTTATCAAATAAAATTTTCTAAATGTTGGTAAAAAAATATATTTAAAATAATGTTGAATAATTTTCAATTTAGAATAAAATACATGAACGACATATATATCACACTTTTGGATAGCAATTTTTTTTTGTTAATATTGGGCCACAAATGACCGCCTCATTAGCCTAATCGTTGCATTCTGCAGGAAGTTAGATAAATATAACACTCTTTGTATATAAATTCTAACCACTATTTTTTTTACTCCATTCCCAACATTAACGAGTGAATTGCAAATTTAATTTAATTTGGAAATAGAAAATTGCAACTATAATTTAATTTCTCTCTACAATATATATATATATATATTTTTTAAATATATATTTTTTAGTTTTTTCAAAAATATTTATATGATTATAAATTTTGGTAATTTTAAAATTTTAGTTTGGTTTTCGAAATTTAAAACGAAAATATTATATTAAACTTCAAATCATGTTTTTCTAAATTTATGAGTTTTTGGCATTAACTTTTTGCTTCTCATTTTTGTAATTTTAGAAATTTTGGGATTATAGAATTTTTTTTTATAAAAATTTTGAAATGAAAATACAATTTAATTTGTTTTAAAAAATTGAAATGAAAATACAATTTAGTTTTTATTTGAAACTAATGTATATTTCGAAATTTTAGTGTTTTATGGATTTGTTTTCGATTTCATTAATTTTGTATGTTTTTAACTTGTTTTTGGATTTTTCGATATATATTCTTTTTATTGAAAATAATTGCATGTTATCTCCCAAATTAATAATAATTATAAAAAAGCTAATTTGTTGTTTCTAACATATTTACATATACTTGGTGCATGTCACTATATGTTACATAATAGTTTATGTAGTTTACAATACATTTTTATACTTGGGATGATTTGAAACATATTAGCCAATACTTCGTGTAGCTAAGAATGATTTTTCCAGATTGCATAATCTTATATATGGGCTCTATCATGGTTTTATGCTCACTCTATACGTCGGTCTAACGTGGCAAAAGTTATTGTTTTGAATATAAAATATATAGACTTATAAAGCAAATAAGCAAACATTGTAATAATTCCAATTAAGGAAATCAAACACATTTCTGTATTTGGACGTGATGATCTTAGACTCCACGCAACAGTGTGTTCTTTATTGCTTTGTTTTGAAGAGTGTTGTGATATTTTCATTGGCTTGTAACCAAAATGGGCACCCAAAAAGAAAGCACCACCAATTCTCTATGATAAAAAACCCTTTAAAACAATTAAACAATTTCAGCCTAATGATGTATGATGTAAACAAAACTTTATATACAGCCTAATGCAATACATTATTCTAGAGACAAAAACCAAAAAACTTACTTCACTAATCCATATCATACTATACATTATCATCTGAATTACATTCATAACTTTTATGGCATTCTTATAAATTATATAGTCCTTTATTACCTTCCCCTTTTTGATATATTTTATGGATGATATCTTTCCTTTTCTTTTCTTATTCTAAACCCAAATATCTTGTCTAATATGGACTTTTGTTTTACACAAATGGACATTTATATATACAAAGTCTTATACTCTTATCTAGAGCTATTGAAGAAAATGTATCATCCTTATCATCAATATAGATAGACTACCCAATCATAGATTTTTTTCTAAATATTGTAAATTTAGAAGACTAGTAATTTTTAGTCTAAAACAATCAAGACAATTTAAAAAATGGACAAATATGAAGTAAAATAAATATTACTACCCAAAAATAAAGAATATTCATTATTATGATTTAACTCCAAGAAAAAAAATCCAGGCACGATCTCCAACCACTCGAATCCTCACTGTCTGGAGGGAAAACAATAAACGAACGGCTAATAATTAACCACGTATTCTCTTCTTATTGGTTCAAAATATTAACAAGCATTTTAAATGTAATCCCTTTTTATCATTCGTCCACGTTGCAATATTTAATTTATTTTTTAAGATAATTATGAATTAAAAAAAAAAGGGAGAAAAAAAAGCTTCACCCTTAAAATGGCTGATCGTGTCGAGGCGGCAGCAACACACTTGTCGTCTCTCCCCGTACTTCTCTGGAGTCTTCGCACTCTCCGAATCTTATTGTCAAGAAATTTTAATTACGTGAGTCCCTTTTATATTTTGACCTCTTTTTATTATCCGTTCTGGATCTGTCTTTTTCGGATCATCCATTTCGCTGAATTTTTTTGTTGTCTTTTCTCTGCTTAATTGCTGTGTTCCGTTTTTGTGTTTCTTGTGTCTATGTTTTTGATATTCATTTAGAGAAGTAGTGAACAAGTAACTTTTGGTAGTGAAATTGGAGCATCGATCTGATTATTGTTCTTATTAGGTTTTTGGGTTTTTGATTCGATTGGCTTTTTTTTTTCTTTTTTTTTTGGGAAGTGAAATTGGATTTATTTTACTCTGGAATCTGGAATCTGGAATAGATCTTTCTCATGCTTGTTGGGTTTTTGCGATTATACTTTGGATCATTGATGAATTTCATGAAATGTTCATACCAATTGAGTTTATTGGAGTTTATTCCGAATATTTTTTTTTCTTCTGCATTTCTTTGATTTGCTTGTTTATAAATTCTGGATTTTTAAGTTTCTTCTGATATTACAAGACAATTTGTGATATAAGTATATCTTAATTCAAATTGATCCGTATAATTTTACTGATATGCTCATATTTGGTTTTGAACTGTTGAGAAAACACTGTGTAATCTATCTGGTGTGAATTCAATTTCCTCAAAAAGTCATCAAATTACAGTTTTTAAAAATTAAAAAACGTTATCTAAAAGATCTGCAATAATTATTGATTGACTTTACTTTGGTTTTACATTTGTACACACACATTTATGTGGCTTTGTCAAGTTTTTGCTTCCATTCTCTTTACTTACTCTTATATGGATATGAACATTATGTATTGACACATAGTTCACTCCATTATAATACCCTTGGATCTTCTCTGTTGTATGGATTCTAATTGCGTTACTTTTGGCTCCAATTGTCTAGTCTTTTACCTCTTAAAAGCAGGCTAGAAGAAGAAGAAGAAGAAGTGAATACAAGGAATATGGGAACTCACATCAATTTCAACAACTTAGGAGGTGGTGGAGGGGAAGGTTGTGGCATGCCCTTGGCAAGGCAGTCTTCGGTCTATTCGCTAACATTTGATGAGCTACAAAGCACACTAGGTGGACCGGGAAAAGATTTCGGGTCGATGAACATGGACGAACTCCTGAAGAGCATATGGACTGCTGAGGAAGCTCAGGCAATGGCCATGACTTCTTCAGCTGCTGCTACAGCGGTACCACAACCCGGTGCTGGTATCGCCGGTGGGAATCTCCAGAGGCAAGGCTCGTTGACATTGCCTAGAACGATTAGTCAGAAGACTGTTGATGAGGTGTGGAAATGTTTGATTACCAAGGAGGGTAATAATGGTAATATGACGGGAGGTAGTAGTGGAGGCGGTGGTGAGTTGAATGTTCCTCCTGGTAGGCAACAGACTTTAGGGGAAATGACGCTTGAGGAGTTTCTGTCCCGCGCTGGAGTTGTAAGAGAAGATAACTGTAATCAGCAGATGGGTCAGGTCAATGGAAACAATAACAACGGGTTTTATGGTAACAATGGTGCTGCTGGTGGCTTAGGTTTTGGGTTTGGTCAGCCAAGTCAAAACAACATTTCGTTCAATGGTAATAATGAGTCTATGATCTTGAATCAGCCACCTGGTTTAGGCCTCAAAATGGGTGGAACAATGGAGCAACAACAGCAGCAGCCACGTCAGCAGCTGAATCAGCCGCATCCACAGCAGCAGCAGCGGCTGCCTCAAACCATTTTTCCTAAACAAGCAAACGTTGCATTTAATGCGCCTGTGAGTATGGTCAACAAGGGTTTTGCCGGGGCTGCTAATAATTCCACGAACAACAATAATGGATTAGGAAGTTACGGAGGAGCAGGGGTCACTATTGCAGCAACTTCTCCAGGGACAAGCAGCGCTGAAAATAACTCTTTGTCACCAGTTCCGTATGTGCTTAACCGAGGAAGAAGAAGCAATACAGGTCTAGAGAAGGTTATTGAGAGGAGGCAAAGGAGAATGATCAAGAACCGAGAATCAGCTGCTAGATCAAGAGCTCGAAAGCAGGTGAGTATTTAACTTAACCAAACTGTTATGCAAAAACGTAAAATCTGCAATGATTTCTTCGATCTTGAACCACTTGAAGTATTAAGATATTTTTTCATCCATGTGTTTTTTTGTTCTAATGAATTGCAGGCTTATACCTTGGAGCTGGAAGCCGAAATTGAAAAGCTCAAGAAAGTGAATCAAGAATTGCAGAGAAAACAGGTTTCTTTCTGTTTTCAATCTCTCTGTGTTTTTTGTTTTCCTTATTAGAATTGATGAGTTGGTTCTGAAACTGAGCTTCCCCTATGTTGCAGGCTGAACTGATGGAAACACAGAAGGATGAGGTAATTGTTTAACAACTTATATTTTTTCATAAGTTCATGCATAAAACCGCGAGAAACCAAACTTAAATTATAGGTCTAGTAGTTTATGTTGGTCGTAATCAAGTATGTCCCCAACGGCAGCTCAAACTCTATTCTTTTTGGTCGTAATCAAGTATTTTCTGCTTCTTGCTTCTTTCTGAATAGTCTTTTTGAATTTATTGTGTTGTTCACTATGACTGCTTATGAAATTGGCAGCTGAAGGAATCATCAAAGCGAAGCAAAAGGCCATGCTTGAGAAGGACACTAACCGGTCCATGGTGAAAGGCAGAATGAAGCAACAAGAACCGATCAAACCAGACTGGGATTTATGTAATAGGAGATAGTGCTACCTTGTACAGGAGATTAAGAGAAATTTACTGAGTGAAGAATCTAGCTTACAGAGTAGGAGAGAGTTTTCATTATGAATAAATAACATATTTTGTGCCCTGACCTTCATTAGTCTAGGTTTAGATCATCCTCTGTTTTTGTGTTTTGGTTATTTGGGGTCTCAAATAGACAGTTGTTTATATATATATGTGACTTGGTATTAGGGATTTGGTTTCTCTTCAGCTAAATGAATCTTGTGTCTGGCTAGAAAAACATTAACATTCCAAAACTGCAATCACAAAACAGTTTGGATCATTCAAGTAACCAAATCTCTAAATGAAATGCTTAAGACTCAAAAAGAGAGACCATTTGGAGGAGATTGAGGAGAACCAGTTTCAAGCAGAAAACTCCTGCTACAATGCGACCTTGAGGTAGTACTAGAGGAAGAAGCCAAGCCACGAATGTCAAACCCCGAGTCACCTCTAAGTGACCGTCCTTTGGCCTCCTCAACCGCTAATGCAAGCCCGAGATGCAACGGATCACAGCTTTCGCATAACAGCCTCAAGACTTGCTTGATCGATGGCCTAGCCGCACCTTCTTTCTCTGTGCACCATCTCACAACCGCCACTACTGTTTCGAGCTGTTCTCCATCTATCGAGTCTTTGATTCTCGGATCCACTAGATCTACGCGTCTTGATTCTGATTTCAGTAACGGCTGAGACATTTCCACCAAATTCCTACCTTCATCCACCGCTCTTCTCCCAGTTATGATCTCTAGCAACACTACTCCATAGCTGTACACGTCGCTCTTCTCTGTCAGTTCTTGTGTTACAACATACTCTGGATCTACATAGCCTGAAACTCAGATTTCACTAGATTAGATTTTCGGTAACTTTCAAGATAAGAATAGTTGTTGTCCCTTGGTATCCAGACCTGGAGTTCCACGGATATCAGTATTCACAGGTTCAAAACAGATAGAGCCATCTCTAGAAGCATGTGCAAGGCCAAAATCTGCAAGCTGCACGGATGCCAAAAAAAGGAACATCAAAATCTGCAAGTGTCAATGTACCAAACCTACCGGTTAATGCGATATAGAAGGAAGACGCACCTTAGCAACAAATTTATCGTCGAGTAATATGTTGCTGGACTTGATGTCTCTATAACAAAGAGGCGGGTCACAATAGAAATGAAGGTATTCCTGGAAAAGAAGAATATTCAACCAAGAACTAACAAGTTTTAAGAGATATGTAGATGAAGGCTTTGGAAATTTACCAGAGCATTAGCCACATCGATTGCAATTTTCATTCTTGTTGCCCAACTAAGAGGAGGTTTTTCTGTGGCTGCGCAGAAATGAAGAATAACGATCAAGATTTTGAGGCCAAGACTATAACATAGCAAGACAAATCTGGAAACCATGAGCTTACAATGTAGATGATCCTTCAGGCTCCCATTTGCCATATACTCGTAGACAAGGAACCTCTCCTTCTTCTTTATACAAAAACCTTTCAAAGCAACTAGATGGCGATGATGCAGCCTAGCGAGAAGCTCTATCTCTCTGCAAAACTCATCGTCTGCTTGTTCAGAGCTCTTGTTCATCTTTTTTACAGCTGCAACCAACCCATTACTGAACTCAGCTTTGTGAACAGTCCCAAACCCACCACGGCCAATCACCGTGTTAAAACCTTCAGTTGCTTTCCTCATCTCCCTGTAGCTGAATTCCCGAAAAGCCAACGAAGTACCTGCAAAAACCAAAACAACACACGCATCTCTTAATTGCTCAAAACATCATCTCTTAGAATAAGTGAACACTGGAAGAACTTTGCACCTTCATGTATCATCATCACATTGGGACGAGGAGAAGGAAATGCCTTTGTCGGATTATGATCTATGCTCTCCGAGTCATCAAGTTCCCGTTTTTTCCTTTGGATAAGAACTACTAGGACTACGAGCATCATAACAGCAAAAACCGTAACAGCGATCCCAATAGTCGGAACCACAGTCAAATGATACCGACGGTGATATTTTCTCGACAACACAAGATTGCTGCTTGGACTATCAGCTAACTCTGGACCTGGAGAAGCTTCTGGGCTAAAAATATGATCACCGCTAAGCTCAGGGACATTAAAGAAGCAGCTAGCGAGTTCAAGGGCCGACGAATTATCAACCTGGCTTGCTAATACAGCATACGTTGCATCTCGACAAGTACTAAGTTTGATGCTATTTGTTACATCTACGAGACTACGAAGATAGGTAATACCGGAATTCAAGCAGTTCTTGCATTGGGTTCCAGGCGAAAGCGGGAGTTTACAGTTTCTTGAAACGTCTACGAAATTTCTGGACCAAAGCATTTGCTTTACGGTGGTAAGACCCTCGCAATCGTAGTTAACGAGAATCTTGGTACCTAATCCACAAAAGACAGTAGCATTTCTTGGGATTCCATAAAGCTCCATGGTTCTTGAAATGTAAGTAATGCAGAGTTGAGTTAAATCTGATGTAACTCCAAGATCCGTTGTTAAGTTTGCGTAGCGAGCGACAGAAACCGCAACGAAAGCGTTCATGTAGCGGCAACATTTGGCTCTTTCGGTATTGTTGGAGCATACGGAAGCAACGAGAGTGAAGTTTGATGAAGTCAAGTCCAATGGACACTCTTCTACAAAACACAATCAAGAAACAAACAATTCACATATTAGAACAATAAAGTGAGAATCTTTTCAGAGAATTCGAATGCAAGAATCTAAATTCACCACGAATTAGAACAAAATACGAATTCAAATCCGCAAAACCCTCCAAAAGCTTTAAACTATCAAAAATCAAGTTTTTTTTTCTCTTAATCTAGTTTCGAACAAATAAAATGCTAATTACGAAGCAAGGCCTTGAAAGAAGATTGAGAGAGAAACCTGCTTGAGTTAGTAAAGGTAACTGGATTCCAAGAAATGCGAGGAATGCGAGAAAGAGAGCTTATTTATAAACCACCATGGCCAAAGAACAGAGAAGGAGAGAGGTTAAGGAAGGTCAATGAGAAGTCGCCTGAGAGAATGACAGTGACAATGAGACGGAGAGAGAGAGAGATTTCCCTATTTTGCCTTTTTCTGATGAAAACGATGAAACCAAAACAAATCCTCTAATTTGTCATTCTCTTACGTTTTCACCCACAAGTTCGTTAAATGTCCCTTAAACACCCAAACAAATCCAAAATGTTTTCTTTCTAGTACTCATAATTAATAGATTTTTGATTATTATTATTATCTAGGAGACATATTTTATTAATAGTGTAAATTTGAGTTCAGCTTTTGCAAAACTACCAATTTTGTGTGTGTGAAAACTAACTTTATTTGCATGAAAAAAGATAATTAAAAAAATTAGTAACTTTATTTTGGTTCAAATTAAACATTTTTATGTGTAGCATAAACATAATGATTGCAATGGTCTGCTTCTTCCAAGCCTATCTTATCTCTTCACATAATTTGGTTTAACAGTTTTTGTTCATATCACAAACAACAATAACTTTTCTACTATGAACACAAACCACTAAGAAATAGTATACTGTATATAAATTTTCGAATGATTTGAAATACCTATAAATATATGAGAATATTGGCGGCTATATCACTTTATTTTAAAACCATTGCGCATGTGATACTTACACGAAAACGGTACGGTTTGACACTTTCGAGCACTGTTCATTATTTTTATACCCTTTTACACTCATTTTATTACTACTTTGCCATTTCTCTTTCTTCTCCTTCCATCCACGCCAACCTCACTTTTCAATTTCTTTTTTTTTTAATTCCTTTCTTCTTTCATTTTGTTTTCAATTTTTTAATATTTATTACTATTAAAAAATATATTTTTTTTCACATTCACATACATTTTTTTTTCTTAATCTTTAGAGTTCCATATTACTATACTTTTGCATATTTTAATAACATATCTTTATCTTTATATATATATATATATATATATATATATGGGATTACATGTATGTCTACCAATATGCGTACATTTGTACAACACGTCATATGTGTGTATATATATATATATATATATATATATATAGATATGTGTACATATATAGAATTCTATATATAACACATCTACATTAATATCATACTAAATGTGTACATGTGTACAACATGTTATATACATATATATGCATTGTGTACATATCTACGTGTACATTCACAATGATTTATATATACGTACATCTATATTAATAGCATATTGAATGAGTACATATGTGTAACACGCCGTATATATATGTTGTATACGTATGGATGTGTACATACACACTATTTTAAATATATGTACATTTATATTAATAGTATATTGAATGTGTACATGTGTACAAAACATCATACATATGTACGTGTACATATGTATACATACATAGTGTTTTAGATATGTGTACATGTAAATAAATATTGACAAGTATATACATACACATATATAGTAAAACCAATTAGATTTAGTGTACACGTACATTCATAATATATTATATATTTTTACATATAGTATTTAATGTACACTAACATATATGATATGTACATGTATCCGTAAAACATATTAGATAAATTATATGTACAAGTATAAATGTAATTATGATTTTTTAAATTAACAAAATATATTGAAATTGGATATTAAACAGTAAATAAAAATAATTTTACTAAAACACAATATGAAATATAAAGAAAATAAGAAAAATGAGATGTAATAATAAAATAAATGAAAAAACAAAAACAAAAGAAAAGAAAACACGGAAGAAGAGAGAAGGATTGGTGTACAAGGGAGATTTCATATGAAGATAAAGTGAGTAGGGGTATTCCGGTAAAAAAACCAGAAAATGTGCTAAGCCCACTAAGGACCAAAAATAAGTGCCAAAATTAGTGTGCACTTCATAAAATAGTGTTATCATGACAAATAATTTCTAAATATATTTGTAAATATTATCAAATTTCTATTTCTGTAATCTCAACGTTTTAAAAAATATAAGATTGTAAATAAAAAAAGAAATAATTAAAGAAATGTCACATGCTTGAGTTTCAATTATACAAATGTCATATGGTTATATTGTATTTTTTAGATTCTGTCACAATTTTTCAAAAATCTCGGTTTTGCCCCAAATAAATAAATGTTGGAGATTAATTGAAACAGAAAAGTGACAGTTGAATAAATATTATAATATTTTAAAAGGGAACTGGTGCCGTATTCGAAGATCCATAACTTTCACCTTTTTGTTTTCTCTCTCCAATGCAACCCTTCACTCATCTCTCTCTCTTCTGCAAAAAAAGCTGAACAACAAAATAAATAATTTAAAGTCAAGAGAACTTCTCATCTTTTTTCTTTCCTCTTTCTCGACATTAGATCTATAAGAGATTTGGGAATAAAATCTCTAAATTTTATTCATACATATCTCCGGCGAATTTCTCTCCTCTAGGATTTCTGATGTTGGAATCGGACCTACCTCCACTAGATATAACCGCTAAATCGGAATCAGAGGTTCCTCCGGCTTCAGATCAACCGATGTGTCAGAGGTTGCCGACAAGGTTATTCTGAGCAAGGAATTATCCGTGTAAGGCGCATATCAACGCGTATTCGAGACCAGATTTGCTTCTCGACATCGTCGAAGCTTTGCGAGGTTGAGCAGATTTCCCTAACCAAGAACTTGAGCGGATTGATGAGGTTGCTATGACCATCATTAGGAAGAAGTTTGCGGTGGATTTGACTATGGTGTTTCTGCCATCCCACTAAACACCCTTCTATAATACTTACATCTATTTTGTTTTACAACTATGTCTTCGGTTTGGTGTTCAGATTTCGTTTCACTTTATGTTTGTCAACATATTTTATGTGTACGATTATGTTGTGTACGTTATTCTATGTGACGGTTATTTTCTCTACGCTATTCTCTATGTACGTGTATGTATCTGTTACCTTTTCCCAATTGGGGTTCAATATTCTGTATAGATTTAGGGTTTCGGGGTGGAGATGTACACAACCATGGTGATGTACACCTTCTTGTACATATTGATGATGTACATGGTTGTGTATACAAATATGATGATGAACATGTTGTTGTACATGGCTATAATGATGTACATAACTGATAATATGTTTTACAATTTGGTTTTAGTGTTAAGTATTACACATTTATGGTTTAGATGTAGGGGGTTGTGTATAGGGTTTAGGGTTAGCTATTATCCAATTAAGATATAGATTTAGGGTTTGGGGTTGGAGATGTATACATCCATGGTGATGTAAACCTCCTTGTACACATTGGTGATATACATGGTTGTGTACACATGTATGATGATGTACATGCTTATGTACAAGGCGATGATGATGTACATAGCTTATAATATGCTTTACAATTTGGTTCTAGGAATAAATATTACACATTTAGAGGTTAGATGTAAGGGATAGTGTGTAGGGTTTAAGGTTAACTATTACCTAATTAGGTTATAGATTTAGGGTTTGGAGTTGGAAATATATACAACTATGGTGATGTACACATTCTTGTACACATTGATGATGTACATGGTTGTGTACACATGTATAATGATGTACATGTTGGTGTACACGACGATGATGATGTACATAACTCATAATATACCTTATAATTTGGTTTTAGGGTTAACTATTACACATTTAAGGTTTAAATTTAGGGGGTTGTGTGTAGAGTTTAGAGTTAAGTATTACTCAATTAGGGTATATATTTAGGGTTTGGGGGTAGAGATGTACACAGTCATGGTGATGTACACCTCTTTGTACACATTAATGATGTACATAGTTGTGTACAGAACTATTATGTTGTACATACTGGTGTACACGACGATGATGATGTACATAACTGATAATATATTTTACAATTTGGTTTTAGGGTTAAGTATTACATATTTAAGTTTTACATGTAAGGGTTTATGTGTAAAGTTTAGGGTTAACTTTTACCCAATTAGGGTATAGATTTAGAGTTTGGAGGTGGAGATGTACACATCCATGGTGATGTACACCTCCTTGCACACATTGATGATGTATACGGTTGTATACACATGTATGATGATATACATGGTTGTGTACACGGCGTGTACATTTTCTACTATGGCGTCAAAAGTGGTAACAAAGAAAATCCAAGCTTTTGAATTTTATTTTTGATATTTTTTTAATAAAGCTTGAATCCACGTTTTAATCAAAGCTTGGATCCACGTTTAATAATTGATTTGTGAAATGTATTTATTCAAGCTTTCTCTATTGTTCATGAGCCTAAAGATTTCTTTTTTTTGGATCTTTAGTTTCCAAAGACTAAGCTTTTTTGGGTTTTAGAGAGTTGTTAATAATTGATTATATGCTTTACAATTTTGTTTTAGGTACATAATTAGGGTTTAGATGTATGGGGTTGTGGTTTAAGGTTAAGATTCACCCAATTAGGGTATAGATTTAAGGTTTAGGGATGGAGATGTACACAACTATGGTGATGTACATGTTGTTGTACATAACTGATAATATGCTTTACAATTTGGTTTTAGTGTTAAGTATTACACATTTAGGGTTTAGATGTAGGGGGTTATATGTAGAATTTAGGGTTAGCTATTACCAAATTAGGGTATAAATTTAGGGTTTGGGGTTGGAGATGTACACATCCATGGTGATGTACACCTCCTTGTACACATTGGTAATGTACATGGTTGTGTACACATGTATGATGATGTACATGTTGGTGTATAAGGCGATGATAAAGTACGTAACTTATAATATGCTTTACAATTTAGTTTTAGGGATAAATATTACACATTTAGGGTTTAGATGTAAGGGGTAATGTGTAGGGTTTAGGGTTAACTATTACCTAATTAGGGTATAGATTAAGGGTTTGGGGGTGTAAATGTACACAACTATGGTGATGTATGATATGCTCAAATTTGCGTTTGAACTACTTTCTCAAATTAAGAGATCACTGTAGTACTTAGGGTTATTGAATCCACTCAGAAATACAATAGATTTAAACGTTCGAATTATGCTAAGCAGAAATATATGAATGTAAAACAAGTAATCAAAAGCAATAAAAACGGTCGGGAAACCAATTAAAAGAAAGGCTACGCACAGGGAAATCGCAGGTGAATCAGAACTGCAGATAACAGATAAAAGTTAAGAATATGATGGACAATTCACTAACTTGAAACACGGATATAAAATCAATCAGTTGTCGCTGCAAAGATTATCTATGTCTAAATCCTATAAATTCAACTGTCATTGCGAATCCTATAAATATAAACAAGCATTAATGATCAGGTTCAACTGTTCACAAAACCCTAAACCAAATGTCTTTGCAAAAATGAGTTTTGCTCATCAAAGACTAGTTCAAGCAATTAATAAAACTGTCATTTCTATTAATTAACCTAAGATCAGATTTTAGTTTTCGAGGCTAAAATCAGCAATAAACACAAGTCAAGATGAAGAACTTCTAATGATATTATCCTAGTAATTAAATCAGATCTAGCAATTCATCAAACACCTTTGAATAACCTTAAACCTAACAGGAAAACTACTAAGACATATTCAAAGAAGCAAACATCTTATTTATTGAATATATCTCTTAAAACTTAGTAAAATAAAGCCTGAGCCTAAACAATGGCTGTGAAAACATATATAAACCGTCATTAACATAATTGTAAACATCTGGAACTTTCGAGCTTCGAACGGACATCTTCATATTTGGGCTTTTGGCTTGGTTGGGCAGGGTGTCGATCGACACTTAGGAGTGGTGTCGATCGGCACCAAGTTAAAATCTTGATTCTTTTCTGCGATCTTCGCCATTTCATTCCACAATGCTCCAAAACTTCCAGTAAACATCAATTATGCCTCAAACGTCTAAGTACCTGCAAAGACTCTAAAACATAGACAAAATACACCAAAGACTCTAGATATTTGACTTATATCATGGTTTAAACTGGGTAAAAATCATGATATATCTACTCACCCAGACTTAGCTTTTTGCTTTTTCCTAAGCAAAACAGTTGTTCTCACTCCTTTAGAAAGCACATACCTTGTAAACCTAATCCGATGATACTTCGATGTGTCCCTAGAAGCTTAGCAGTTCTCCAGATTAAATCCAAACGCTTTAGATGAATTGCTAGATGCGGTCTCCAGATTAAATCCAAGCTTATCCTAACCTTGCTAGTGCTGAAAGAGGAATCAAGTCCGCGATTACCAACGCCCAAGAAAAGAAACTACAACATCCTTTCTGGCGTTCTCCAAAATTCTGAACTCGCTCTGTTAAACCGATCCACTTTAAGTTACCCACCTCAGTAAAACCAACCAACTTGCATTGATAATGGTCCTTGAGTGCTATTCAAAGTAAGTAAAAGGGGAGTTTCGACCCGAAAGTTTAAAAAAGTGACTCTAAAAACTCAAAATAGAACAATATAGTTAGCAACTACCTCCCCCAAACTTAAACGACACTGCCCCCAGTGTTATTAAGCCTGAGATCGGTGAATAAAATAAATAGAAAACGAAATAAATCGAAAAATGAACAAAACGTGTTATCTGTGGGGTGATGTCGATCGACACTGGTAAGGGTGTCGATCGATACCCATGATTTTCGTCCGATCGACCAGAAAAAGGATCCAATGTTCATTCGCCGTTTTTTTTTCCAAAGAAGCTGAAACACTTAACTAAAACTAAAAGTTAGTAATAAAATGAAATTTAAAACGAGAATAGGATACTTACTAGTGGGTTGCCTCCCACTAAGCGCTTGTTTTCAGTCTGTTAGCTTGACTGTTTTGATGAACTTAAACGTCTCGAGGATTTGCACTCTTCCATGGAATGATTCCTGGAAAGAGCTTCTGCGTCTTCTGCACCATCGTCTAAATGACTGTGTCTCCTTTCTCTTTGTACTGTTGAGGAATGATTATTCGCATCTTCTCAAAAGGCTTTGAGGTCCTTTTATGCTCCTTAGGAATTCCTGCAAAATCATTAGATGAAAAATCAAGACTTGCACGAGAAACTCGATGCTTGCATGAGTGCGTAACAACCGTTTCAACTTTAACAAAGTAAGAAGAGTTAGAATTGAGTACAGGAAGTTCATACCTTGGCTCTTGGGTAGGTTTGTGGGTTGGAATAAGTGGAATGATCTGTTCAGCAACAGACGAGGGGCTAGATTCGAACGCCTTGATTGAGTCGTCATCCTCTTGAATTTCCACATGAAAAAGCTCCATATCAACAGGAATTTCCATCGATGGTGGACTTTCTCCTTGTATTCTCCATGTCAAAGTCAACGACAATATCACCTAGATCAAGCTTGATCTTCCCTTTCCTCCTATCTATTTGTGCACCAGCAGTAGCTAAGAAGGATCTTTCCAAGATCAAAGGGTCTTGAGGCTCATCGTCATATTCCAAAATGACAAAATCTGCAGGAATTATGCAGTCCTGAATCTTAATCGGCACATCCTCTAGAATTCCTTCTGGGAATCTCCTGGATCGATCAGCTAGTCCTGAATTCTTCAATTACAAGAATTTGTCCCAATAGGATTTCATTAAAAAGAAACTTGTGATTATCCTTAATTTTTGTTTGAGATATATTAATATTCAATTTTAAAAATAATTTTAATCAAAATAAGGAAACTCTGATTTTATAATTGATATAAAGGAAGTCCAAAATAAGGAAATTTTATTTCAAAATAATTGTATGTACTTAAAATTGAATTTTCATAATTTACTTGAAAAAAAAGAAATTTTATTTTAAAAAATATGAGAAAAAATTGAAATTAAATTGATGAATTAAGAGTTGAAATGGTTAAAATGTCATTATTTTGTTGACGTTGACTCGTGGTCAACATTTTAGGGTATAAATCGGCACTTTCCAAATAGTTCAGGTCCAAAAAAGCCGTTTTCCCGTCCACGCAACAATCTCCGTTTGTCAACGTGTCAGCCATGTCAGCTTTCCGTTCACGTTGACTCACGGTCAATATTTTCAGATGTAAATTGGCACCAATGTGTTATATCAGGTTTAAAATTTGAATTTTAGTTAAGTTTGTGATTAATTTAACCGATGTCTAAAGGTCAGGTAACAATTGATACTTTGCAAATAGTCTAGGGTTGAAATGGCCGTTTTCCCGACAAAATACAGCAAAGACTCTAGATATTGGACTTATATCATGGTCTAAACTGGATAAAAACAATGATATATCAATGTACATCTCCTTGTACACATAGATGATGTACATGGTTGTGTACACAGCTATGATGATGTACATGCTAGTGTAAACGGCGACAATGATGTACATAACTGATAATATGCTTTACAATTTGGTTTTAGGGTTAAGTATTACACATTTAAATTTTACATATATGGGGTTATGTGTAGGATTTAAGGGTAACTTTTACCCAATTAGGGTATAGATTTAGGGTTTGGGGTTGGAGATGTACACATCTATGGTGATGTACACCTCTTTGTACACATGGACACCTCTTTGTACATATTGGTGATGTATATGGTTGTGTATACATGTATGATGATGTACATGTTGGTGTATAAGGCGATGATGATGTACATAACTTATAATATGGTTTACAATTTGGTTTTAGGGATTAATATTACACATTTAGGGTTTTGATGTATGGAGTAGTATGTAGGGGTTTAGGGTTAACTATTACCTAATTAAGGTATAGATTTAGGGTTTGGGGGTGGAAGTGTACACAACTATGGTGATGTACACCTCCTTGTAAACATTGATGATGTACATGGTTGTGTACACATGTATTATGATGTACATGTTTGTGTACACGGCGATGATGATGTACATAACTCTTAATATGCCTTATAATTTGGTTTTAGGGTTAAGTATTACACATTTAAGGTTTAGATGTAGGGGGTTGTGTGTAGGATTTAAGAGTTAAGTATTACCCAATTAGGGTATATATTTAGGGTTTAAGGGTGGAGATGTACACAACCATGATGATGTACAATTCCTTGTACACATTGATGATGTACATTATTGTGTACACAGCTATGATGATGTACATGCTGGTGTACACGGCAATGATGATGTACATAACTGATAATATGCTTTACAATTTGGCTTTAGGGTTAAATATTACACATTTAAAGTTTACATATAAAGGGTTATGTGTAGGGTTTAGGGTTAACTTTTACCCAATTAGGGTATAGATTTAGGGTTTGGAGGTAGAGATGTACATATTGTTGGAATTTGATGAGTCTAAGCTCATCTTATGATCAACAAACACCTAAAGGTGTTAAAGGAAGAATCCACACAAACCGGTTTATACAAAACCGAGTATTACATGTGTGGAGAGATTTGGAGTTTGAATAGAAAGATTAAGGAATCATAGACCAAATAATATGGGTTCAATCAAAATGGATATCACCCTAAATGCAATGTCTATCCTTAATCTACATTGAAAATACTAAGAAAAGCTTAAGTAAAGAAGGAAAAGAAATAAATAAGAAATAAAGATTTTCTCTTCTTTTATTGATAAAAAAATGATACTTAGATGATTACAAATGAATCTTACAACTCTTATTTATAGAGGAAAAATCAGATTCAAAATAAAGGTAGAAAAAGTAAAATGTTGACCAGATTTGAATCTGGTCAACTGTGACCAACGGTCTGATTCCGTACGGACTGGCATCAGGGAAAATGGATCCGCGGGTCGAGGGAAGGCACGCGGCATCGGGGACTCGGCATTCTTACGGCAGAAATTGCTTCAACTACACCGCATTCATAAGTACCAAATATTTAAAATATAATTAAAATATTTAAAATATATTTAAAATATTTAATGATATACAAGAAGACAATAAAAGAAAAAAATAAAAGGAGAAACCAAAGAACCATCTCTTGTGCAGCTATTAATATCATCATTTGTTTCCGAGATGCTCGCAATTACCCTTCTTTTAACATTTTGTTGAAAAGATAAATTTAGACTTAATTTTTTTCTTTTGTTGGTTGGTCAAGGCAAATGCAAATCTCCGGTTGAAATTATTGTGGAGATTACAAAGTAGTTTCTTGTTTCTTCCCAAAATCTTTGGGGTTTTTTGTTCTTTTTAAAGCTTTTATGGGATTTTGTAGCGAGAAAGAAGACAATGTTTCAGAGATTCGCCTTCTTTCTAACAACTCTTCTCATTGCATATTCTCTCTTCTTTAGCCTTTCCTATGCACTCAAGGTAACCAAACCTTAACAATTCTTGCTCAACAACCATTAAGAATTGATCATATATGCCCTGTTTAACCTAAAAACCCAATTTGAATCATGGATTTGGGTTGAATATACAAAAATTGTTGATCTTTGTGTTGATAATTGGTAGGAAGGAGAAACATGCATCGTGAACAAGAATTGTGATCCGGGATTACACTGCGAGTCGTGTCTCGCAAGCGATAGTTTCTGACCTAGATGCTCCCGAATGCAACCCATTAACCCCTCCTCCAAGGTTTCTTCTTCTTCTTTCTCTTTTCGTTTAAATCATTTTACTTTTTTTTTTAATATTTGATTGTATCATTTTCGTGTTTATGTTTATTTATGTGTCACAAAAGGTAAAAAGTTTGCCTTACAACAAATACTCGTGGTTAACAACACACAACTCATTTGCTCGATTGGGTGCAAAGTCAGGCACATGATCAATGATTCTTGCTCCTTCCAACCAACAAGATTCAATCACAAGCCAACTCATTGTAAAAATTATTCTTGATCATCATACATAAACCCATTTGAAATTTTTTTATTTTATTTGATTTGATTCTATATTTTATTTTTATTTTGGGATATTGTAGAATGGTGTTAGAGGGTTTATGCTTGACATGTACGACTTCCAAAACGATATATGGCTTTGCCATTCTTACGGCGGAAATTGCTTCAACTACACCGCATTCGTAAGTACCAAATATTTAAAATATAATTAAAATATTTAAAATATATTTAAAATATTTAATGATATACAAGAAGACAATAAAAGAAAAAAATAAAAGGAGAAACCAAAGAACCATCTCTTGTGCAGCTATTAATATCATCATTTGTCTCCGAGATGCTCGCAATTACCCTTCTTTTAACATTTTGTTGAAAAGATAAATTTAGAGTTAATTTTTTTCTTTTGTTGGTTGGTCAAGGCAAATGCAAATCTCCGGTTGAAATTATTGTGGAGATTACAAAGTAGTTTCTTGTTTCTTCCCAAAATCTTTGGGGTTTTTTGTTCTTTTTAAAGCTTTTATGGGATTTTGTAGCGAGAAAGAAGACAATGTTTCAGAGATTCGCCTTCTTTATAACAACTCTTCTCATTGCATATTCTCTCTTCTTTAGCCTTTCCTATGCACTCAAGGTAACCAAACCTTAACAATTCTTGCTCAATAACCATTAAGAATTGATCATATATGCCTTGTTTCACCTAAAAACCCAATTTGAATCATGGATTTGGGTTGAATATACAAAAATTGTTGATCTTTGTGTTGATAATTGGTAGGAAGGAGAAACATGCATCGTGAACAAGAATTGTGATCCGGGATTACACTGCGAGTCGTGTCTCACAAACGATAGTTTCTGACCTAGATGCTCCCGAATGCAACCCATTAACCCCTCCTCCAAGGTTTCTTCTTCTTCTTTCTCTTTTCGTTTAATCATTTTACTTTTTTTTAATATTTGATTGTATCATTTTCGTGTTTATGTTTAATTATGTGTCACAAAAGGTAAAAAGTTTGCCTTACAACAAATACTCGTGGTTAACAACACACAACTCATTTGCTCGATTGGGTGCAAAGTCAGGCACATGATCAATGATTCTTGCTCCTTCCAACCAACAAGATTCAATCACAAGCCAACTCATTGTAAAAATTATTCTTGATCATCATACATAAACCCATTTGAAATTTTTTTATTTTATTTTATTTGATTCTATATTTTATTTTTATTTTGGGATATTGTAGAATGGTGTTAGAGGGTTTATGCTTGACATGTACGACTTCCAAAACGATATATGGATTTGCCATTCTTACGGCGGAAATTGCTTCAACTACACCGCATTCATAAGTACCAAATATTTAAAATATAATTAAAATATTTAAAATATATTTAAAATATTTGATGATATACAAGAAGACAATAAAAGAAAAAAATAAAAGGAGAAACCAAAGAACCATCTCTTGTGCAGCTATTAATATCATCATTTGTCTCCAAGATGCTCGCAATTACCCTTCTTTTAACATTTTGTTGAAAAGATAAATTTAGACTTAATTTTTTTCTTTTGTTGGTTGGTCAAGGCAAATGCAAATCTCCGGTTGAAATTATTGTGGAAATTACAAAGTAGTTTCTTGTTTCTTCCCAAAATCTTTGGGGTTTTTTGTTCTTTTTAAAGCTTTTATGGGATTTTGTAGCGAGAAAGAAGACAATGTTTCAGAGATTCGCCTTCTTTCTAACAACTCTTCTCATTGCATATTCTCTCTTCTTTAGCCTTTCCTATACACTCAAGGTAACCAAACCTTAACAATTCTTGCTCAACAAGCATTAAGAATTGATCATATATGCCCTGTTTAACCTAAAAACCCAATTTGAATCATGGATTTGGGTTGAATATACAAAAATTGTTGATCTTTGTGTTGATAATTGGTAGGAAGGAGAAACATGCATTGTGAACAAGAATTGTGATCCGGGATTACACTGCGAGTCGTGCCTCGCAAGCGATAGTTTCTGACCTAGATGCTCCCGAATGCAACCCATTAACCCCTCCTCCAAGGTTTCTTCTTCTTCTTTCTCTTTTCGTTTAATCATTTTACTTTTTTTTTTAATATTTGATTGTATCATTTTCGTGTTTATGTTTATTTATGTGTCACAAAAGGTAAAAAGTTTGCCTTACAACAAATACTCGTGGTTAACAACACACAACTCATTTGCTCGATTGGGTGCAATGTCAGGCACATGATCAATGATTCTTGCTCCTTCCAACCAACAAGATTCAATCACAAGCCAACTCATTGTAAAAATTATTCTTGATCATCATACATAAATCTATTTGAATTTTTTTTATTTTATTTGATTTGATTCTATATTTTATTTTTATTTTGGGATATTGTAGAATGGTGTTAGAGGGTTTATGCTTGACATGTACGACTTCCAAAACGATATATGGCTTTGCCATTCTTACGGCGGAAATTGCTTCAACTACACCGCATTCATAAGTACCAAATATTTAAAATATAATTAAAATATTTAAAATATATTTAAAATATTTAATGATATACAAGGAGACAATAAAAGAAAAAAATAAAAGGAGAAACCAAAGAACCATCTCTTGTGCAGCTATTAATATCATCATTTGTCTCCGAGATGCTCGCAATTACCCTTCTTTTAACATTTTGTTGAAAAGATAAATTTAGACTTAATTTTTTTCTTTTGTTGGTTGGTCAAGGCAAATGCAAATCTCCGGTTGAAATTATTGTGGAGATTACAAAGTAGTTTCTTGTTTCTTCCCAAAATCTTTGGGGTTTTTTGTTCTTTTTAAAGCTTTTATGGGATTTTGTAGCGAGAAAGAAGACAATGTTTCAGAGATTCGCCTTCTTTCTTACAACTTTTCTCATTGCATATTCTCTCTTCTTTAGCCTTTCCTATGCACTCAAGGTAACCAAACCTTAACAATTCTTGCTCAACAACCATTAAGAATTGATCATATATGCCCTGTTTAACCTAAAAACCCAATTTGAATCACGGATTTGGGTTGAATATACAAAAATTGTTGATCTTTGTGTTGATAATTGGTAGGAAGGAGAAACATGCATCGTGAACAAGAATTGTGATCCGGGATTACACTGCGAGTCGTGTCTCGCAAGCGATAGTTTCTGACCTAGATGCTCCCGAAGGCAACCCATTAACCCCTCCTCCAAGGTTTCTTCTTCTTCTTTCTCTTTTCGTTTAAATCATTTTACTTTTTTTAATATTTGATTGTATCATTTTCGTGTTTGTGTTTATTTATGTGTCACAAAAGGTAAAAAGTTTGCCTTACAACAAATACTCGTGGTTAACAACACACAACTCATTTGCTCGATTGGGTGCAAAGTCAGGCACATGATCAATGATTCTTGCTCCTTCCAACCAACAAGATTCAATCACAAGCCAACTCATTGTAAAAATTATTCTTGATCATCATACATAAACCTATTTGAATTTTTTTTATTTTATTTGATTTGATTCTATATTTTATTTTTATTTTTGGATATTGTAGAATGGTGTTAGAGGGTTTATGCTTGACATGTACGACTTCCAAAACGATATATGGCTTTGCCATTCTTACGGCGGAAATTGCTTCAACTACACCGCATTCATAAGTACCAAATATTTAAAATATAATTAAAATATTTAAAATATATTTAAAATATTTGATGATATACAAGAAGACAATAAAAGAAAAAAATAAAAGGAGAAACCAAAGAACCATCTCTTGTGCAGCTATTAATATCATCATTTGTCTCCGAGATGCTCGCAATTACCCTTCTTTTAACATTTTGTTGAAAAGATAAATTTAGACTTAATTTTTTTCTTTTGTTGGTTGGTCAAGGCAAATGCAAATCTCCGGTTGAAATTATTGTGGAGATTACAAAGCAGTTTCTTGTTTCTTCCCAAAATCTTTGGGATTTTTTTGTTCTTTTTAAAGCTTTTATGGGATTTTGTAGCGAGAAAGAAGACAATGTTTCAGAGATTCGCCTTCTTTCTAACAACTCTTCTCATTGCATATTCTCTCTGCTTTAGCCTTTCCTATGCACTCATGGTAACCAAACCTTAACAATTCTTGCTCAACCACCATTAAGAATTGATCATATATGCCCTGTTTAACCTAAAAACCCAATTTGAATCATGGATTTGGGTTGAATATACAAAAATTGTTGATCTTTGTGTTGATAATTGGTAGGAAGGAGAAACATGCACCGTGAACAAGAATTGTGATCCGGGATTACACTGCGAGTCGTGTCTCGCAAGCGATAGTTTCTGACCTAGATGCTCCCGAATGCAACCCATTAACCCCTCCTCCAAGGTTTCTTCTTCTTCTTTCTCTTTTCGTTTAATCATTTTAATTTATTTTTAATATTTGATTGTATCATTTTCGTGTTTATGTTTATTTATGTGTCACAAAAGGTAAAAAGTTTGCCTTACAACAAATACTCGTGGTTAACAACACACAACTCATTTGCTCGATTGGGTGCAAAGTCAGACACATGATCAATGATTCTTGCTCCTTTCAACCAACAAGATTCAATCACAAGCCAACTCATTGTAAAAATTATTCTTGATCATCATACATAAACCCATTTGAAATTTTTTTATTTTATTTGATTTGATTCTATATTTTATTTTTATTTTGGGATATTGTAGAATGGTGTTAGAGGGTTTATGCTTGACATGTACGACTTCCAAAACGATATATGGCTTTGCCATTCTTACGGCGGAAATTGTTTCAACTACACCGCATTCGTTAGTACCAAATATTTGTAATATAATTAAAATATTTAAAATATATTTAAAATATTTAATGATATACAAGAAGACAATAAAAGAAAAAAATAAAAGGAGAAACCAAAGAACCATCTCTTGTGCAGCTATTAATATCATCATTTGTCTCCGAGATGTTCGCAATTACCCTTCTTTTAACATTTTGTTGAAAATATAAATTTAGAGTTAATTTTTTTCTTTTGTTGGTTGGTCAAGGCAAATGCAAATCTCCGGTTGAAATTATTGTGGAGATTACAAAGTAGTTTCTTGTTTCTTCCCAAAATCTTTGGGGGTTTTTGTTCTTTTTAAAGCTTTTATGGGATTTTGTAGCGAGAAAGAAGACAATGTTTCAGAGATTCGCCTTCTTTCTAACAACTCTTCTCATTGCATATTCTCTCTTCTTTAGCCTTTCCTATGCACTCAAGGTAACCAAACCTTAACAATTCTTGCTCAACAACCATTAAGAATTGATCATATATGCCTTGTTTAACCTAAAAACCCAATTTGAATCATGGATTTGGGTTGAATATACAAAAATTGTTGATCTTTGTGTTGATAATTGGTAGGAAGGAGAAACATGCACCGTGAACAAGAATTGTGATCCGGGATTACACTGCGAGTCGTGTCTCGCAAGCGATAGTTTCTGACCTAGATGCTCCCGAATGCAACCCATTAACCCCTCCTCCAAGGTTTCTTCTTCTTCTTTCTCTTTTCGTTTAATCATTTTAATTTATTTTTAATATTTGATTGTATCATTTTCGTGTTTATGTTTATTTATGTGTCACAAAAGGTAAAAAGTTTGCCTTACAACAAATACTCGTGGTTAACAACACACAACTCATTTGCTCGATTGGGTGCAAAGTCAGACACATGATCAATGATTCTTGCTCCTTTCAACCAACAAGATTCAATCACAAGCCAACTCATTGTAAAAATTATTCTTGATCATCATACATAAACCCATTTGAAATTTTTTTATTTTATTTGATTTGATTCTATATTTTATTTTTATTTTGGGATATTGTAGAATGGTGTTAGAGGGTTTATGCTTGACATGTACGACTTCCAAAACGATATATGGCTTTGCCATTCTTACGGCGGAAATTGTTTCAACTACACCGCATTCGTTAGTACCAAATATTTGTAATATAATTAAAATATTTAAAATATATTTAAAATATTTAATGATATACAAGAAGACAATAAAAGAAAAAAATAAAAGGAGAAACCAAAGAACCATCTCTTGTGCAGCTATTAATATCATCATTTGTCTCCGAGATGTTCGCAATTACCCTTCTTTTAACATTTTGTTGAAAATATAAATTTAGAGTTAATTTTTTTCTTTTGTTGGTTGGTCAAGGCAAATGCAAATCTCCGGTTGAAATTATTGTGGAGATTACAAAGTAGTTTCTTGTTTCTTCCCAAAATCTTTGGGGGTTTTTGTTCTTTTTAAAGCTTTTATGGGATTTTGTAGCGAGAAAGAAGACAATGTTTCAGAGATTCGCCTTCTTTCTAACAACTCTTCTCATTGCATATTCTCTCTTCTTTAGCCTTTCCTATGCACTCAAGGTAACCAAACCTTAACAATTCTTGCTCAACAACCATTAAGAATTGATCATATATGCCTTGTTTAACCTAAAAACCCAATTTGAATCATGGATTTGGGTTGAATATACAAAAATTGTTGATCTTTGTGTTGATAATTGGTAGGAAGGAGAAACATGCATCGTGAACAAGAATTGTGATCCGGGATTACACTGCGAGTCGTGTCTCACAAGCGATAGTTTCTGACCAAGATGCTCCCGAATGCAACCCATTAACCCCTCCTCCAAGGTTTCTTCTTCTTCTTTCTCTTTTCGTTTAATCATTTTACTTTTTTTTAATATTTGATTGTATCATTTTCGTGTTTATGTTTATTTATGTGTCACAAAAGGTAAAAAGTTTGCCTTACAACAAATACTCGTGGTTAACAACACACAACTCATTTGCTCGATTGGGTGCAAAGTCAGGCACATGATCAATGATTCTTGCTCCTTCCAACCAACAAGATTCAATCACAAGCCAACTCATTGTAAAATTATTCTTGATCATCATACATAAACCCATTTGAAATTTTTTTATTTTATTTGATTTGATTCTATATTTTATTTTTATTTTGGGATATTGTAGATTGGTGTTAGAGGGTTTATGCTTGACATGTACGACTTCCAAAACGATATATGGCTTTGCCATTCTTACGGCGGAAATTGCTTCAACTACACCGCATTCATAAGTACCAAATATTTAAAATATAATTAAAATATTTAAAATATATTTAAAATATTTAATGATATACAAGAAGACAATAAAAGAAAAAAATAAAAGGAGAAACCAAAGAACCATCTCTTGTGCAGCTATTAATATCATCATTTGTCTCCGAGATGCTCGCAATTACCCTTCTTTTAACATTTTGTTGAAAAGATAAATTTAGACTTAATTTTTTTCTTTTGTTGGTTGGTCAAGGCAAATGCAAATCTCCGGTTGAAATTATTGTGGAGATTACAAAGTAGTTTCTTGTTTCTTCCCAAAATCTTTGGGGTTTTTTGTTCTTTTTAAAGCTTTTATGGGATTTTGTAGCGAGAAAGAAGACAATGTTTCAGAGATTCGCCTTCTTTCTAACAACTCTTCTCATTGCATATTCTCTCTTCTTTAGCCTTTCCTATGCACTCATGGTAACCAAACCTTAACAATTCTTGCTCAACAACCATTAAGAATTGATCATATATGCCCTGTTTAACCTAAAAACCCAATTTGAATCATGGATTTGGGTTGAATATACAAAAATTGTTGATCTTTGTGTTGATAATTGGTAGGAAGGAGAAACATGCATCGTGAACAAGAATTGTGATCCGGGATTACACTGCGAGTCGTGTCTCACAAGCGATAGTTTCTGACCTAGATGCTCCCGAATGCAACCCATTAACCCCTCCTCCAAGGTTTCTTCTTCTTCTTTCTCTTTTCGTTTAATCATTTTACTTTTTTTTAATATTTTATTGTATTATTTTCGTGTTTATGTTTATTTATGTGTCACAAAAGGTAAAAAATTTGCTTTACAACAAATACTCGTGGTTAACAACACACAACTCATTTGCTCGATTGGGTGCAAAGTCAGGCACATGATCAATGATTCTTGCTCCTTCCAACCAACAAGATTCAATCACAAGCCAACTCATTGTAAAAATTATTCTTGATCATCATACATAAACCCATTTGAAATTTTTTTATTTTATTTGATTTGATTCTATATTTTATTTTTATTTTGGGATATTGTAGAATGGTGTTAGAGGGTTTATGCTTGACATGTACGACTTCCAAAACGATATATGGCTTTGCCATTCTTACGGCGGAAATTGCTTCAACTACACCACATTCGTAAGTACCAAATATTTAAAATATAATTAGGTCGGTCCAATGTCGAAAACCGTTTCTAAATTGGTTTTTGGTTCGTACGAAGCAACCAGCGGTTAACATTTTGAAGGAGTTTCAAGTGTTTCTAGACAAGAACAGGGACGTGGTCGTGACACTTATTATCGAGGATTACGTGAAATCTCCTAATGGTTTAACCAGTGTGTTTGATGCATCCGGATTATGAAATTTCATGTTTCCGGTAACAAGAATGCCTAAGAACGGCGAGGATTGGCCTACTCTCGATGACATGATTAGCCTGAACCAACGGTTGCTAGTTTTCACGTCAAGTCCTCGTAAAGAAGCTTCTGAAGGAATCGCGTTTCTATGGAGATACATGGTAGAAAATCAATGTGAGTCCATCTCGATACACATTTTCCTAATAGATTGATACATCATTTTTTATGTTTTAGAATTTGATATAATTTTATGATTTGTAGTTGGAAATGGAGGGATGAAAGCTGGAGTATGTACCAATAGACCGGAATCAGCTGCTATGGGAGATAAATCAAGATCACTTGTTCTAGTCAACTATTTCCCGGATACCGCGGATTTGATCGGATCTTGTAAACAGAACTCAGCTCCTCTTCTTGAAACCATCACAAAATGTCAAGAAGCCTCGGGACGTTGGCCTAACTTCATTGCAGTCGATTTCTACAAGGTAGTATATTTTGGTCTAGTTTTCGTTAGATTCGATCGTCTTTAAGTATTATTTGAGTAGTGTAATAATGTGTATGAATGAATGTTTTAGAGAAGCGATGATATATCGGCTTGTAAGGTTAGTATTCTTATGATTATGTAGTCACTATTTGAATTTTGCTATTATATGTTTTAGAAAATGTTATTTTAACGTTTTTGTGTAGGAGAACATGCCGAGTGGGACGTGTGAAAAGAAAGAAGAGCCGAAACCGGAATCGAAATTCATGATGATTGCAAAACTAACCGCGGAAGCGACCAAAAGCTATGGTCATCTATCTACCAAACCGACCCAACTTGGGCTTTCTGTGTTTGTTGTAACCTTTGTCTCACTTCTCTCAAATTTTTGACTCTAATGGTTACTTTATACTAATGAAAAAAAAAACTATAATCTAAACATGTCCCAGTTCGGTTCGCAAAGAACGAACCGAAGCTGGTTTAAACCGGTACGATCAAGCAAAACCTATCTTACTTGTATGTGACCCAAATACACACAAAAGTATATTGCAGTTATTCAGTAGGTCACAATAACAAATATCAAAACCATGAATATCATTATCATAAACAACTTCGCGCTTTTGTTCCCTATTGATTGATAGATACAAATAACATTTTTGATTAATCAATAATTGAAGTGTGTTCGTGAGAAAAAAAACAACATCTTGGTTCTGGCTAAGGATTCTGAACCCGGTTGGGGTTAAGGGCGCCATAAGATACTGGTGGCAAAGCCTGGCCGTCTAATCCTTCTTGATCCGGTTTAATCCGGTGCGGATGTTTGCCACAAGGAATATAAAAAAAAGACTTGAAGTTGGGACAATTCTGTTTCCTCAAGAAAAACTTGGCGCATTCCCATGGCGATCTTTGATTCGCAAGATCTAGAATACAATTCATACCCACATCAAGAATCCCCCTCTTGATAAGTATTCGACATTTTGGACCGACCAGAGTGAAGTAATTGAACGAGAGAGAAAGGTTCTTGAGAGCTGAGAGCTCGCATACGATCTCCGGTATGGTACCGTAGAACTTGTTTCTAGCCAAATTGAGCTGCTCCATCTTGTCTAGGCATCTGAAAGAGTATGGGATCGGACCCGTTAACTCGTTAAACTCGACATCAAATACGGTAGCTCGGTTTAGCTTCCCAATTTGGTACGGTAAGCAACTGGTTAACTTGTTATTCAAGAAAAGAACTTCTTCTAGGGACTTGATGTTACCTATACTTCCCGGAATAGGGCCAGTGAATCTGGCATCACATCACATGAAATTCCAAAAGTACCCTTTAGATTTACTCTGTTCTGTAGGTCATCACCATTCGAGACATTTTACCAATGTCTCACAATATAAAAATATTAAAAACACATTCTCTCTTCTTTTTACTAAACTTTATACCTTCTTTTTCATTTTTTTACTCAACTTTATACCTTCTCTTTCATCCTTTTACTCAACTTTTATTAATTTTATATTTAAACACACCCCAATTATCTCTCTCTTATGTCTTCCTCAAGACATAATCTCTCCAACTAAACCCACTATCTCCTCTCTTTACTCAACTTTTATTAATTTTATATTTCAATACACCACACTATTTCAACAAAAAACACTCACTTTCTTCCTTTTACTCAAATTTTAATAATTTTATATTATGAGACACACCCACATTGTCTCCAATGTACATGCTCTAAGGAAGAAAATATTATAGAAAGTGTGGAGCTTTTGTGACCTGTTATTAGCGAATGTTAGGTAAAGAGCAGTGATGGATCCAAGATTCTCAGGAAGTCTCTGAACAAGATTGTTGTTGTTGATGAACAACGTGTCAAGATCGAGATTGAAAACCTGAGGAGGCACAGAGCCTGAGAAAGAGTTGAATCTGAGATCAAGAAACGTGAGATTCGTTGCTTTTAAGACGGAGGTCGGAAACTCCCCCGAGAGCTTGTTGTTGCTTAGGTCAAGCTCGAATAGGTACTTCAAGTTGCTAACTTTTGGAACAGAGCCCACAAAATTGTTACTGTTTGCATGGAAGATGGTGATTTCTTCTAACTTGTCGAGGAAGTTATCTAGCCGGAGTTTCTTGCCTCCCAAGTTAAACTGGTTGAACTGTATGCTCGCGAGCGCGAGATTGTTTGTTCCCGGGAACTTGGCGCATTCGAGGCCACTGTACTTGTCCTCGGCGCAAATATCGGTGCCTACCCACGTTTTGAGTATCTTCTTTGGATCCTCTTCGATTAACTTCTGGAAATTCTTGATCACTGGAAACACTTTCTCTATTTGTGGGCTCGAGAATTTTAGGGGCGGCGGAGGCGGAGGAGGAAGTGGCCGTGGTGGCGGTGATGGTGGAGGAGGAAGAAGCGATGGAGGAGGTGGTGGGTCTTCGGGCCCAGAGATGGGGCGGGGGAACCGTCGTAAATGTTGCTTTCACCGCCGCCGATGATAATTTCGAGGGCTTTTCTATCGGTGATTTGGTTGTTTCCGGTAACTAAAACTGAAAGGAAATGAAGAGACAAAATCAAGAAAATGAAAGAAGAGGAAGTATTATAATTTGAGGCCATTGATGATAGATTGGTGCAAGCTTTGAGGATGTTTTAAAGAGAGATTATTTGTAGTAAGAGTAAGCAAAAGTGAAATGGCCTTAATTAAGATGATGAGAAGTCAATGCACATGTCTCCTTAGGTGAGAACTGATAATACAATTAGTTAAATCTAAATTTGAATTATTTGTTTGAATGAGAAAAAATATGAAATATAGAATTTTCATACTATAATACCAAAGGGTGGTTGGATACATGTGTAGCTTCGTTGGTGTATTATTTTTTCCCGTCAACGGCTAATCTCATTTACAAAAGAAACAAAAATCTAAATGATTGTCTTCGTTATAGAAAGAAAAGTGGCATAAATTCTTTGATGTACGATTGGCAAAAAATAACTAAGATAACCCCAACCGGTAAACTTCTGGCTGTCAAAGTAAAATGTTTTGTAGGTCCCGAGTTTGAACTAGGGGTGGGCCAATGTTTTGAAAACCGGACCGGACTGGCGGTCCGACCGGTTTAGACCGCGAACCGGAAGGTTATCCGGTTTGGGTCATTGCAAAAAACCGGATCTTAACTTTTGAGAGTTTTCATCATTGTTTTTCTCCGATTCTTTGTGTCGATTTGGTTTTATTTGTTTGGATCTAACTATTAGTATAAAAAAATCCGAAAATCATAGAGAAATTTTCAAAAAAAATTGAGAACCATAAAGAAGAAGAAGAAAGAGATGAGAGATAGAAGTCAAAGAAAAGAGAAATTGGGACTCATAGCAAGGAATAACTTGATAATTGGCCAAATAACCAAACACTGTTTTCGTCACTATTCTCATATCCGTATTTCCGATAATATCCTTACTCGCCTATTATTCTAGGAGAGAGAGAAAGATAGATTTTGGGTTGTCGGCAAACAATTTTGGGTTGACTCGAAGTCGGACGGTGAAGCATTCGGCGGATCCATAAATTTTGGGTTGTCGGCAAATAATTTTGGGTTGACTCGAAGTCGGACGGTGAAGCATTCGCCAGAAAATCAATAAATTTTGGGTTGTCGGCAAATAATTATGGGTTAACTCGAAGTCGGACGGTGAAGCATTCGCCCGGAAATCAACACAAATTGAAGTTGTAATTCTGAGAGGAAGACGCGATTTCGTCGTTTTAGGATGCCGCTTCGTCGGAAAAAGACGAGACTTCGTCGGAGGTGGATGAAAATTCGCTAGAGGAAGACGAGACTTCGTCGGAGGAGGATGAACGTCGTGAGAGGAAGAAGTGGGGAGAAAGTTACCGGAGGGAGAAATGGTGGTGGTGGTGGTGACGAGATTAGAATCGGAGCGATCGGGTCGGGTTGTTGAATCGAATCGGGTTTGGACGAGGCGGAGGAATCATGATGGGGGAGAGTGAGTTGCCCGATGGATATGGTGGTGGTGGTGGTGATGGGATTAGAATCGGAGACGATCGGGTTGTTGAGTCAAATTGGGTTGAGCGGAGGTGGAGGAATCATGACGGAGGAGGTGAGTTACATGAGGGAGAAATAGTGGTGGTGGTGACGGTGGGGTTGTAGATATAGCTCTAGTATGAGGGGCACCGTAAAAACAACACAAAGATGCTACATAGATTTTGGGTTTTGAAAATTTTTGGTTATTTACCTAATATATATGTTTTCTATGTATATTGAGCTAATTCACTCCAAAGAAAATGTATAATTTTTAGGGTAAACGTGTTGATTTTATGAAATGTGTAGTAAACCAATTATACAATTTTGTTTATGGAAAGAGAGTTATGTGTATATTTGATTACCAGATTATTAGAACTATTACTATATATGTATGTATAAAATATATTTACTATAATTAACAGAATATGTGAACTGGGTTGAACCGGGTTGGACCGGATTGACCCATGACCCGAGAGCTATTCCAGTTCGTTATCCGGTCCGGTTTTAAAAACATTGGGGTGGACAGAATTCTCATTCCTTAAATTTTAAATATATGGCCGCTAAAGTAAAAATGTTTTGATGTTTGTGGAAAATGGTGATTTCTTCAAACTTCTCGAGAAAATTATCTAGCCGGAATTTGTTGCCTCCCTAGTTAAAAATTGGTTGAACAATGGCATTTTTTGCTGTCTTTTTGTATTATTTTTGAGAAAAATAAATAAACAAAATCGTGATCTTTATGTTTTCTTTTCTTTTTTGTATCAGGTAGAAACATTTTCTCAATATATGGTATGAATTGTCTTATTTTTTTGTTTGCTTTTATAAATTTAGAGGGTTAATTTGAAACCCTAAAAACTAAACAAGAATTTTCATCTTTCAAGGTGAAAGAAAATGAGGCTGGGGTATATTAAATAGACAACATTAACTCCACATCTTTCCGCTAAAAACGGGTCGGGTATAAGCACTTGGCTACATACTAAATTTATCTTAAGATAAGTCAATCCGTCCAAATTTATCTTAATTTTCTCATCTTTTCAAAGGAAACTGGGCCAAATAGAGTATCTGCGCGTTTTGAAGAGGAATGTTTGGCTACAAGGATAATGATTTCGAGATTTTTTTCCCAAAATACCCCAATTATCACTTGTTTTCAAATTTTGTTTTCGAAGAAAAGAATGGTATTCTCATGTAAATAAATCAATTTTCGATGGTCTCAATTAATAGTATAGATTTTTGAAATTGTTCATTTTATAGGGTACAATTTAATACATTTTTAGTTTAATTAAAATATGTGATTTTAGAAAAGAAACAAATTTGTGTGGCCCATTTGCGCTGAATAGAATCGAATCGAAAATAAGGTAATTTTCTAATTCAACCGATCAGTTTTATCTGGAAACCGAATTGACCAAAATTTGGTTCGGTTAGGTCATTTCTGTTTGGAATTAATGCATCCACTGCTTGCAAAATTTCATTAATCAGCTTTTCTCTCTCGGCGATCTCGCTTTTCTCTATAAATCCTTGAATCAAATTGAGGTACAACGTTGATTTGTTACTACTTACCCTAGGTTTTCTCTTTTGTTCAATTTGATCGGTTTACTTGTTGTTTGGATCCGGATCTAGCAAATAGATCTATTTGATTCGATAACTCATGATTATATGTGTGATGCTTTAATGTTTCAGTATTGATTTTCTTTCTGTTTGGATCTGATCGGTCTCAAATCTAGTTGTTGTGTTATGCTTGACTATCATATCTATGTGATACTTGGTGTTGATTATCTTTCTATTGTGGATCCGATCGGTCTCAAATCTATGTGCGTGTTGAGTTGAAGTAAAAAATCAAATGCTTAACTATCTAGTTAAATGCTTTGGCCTCAAATCTATGTGTGTGTTGGCTTGAAGTAGAAAATCAAATGCTTAACTATCGGTCTCAAATCTGGTTATTTGATGTGGGTCTCAAATTAAATGCTTAACTATCATATCTATGTGATATTTGAAGATAACAATGTTTTGTATGTATGTGTTATGATCTGATAATTAAGAAAATTTACTACCACTGTGCACAGCTTGGACTCGACGGTTCAATTGCTTACAATGCGGTTGGTCTTCCTACTCCGTCGCCAGAAGCTCAAGCTGCCATGATGCAAGCTCTGGACCATCGTGCTGACCTTGAACCATAGCCATAGGCTGATCTTGTTGACCCAGAATCACCAGTACCAGAACATCTAAGTGGAGCTGAAGCTTTTGCGGTTGCAGTGGGTGCATATAAATTCAACACTTTTGGTCAAATATGGACTAAGAAGATGCACAACAAATTTACACTGGAACATGCCACCTTCTCTCAAATTACAAGATATTTTTACATTCTCGACGCTTCCAGATCTAAAATTTGGAGCTTTCTATCACCCTATTCGGCAAATTTTCTGCCAAACCCATCGTGGATCTATTTGCTGATAGAGAAGAGCCGGTTGGGGATCGCATCAATTGCTACTTCAAGTTGAACGTTGTGAGGACCGTTCTTTGTGCTCTTCAGCCCGATGAGTTGGAGATAATCCGACCTTGTTTCGATGGGTTATTGGAGCTTAATACATAGCCAACTTTTTCGAGGAAGCTTGCACACTTCCTTTTAACAAGGTGGCTCGAGGTCAAAAGGAATCACGAGATTTGCGTGGTTTTATGTGGGAAACCTATTAAATTTGGACTTATGGAGATTGGGATTGTTACCGGACTCAATTGTAGTCCTGATATATCCGGTATTTTATTACTTTTACTATCCATTTTTCCCTATTTTATATACTATTTAATAAGCTTTTCTATCAAAAGAGGTAGTTTTCTGGTATATTTGGTTTGAAGAGTCATATAGGTCAAATCATCAAAAAGGCATAAAAAAGAGAAAAATGAGTATTCTTCATCCTACAATAGCATATCAAGGTCAAATGAGCCAATCTAAGTCACCCAAGTTGAATTTTTCACAATTTCCCAAGTTAAACAGAAGTGACCTGTTGGAAATATCAATTCAGACGGAAGGCCAAATCAACTTAGACGGAGATGAAATTTCATATAGAGATAGGCTTGTGACTCAGATTTCCAATGGGGTTAGAATTATAACAAATGGAGTTGTAGTGTGGAAGATATTCAAGTTTTACTGAAGATATGTCATTCTAACTAGAAGAAGAATCAAGTCTAAGATGGGCCTAAGCACCAAACCAACCAACCCATGGGCTGGCTCATTTCACTGAAGCCAAGCACAAGGAGATGATTTTGAGCCAGTCCCCGGACCAATCCATGTGACCAGTGTGACCGATCGGTGCCGTAGCCACTTCTGCGCACTTATCGACAAAAAGATATTTTTGCCCGAACCAAAACCCTAAAGCCTTTGCCGACCTAGAACCTCTTCCTACTCCTATATATACTTGCTTTTAGCCTCTTGAGAGAGCAGAGCAGCCCTAAGCACCACAAATTAATAATAAACATGTATTTTCGTTATTCTCTTTATGTCTTCATCTTTATCCTTGTTAAACACTACAAGAAAACAAAGCATATTCCTACGGCCAAATCCGTCAGAAATCTGTCGGAATACCCCCTATTCTGATGGATTTCTGACGGATTTGGTCCGCCGGTTCTATCTCGTCGGAAATACAAATCCGTCAGAAATCCATCGGGTTGTCCCGACAGATTTATGACGGGACATGGATCACCGGAAACCGTCGACACTACGTCGGAATCCGGTCGGAGCACAAAATTCCGACAGTATTCCGACGGATACTCATACTGACGGAATTCCGACGGTCAAGGAAGGCGACGGCTTCCAAGACCGTCGGAAATCCGTCCGTTTATGTAGCCGTCGGAATACCGTCAGAATTATGTGCTCCGACCGGATTCTGACGTAGTGTCGACGGATTCCGGTGATCCATGTGCCGTCAGGAATCTGTCAGGCCAAACCGACGGAATTCTGACGGATTTGCAATTATTTAAAAAAAAATTATTTTTATTTAAATATATGAAAATAAATTAATTATTAAGAAAAAATTAAATTAAAAATCAAAAATAAATTAAAAATAAATTCAAATTGTTTAAAAACCAAATTTAAAGTTTTACATTAAATTTAAAATGTCCACAAACATTTACGACCCATGAGAACGGAAGAACCTCGTTCATCTTCGCTTCCATTGCATGATATCGTTCCTCCGCCTCCTCCCTCTCTTTCTGGCGCCATTCCTCCACCTCCGCAATCTATTTCTGCAGCCGTTCCTCCGCCTCCGTCTTCTCTCTCTCGTACCGTTCCTCCAAAGAGCTAACCCGTTGGGTCAGCTCGGCGTTTTGTGCTACCAAACTGCTACCACCGGGATAGCGAACCAACGAAACGGATGAGCAACTGTCTTCGGGGAGGCCGTAGACACGACCTCTGCTCTTAGGGGTTACCTAAGAAAAAAAATTCAATCAATTTCAAAACGTATAAGTATTAAAAGGTATTTTGAATGTGTTTAAAATTGACACGTTTACTAACCTCGTAAGTGAACTCGTTGATCTTCTCGAATGGAACTTCGGTTGGCGGCAGAGTTCCATCGACGATCGGTTGCGATTGGAGGTACTGCTCCCCGAGCTTCTCCACGCTCTCCACGATTTCCCGAGCAATCGCATCTTGGATTTCAACCGTCTTTCTGTTGGTGTGGGCATCTCTGATGACATCAAGATTCCAAGGATGCACACCGGTCTTCTCAATCTGTTAGCATAGTCAAGTACGGAAAATGTTAGCGATAATTAAAAATTTTTGGAAAATTATGAAAATTACCAGTTGCTGAACACGTGACGCCTTGCTCGTTGCACCGAGGTTGTGGGTCGCCGGTCCCTTCCCATTCCGCTCGCTCCTCCGGTTAGTCGAGTTTTGTGGTGAGGTCGCTTGAGTGTCCTCCCGTTCCCAATGTGCAAGTAGTCCAGCCCATAATGGTTCGTTGTTTTTAAGAACCTTAGGTACCTTCTGACGTCGGAACCACCCGTCCTTCCACTCATTCATCTTTTGCGAGTACTTTCTACGCGCCTTTGCGTCGAATTCTTTGCGGACAATAAGAGTCAGCTGTGGCTCCCACGTCAATTCTTGCTGAAAAACAAAACAATACCCGAAATACTATTGACAATTGGAATGTAATATAAAAGATGAATAGCCTATTTTGTTAACAATTTTATTAAGTTAATATAAGCCTATAAATTTTTAAAAGTAGTCATTACCAGGTCGTGTTAGGTGGTACATCCGGATCAAGTCGTTTCAACCTTTCCCGACCTTGTTGGGACACAAACTCCTTGATACTCATTGCCGTACGAGCAGAGGCAGTTGTACCCATAAGAGGAGTGTCGGAGATCTCCGACTGACTCGCAGTCCCACCTCCCCTAGTGGAAGTACCGGCTCTGCTAGTCTCATGATATAGGCCATAATTCCTACGATTTACAAAATTTTTACATAACTTTTAAGTTAGTATTTAAAATTAGTATGTCAATTATAAATTTAAAATTTACAATCTTTAGTACGGAGTTTGGGCTTTTGGGATTTTGGGAATTTGTGATTTTGAGATTTTGAGATTTCAGAATTTATGGAATTTAGGATTTATGGTAATTTGGTAATTTGCGATTTTGGAATTTTGTTATGAAGGAATGAAGTAACACTCCGACATCACGAAGACGAAACACGTAAAATTTTGTAAATGGTATAAAGGTTTTTTTAGATATAGTGATTTTTTGATTTTTTTCATCTTATATATATAGATTTAGGGATTTAGGATTTGCTAAAAAATTTAAAAAAACATTAAAAAAACATTTAAAACAATACAAATTAAAAAAATTAAGGGACTCGCTCAATGTAGGGAGTTCATGCAACCATTATTGACAATGTTAAGGAATTAGAGGTTTATGAAAACCAAGACAACATAGATAGAACTTCTGGGATTCACGGCCTTGGATGTTTGATTGGCAGAACATAAATTATGACGGATTATGTTGCCATTCGAAGAGCCAATCGCGTGAAAACCAGAAGTTCTACCTATGCTGGCTTGGTTTTCATAAATCCCTAATTACTTAACATTGTCAATCATTCTTGCATACAACTCCCAACATTGATCGAGTCCCTTAATTTTTTAAATTTGTATTGTTTTTAAAAGTTTTTAAAATTTTTTATAAATTTAAGGGTTTTTATAAGTTTTTTAAATTTTTTTAAAGTTACTTAAAATTTAAAGTTTCATGTTTTTAAAAGTTACATATTTTTAAATTTTATAAATTTAAGAGTTACATGTTTGTAAAAGTTTTTAAAATTTTTTTAAATGTAAGAGTTTTAAAAAAAAAAAGTTTTAATCAAGAATTTTAACAATTTTTAATTTATAGAATTTTGTATATTAATCATATTATAAATCTCAATGAATCCTTAAAATTTACAAACACTTATTAGAATTGAAATTCAATTAATTGCAAATGGTAAGTTCCTAAAATTATCATAATACCATATATCCATAAATCCCTAATTTCTCATAATTTCAAAATTCATAAAATTTTCTAATTCCCTAAATTCATAAAATTTTCTAAATCCCTAAATTCATAAAATTTTCTAAATCCCTAAATCTTAAATTCCTAAACATCTCATAATCAATTACGAAATCATGTTAAACAATGCTTCTAATTCGACATTTACCCTTTCCCAATTGAATAACACACAATTTCAAGCACAAATCCGTTCATAATATTTAAAATCAACAAAAACTTACATTTTCTCGTTGATTTGGTGAGAGGGTTTGTGAATTGGAATGGGGACGTCGGAAAAACGGTGACAAACGGCGGCGATTCGGTGGCATAACGGACGAAAAGACGGAGGCGATTTGGGGGAAAAAAATTGTCTCTGGTTCTGTCTGCGGGGAAGACGAAGTCTGTGATTTTAAAGGACTATGCGATGGAATTCCGACGGAATTATGGCAGAATATTAAAATCCGTCGAAATTCCGTCAAATGTTCCCGCTTTTTCGATGAGATCAAAGTGTTTAGGCGGCAGGAAATTAGGGTTTTCCTTCAGAAATCCGTCATAAATTATGACGGTATTATGACGGATTTTTTTTTTTTAATTTTTTCAGGATCCGACTAAAACAAATATAAAATTAATAATCCGTCAGCATTTATGACGGATTTCTGACAGATATCTTAAAATCAATTATTTTCTACTTAGAGATAGAAAAATTAAATAAAAGTATGAATACGTCGGACATAAGGTTATTTATTTTTCCCTGCTCCGAATATAAAATATTTCAATTTAAGATTCATAATAAATTTAAAATACTCTCGAGCATGGTTTGGAGTTATTGGGGTTCATTGGAGCAAACGACACAAAATTGGAGGAAAAAGCCGATTATCCCTATCCGAGCACTTCCTCGGCCCGATCGGAGCACCTGCTCGCCAAAGGATCGAAGACTTTTACCTCCTGGAATTGAGACCGACCGGTCCCATTACCAGCCCGACCGGTCCAAATTCCAGAGACTCATGTCAACGAAATTTTAAAAAAATTATATTTCGTCAGAAATCCGTCATAATTTCTAACGGATTTCTGATGGATTTTGTTTTTTTTATTAATTTTTTCAATCTCCGATTAGAAAAAAAATATTCCTTATCCGTCAGAAATACTGATAATTCATTGATTCTGACGGATCATTAAATTCATATAATATCTATTCGGAGATTTAAAAAATCAATAAAAACCAGAGGAGTCGTGCCGGCACTACTCTTGCGAAAAGCAGAAGCGGGAGGAATACTGCGTTTTTAGTAGTAGTTGTGCTGGCACAACTCTTACCAACATCTCCTAACTTTAGATATTTACATGTTATAAAAGGAGACATTGAATTTAGATTTCAATTGGAAATAATTTTATGAATTGATTTATTTTTTTTCAATTACGAAATCATGTTGAACAGTGCATTTAAACGGACAATTAACCATTCCCAAATCACTAACAAACAATTTCAAGAACAAATCCATAAAAACTCTTTAAAATCATCAAAAATATTACACATAACAACATTATCCGGATAAACTCGTAAAATGGATAGTCGGAAAATATTAAAATCATGGACGGGTCGGATGTTTATTCATCATCTGAGTCTCGACCTGTTTCATATTCGTACCCAGTAGTGCATTCATATTCCTCATCGATGGTAGATACTTCCGGTGGTTGGTATTCAACAATCATCGAATTAGCACCGATTATCTGTGTGAAAAATGAATTTAGTTAAGCCTTCCCAGACATATTTAGAAACGTATGATATACATCTACTTTAACAATGTTCCGCTCTGTGATGTTCAGGTACCTTGAGTTCCTATTAAAACGGCAAACGGTAATATTCTTTAGGATGACCACCGCACCTACACCAGTTGTGAGTCTGTACTCGTCATTCTTGAAGATGTTATGGTGCATGGTTCCCTCGATTTTTCCTGAAGGATCTTTTAAGGTTACTAGCAGATCTCCCTGGTCATTGGGGGTCAAACTAGAGAGCATAGCCACAATCTGATAATGAAATAGAATAAACTTGTCAGATAAATTGTATCTTTAAATGTTAATAAAATTGGTCGAAAACGTAAACCTTTTTGACTTTCACAAATTGTGAATATGGGGATTGAATTTCTGCAACCTGGGTCCAGAATGGTGTGCTCTGATTGTTATAAGAACCTACATGTATGAATGATAGATTTAGTATTTGTCAGCCACAATCATTATTGTTAAAATAAAAGCGGTAATTATATATATATATATATATATACCTTCACGGATTATGTAATCGATAGTAGAAGTCCACCGAGGACTACTAAAATCCTGGTCGGCCTGAGGTGCCTCATTAATGACCTGACGAATAAAATCTTGTGTTGGGCGTGGCTGAGAACTTTCACCTCGCATCACCTTTGCATCATGGGACCTCTTCCAAAACAGGCCTCGCCGTACGACTTGGCCAGGTCCCGGTATTACAGGCGTTTGGTTCTGGGATTGTTGAGTTGGATGGAGTAAAATTGTCGGTTGAGCATCAGTAACATTTAAGTTATCGTAAGGAGGGCTTGAAGGAACAAGAGTTGTGTTTGGAGGGTTTCGACCGGGGGCTCGGTTTTGCATATAGTAATTGCACAGATCTCTGTTTGCCATTACGCAATTGAATTTTTCTGTGTTATGATTTTGTGTTGAAATTTGTTTATGAAGGAATGACAAAATTTGCAAACTTATGTAGAACGGATATCCGTCGGAAAACCGTCAAAACACTCTAACCTAACACCCCACCAATCCTATCGGCCACTGCACTTGATCTATTAACCACTCAAACTTTGCCGACATCGGAAACCGTTGCCAATCCGTCGGAAATCCGTTACATAGTTATGACGACATAGCTCCGTCGGAAATCCGTCAGTACAGCTGACCAATCAAACTTTGCTGACATCGTGTAGTCAGAAATTCGTCAGTACAGCTGACCAATCAAACTTTGCCGACATTGTGTAGTCGGACGGATTACAGACGGAATACCGACGGTTTATACATATAACTTCTACTATAAATACACCTGATGGAGTGTATATCTTCTACACCTCTCAATAACACAAAAAATGTCTTCTAGCTCTCCTAATGAAGACGCAAAAACAACATTTGAGGCTAATTTTTTTTATATTCCAAAATTATCGTGGGAAACCGAATCTCATTGCGACGAATTCACTCAAGAGATTCCCACTTGCTCGTGGGAATTTGATACGTGCTCACCAATCCATAAAGAAGATTCCACATCAACAATAGTGCCTGACAGCCAGTGCTCGCCAAATATCCACCACATTCCAAAATTGTCGTGGGAATCGACATCTCAGTGCGACAAATACACTAAAGATATACCTACATACTCGTGGGAAGATGATTCATGCACTCCAAAAAACGAACATGGGTTCGGTTTTCCTAATCACAAATACGATAACCAGGCAGAATGTCCTGACCAGAAGCGGGTTGTCAAAGCCTTCCAACCATATCCATTCACTGAACCGTCATATACTTACGGTGGAAGTACACTACAAGAAAACACTGATTTAGCGTCGAATTTAATCCGACGCTAAATTAGCGTTGATTTTGCGTCGTAATGGTGTCGATAAGACAATTCGACGCTAATTCGTCACTAATTAGGGACGAAACCATTTGACGCTAAATCGACGCTATATAGCGTCGATTTAGCGTCGAACTTCCATCAGTATTCTAGGTTCTACGCTAAATCGATGCAAATTTAGCGTCGAATATAGCGTCTAATTAGGAAATAGATTTTAGGAAATTTGATATGAAAAAATTCATATGATTGTTATCGTTTTATTTTTCGGTTTTAAAATCTTTAAATTGTTAAGATTGTAATCGTATATGTTATTGTTTATACCGTAAACCCTAAACATAAAATTTCTTTCATTTAGCGTCAAATTAGCATCGAATCACATGAATTCATGTGATTATGGTACATAAAATTACATATATTATATTGTAAATATAAGTAAATAGATATGTAATATCGTAATGTTTAGGATTTAGGATTCATTTAACAGAAACCCTAAACAAAAAAAAAATGATTTAGCGTCGAATTAGCATCGAATCACATTATATATATTTTTTTTATATGTCAATTTTTTTTTTATATATTAGTAATGAAATATCAATATTTATGTTTTGTTATAAATTTTTAAGGAAATGTATTTAGGAAAGATGTAGGAATTATATTCTAGGAAATTTGATATGGAAAAATTCATGTGATTGTTATCGTTATATGTACCGGGTTTAGAATTTTTTAACGGTATCGAATGTTTTCATATGTGGTGCGATTTATTTAACCTAAATCCTAAACATAAAAAAAAAAAATTTAGCGTCGAATTAGCATCGAATCACATGAATTCGACACTAATTCGACGCTATATTACAAATTTAGCGTCAATTTAGCATCGAATTCGACACTAATTCGACGCGTATATTACCAACTTATTTTTCATTTAGGGTTTAGGGTGTAAACAATAAAAGCTTCACCTTCGACGATTCAAACTAAAGCTACAATGTTATCTATATTCGAAGATTTACTTGCCAACAAATTAGTATGTTTGTGTGATTCGATGTTACAAATGCATGTAAGGATTGCCATTTGAAAAAACTATATAAGTTTACATATACCTTCATAACAGTGGCGGAAACCCTAAACCATATTTGAAAAAACTATATTTGAAAAATCTATTATATGAAAGATTGAAAAGGGTAAGATACTTTTCGTACCAGTGGCGGAAACCCTAAACAATAAACCCCAAACGTAAAATAGATTAAGGTAGCGTCGATTTAGCATCGTATTAGCATCGATTCGACGCTAATTCGATGCTATATGAACAAATTTTACGTTTGGGGTTTAGGGTTATGAAACGGATAAAATTAATTTGATCCGACGCAAATTCGACGCTATATTGAATTAATTTGATTTAACCAATGGCGGTTAACCGAATAAATTCAAATTTTTTTGTTTTAACCAACGGCGGTAAACCGAATCGGTTCGACGCTAATTCGACGCTAAATAAAATTAATTGGATCTATAAACATTAAATTTGGGTGGGGAATAGAAATTATATTTAAATGTAATCCGACGCTAATCCAACGCTATTAGCATCGAAATAGCGTCGATATAGCGTCGGTTCACGAAGTAAAAAGGGAGACCGACGTCTTCTTCTCCAGTTTCTGCAACTCCTCTCCCTCACCTCTCTCTCTCCCCGGTCTCCTCTCTTTCTCTCTCCCCTCGCCGCCGTACCTTCCCTCACGCCGTTCTCTCTCTCACGCCGCCTCTCTCTCTCCCTCTCCTATCTCTCTCCCTCACGTCTCCTCTCCTCCTCCTCAAAAACTTCCGCCCCCGCCGGAGCTTCTCCTTCCGCCGCCGCCGGATCTTCTCCTCCTCCGGTTCAATCAAACGACGCTATGGTACATAATTTTTTTTATATTAATTTGTTTAAATATATTTGTAATTTGAAATAAATTAGTTATGAAATTGATTTTAGAAATATGTAGTAAATAGATTAGGATAGTGTTGGGGTCGGTTTTCACCCGCTCAGCATTAACGTCCAAAGTCAGACGAGTGAAGAAGTGGCCCTCCGGACCCTCGACGAACAAGGCGGAATATCACCTAAGTCTTCCCGTGAAGCAAAGAAAGTGATCGTGAAATAAGTCTAAGCGAAGCGGGAAATGTCTGGGACTAGGTGGTAAAGGACGTCCTCGGCACAAGGAAGGCCGACCATGGCCTAGGCACAAGGGAGGCCGACCATGGCCTCGGCACAGGGGAGACCGACCACGGCCTCGGTCAAGGGGCCGAGCACGTCCTCGCCGACCATGGTCTCGCCGAGTCAAGGCCGACCGCGGCTTCGCCGACCCTAGCCTCGCCGACCCTAGCCTCGCCGACCCTAGCCTCGGACCGACCCTAGCATCGCCGACCCTAGCATCGCCGACCCTAGCCTCGCCGACCCTAGCCTTGCCGACCATGGTCTCGGTCCGACCGACTATGGCTTCTCCTCGGTTGATAATCACGTCTTCAGTCCGAGACCGCCTTCGGCCCAACAGCACCAAGATGGCCCGGTCCACATGCACGAAGCCCATATTGGTTCAACCGACTCCGCGAAGATTTAGGAAGAGAGCCGCCTTAGACATAGTATAAATAGACCTTTGTGAACACCCTAAAGGGGATCCGCAATTTCAATACGAAAACTTGTACTCAACTTTTCAGAGCAATAAACAACATCTTTTTCTCAAATCCTTTGCAATCCTAGCTTATCATAGAAATCTCCGAATTCCCTCACGAACTCTTACAAATTCTAATTGTGTTGGTTTCGGCCCCCACAATTTGGCGCCGACTAAGGGGAAGCTCGAGAATTTCTGACACAGAAGAGCTAGGGTTTCACAACACCATCGCCATGTCAGGAAGCAACAGCAGAAGCGATGAAGAATCCTCATCTCAGAGGAGCAGCGAAGAGCGAGACAACTCCGTGGAGAACACCGCGCCTCACGCCACGAACAATCCCGCGGATCTCACACAGATCAAGCGGATGCTTGAAACCCTCGTGAACAAAGCCGAAGACCAAGAGAGAAGCTTGGAGGCCACGACCAACGAGCTACAAGCGCTTCAGAGAAGGAAGCGTAAGCGATCCCGTGTCCGACCAACGCGCCTTAGCTTTGCTACGCCTCGAGCCAGTCGGAGGGGCCGACACGCGGAACCGCCTCATACCGATCGCGCAGCCCCAGAGGATTTGCCTCCGCCGCCGCCTCTTCATGAATCTGATGCAACTCCGGAGCGAGTGATGGAGGGGACAGACGACGATCAACCCCCTCGCAGGCGAACCCGAGTCAACCCTGAAGTTGACCACGATGCGGCTGCCGCAGAAGGCGATGCAATCATAGCAGAGCTTCGCAGGAGGGAGCGAGAGCGCAGAGCTCCTAGAGGTTCCCGTGATGAAGAGGTCGCCGCCCTGAAGGCCCAGTTGGATCATGTCGTCTCAGATTTGAGGACGACTAAGCTGCAGATGTATCGGAGCACTGGGAAGGCTCCCGGGGTCGCTTACGTGTTGGAGAAGGCACGAAACACCCCCTTTGCAGAAAACATCTCAGGGGCTAGGATTTCCGACCCGGGAAGGATTAGGCTTCCGACTTACGAAGGGACCTCTGATCCCGCTGACCACCTAATGGAGTTCGAGGTGGCCCTAGGAAGGGCAAATTTCAGAGATTCCGAGAAGGACATCGGATACTGCAAGTTGTTCGTGGAAAGCTTGAAAGGGCCCGCTCTCCAGTGGTTTTACAAGCTGGAGAAGAATTCTATCCACAACTTCCAGCAGCTCTCTGAGATGTTCATCCAACACTACAACATCTTCGCTGAACGGAAGATATACGATGCGGACCTGTGGACCAACAAGCAAGCAGAAGGTGAAAGCTTGCGATCCTTCATGACAAGGTTCAAGAACACCCTGTCCAAAGTGGATGGAATCAGTAACACTTCCGCTCTGGAAGCGTTGAGAGGTGCGGTGAGGTGTCCGTCTCCGTTTTGGCAGGAACTCACCATCAATCCGCCAGCGACGATTCAAGACGCCCTTCACCGTGCAGCTGATTTTGCCCGAAGCGAAGAAGAGCTCCGCGCCAAGAGAGGCGGCAAAGCAAAGCAGATAAGCGAACCTTCTCAGGTTTCGACCCCAGTTGCTCCTAAGAAAGGTGATCCCGCCTTTGTTCAGTTTGAAGGGGGAGCAGGCGGAGCTCACAATTACCAGATCGATTCACCTGGCTACAGCAGAGGTCGAGGCCGTGGTCAGGGACATGGCAGAGGAAATCTCACTTGGGTAAGAGACCCGAAGGAGTATGATGAGAAGTTGTATTGTGATTTTCACAAAGCAACTGGGCACTCCACTGCAAGATGCCGAGAGTTGGGACGACAGCTAGCTGCTAGGCTGGCCGAAGGCACCCTCAAGGGTAACATCAGTCTGTCGGACTTCAAGCCAGAGGAGAAATTTCAAGATGCTATTGAGGTCCATACTGAGAACCCCAGACGACAACGCCGCGGTGACAATCCCGAACATGAGAATCCTCAAGGTACCATCAACATGATCATGGGAGGATCCCAGTATTGCGCTGACAATGTAACCGCGATCGAAGCATACCAGAGGCGAGCCGAGGTCTGCGCCAACATCATTACATCTCCAAAGACAGAGCGTGCTTGTGATCCTGTCACCTTTAGCGAGAAGGATGCTGAGGGTATTGACCATCCGCATAACGACCTTCTGGTCATTAACCTTACCGTCTTTGATTTCAATGTCGCCCGAGTCCTCATCGACACCGGAAGCTCAGTGGATGTTATCTTCAGAGAAACACTCGAGAAGATGAAGATTGACCCGTCGCTCATCACAGGGCAGCCAAAGCCTGTAACGGGCTTCTCCGGACAGACAACATGGACAGAGGGAACGATCCGTCTCCCAGTTCAGGCAGGAGGTGTGAAGAAGATGGTCAATTTCGCGGTCTCTGGTCATCCCGCCATCTATAACTTGATCATGGGAACGCCATGGCTCAGTCAGATGCAAGCCGTACCATCGACTTACCACCTATGCTTGAAATTCCCAACCGATAAAGGCGTGAAGACAATCTTTGGTAATCAAAGAGACTCACGAGCGTGCTTCCTAGCAGAGCACGTGTTGCGCAATCAAGAGGCGAAGGAGGGCTCAGTCCCAGAAGGTCACGAAGACAAGAAAGAAACCTCAATCTCACAAGGACCGCAGAAGAAAGCGAGAGTCAATTCCAGTCAGGAGACGGACCTGATCAATCTCAAGTAACCCCTCCGCACCTCTCCCCATCTGAAGCATCACTTTCCCTACTCTCCTCTTCCACAACGAACTACGAGTGACTTGATCCCTGCAAAGGGTACGTAGGCAGCCTATCCTCGGATGGGTTCAGTTACCCCCCTCCATCAAAAGGGGGGGGGGGACCATACGCTTGACAAGCCTCGTCTCCGAACGAGCTCACTCGATCTCCTCCGCCTTCAGGGGGGGGGGGAGTGAGTCCTTTCATAGTCTCTAGACGACTTCAGTTACCCTCTTTCGTCTCAAAGGGGGGGGGAGTGGGGTACCCGTATGCCACTCCTTAACAAAATTATTGACTACTCTATCGTCAATCGCTAACACTCGCTACAGCACTCATCATGAGAACAGCTAGTTCCTTTTAAGGAAACTTGTCCTTTTTGGACCGATCACAGCTTTATTCGAGTAGAGTCGTTCTGTATCTGTTGTTGCTGGCCACATCAACAGTGCAGAGGTACGAACACTATGACATCCACAACGGATACAGCGCGCTATATAAATTCCAATGACCTCCGTTCAGATTATACTTGAACGTGTCAAGTGACCTCCGTTCAGATTATACTTGAACGTGTCACTCCAAAACCCAGGACAGGCGCTGGTCTAAGTCAAGGTGATCTTGCTCTCGGACAGACGTGTCTAGAAGAGCAGCACCACTCTGCAAAGCCCAACAGCAACGTTGGCAGATAAAGAGCGTGAGCGCATTTGCGTTTTCACAGCCTCAGCAAAGCCTCATTCACGAGCAAACAAAGCCTCATTCATGAGCAAGCAAAGCCTCGTTCATGAGCAAACAAAGCCTCGTTCATGAGCAAACAAAGCCTCATTTATGAGCAAGCAAAGCCTCATTCATGAGCAACTGACCAAGAACGAGCCTCATCCATGAGCAAAAAAACAAAGAATTTTCATTGTACTGCAGCAACGCAGTGGCTTCGGTAAGAAAATAAGGAGTCTTAAAACCTCCATAAGGAATAAGAAGTCTTAAAACCTTTGAGACGCTTGCGGAGTCTTAAAACCTCCTGCGCAAAGTCACTTAGACAAGAAAAATTCCACTAAAACTGAGGCGAACAAAGGCAAGCCAAGGTTGGAATTTTAAAGGCACAAAGCCTCGGTTAAATCCGAAGTAAATGGGTCCAGTCCAAGCAGTGGCAAGGGATCTATTGAGAACCAAGTTCCTTGTTAAAAATCCTCTTACCACTATGCGTGGCACTCTTTTCCCTTAAGTAGAGGTTTTGTCCCAAAGGGTTTTCCCTACTAAGGTTTTAACGAGGCCACCATCTAGTGTCTTCCAAGTTTATGCTCCACATCGTTGAGTGAACTTGAGGGGGAATACTGAACAAGATGGGTACTTAAGAGTACTGCAGCAAAGAGTAGGCAAGCACTTTGACTTCAAGACGTTAACGCTGATACTCACTGCATCTTCTAACTCGGCACTGTTATCTCTAACACTACCGAGCTGGGGGGCTAACTGTTGGGGTCGGTTTTCACCCACTCAGCATTAACGTCCAAAGTCAGACGAGTGAAGAAGTGGCCCTCCGGACCCTCGACGAACAAGGCGGAATATCACCTAAGTCTTCCCGTGAAGCAAAGAAAGTGATCGTGAAATAAGTCTAAGCGAAGCGGGAAATGTCTGGGACTAGGTGGTAAAGGACGTCCTCGGCACAAGGAAGGCCGACCATGGCCTAGGCACAAGGGAGGCCGACCATGGCCTCGGCACAGGGGAGACCGACCACGGCCTCGGTCAAGGGGCCGAGCACGTCCTCGCCGACCATGGTCTCGCCGAGTCAAGGCCGACCGCGGCTTCGCCGACCCTAGCCTCGCCGACCCTAGCCTCGCCGACCCTAGCCTCGGACCGACCCTAGCATCGCCGACCCTAGCATCGCCGACCCTAGCCTCGCCGACCCTAGCCTTGCCGACCATGGTCTCGGTCCGACCGACTATGGCTTCTCCTCGGTTGATAATCACGTCTTCAGTCCGAGACCGCCTTCGGCCCAACAGCACCAAGATGGCCCGGTCCACATGCACGAAGCCCATATTGGTTCAACCGACTCCGCGAAGATTTAGGAAGAGAGCCGCCTTAGACATAGTATAAATAGACCTTTGTGAACACCCTAAAGGGGATCCGCAATTTCAATACGAAAACTTGTACTCAACTTTTCAGAGCAATAAACAACATCTTTTTCTCAAATCCTTTGCAATCCTAGCTTATCATAGAAATCTCCGAATTCCCTCACGAACTCTTACAAATTCTAATTGTGTTGGTTTCGGCCCCCACAGATAGAGATTAGTAATTTTAGAAATATTTGTAATTTGTAATAAATTAGTTATGAAATTATATATAGTTGTAGTAATGATATGAAATTGATTTTAGAAAATGGTTTTATGAATTATGTAGTAAATAGATTTTAGGAAATTTGATATGAAATAGATTTTAGGGTAAATGTAGGAAATAAATTTTAGGAAATGGAATTGAATTTAAATTTGATAAGTTATGGAATTCAATTTAGATTTGCTAAGTTATAGATTTGAATTTAGATTTGATAAGTTATAGATTTCAATTTAGATTTTATGAATTTTATTTATGTAAAGTCAAATAAAACAAATTTAAGAGTTTTTTGAATTTAAAATAAATATTTAAAATTAAAAATGAATTTACAAGTTATTTTTCGAAAATATAAAATTATTTCCTAAATTTTAAATTTATGGATTTATGTGTTTGTATTCATATATTATATATAAAATTTAAGAATCGATGAATTGTTTTATCAACTTATTTTACAAGTTTTTAATTTATTTATCAATTTACATTTTACATTTTTAATTTAATAAATTTGTTTTATTTTATAGGCGGATCGACCTCCTCCTCCTTCATACGGACAGTTATTTGGCGAGGATAATACGATTCCCGGATCCGATGGTCGTCGCAGATCCGGATCAGGGTCGGGTTCGCAGGCTGCGATAGCTATCGTCCACGAGCTCCGCCACGAAGAGGTAGTTTATTAGGTTCTTATATTATATTATAACTCATTTTTTATTATAATTTTATTGTATAACACTTTTATTTTATATGTTGCACTGAAGAAGAAAGGACGAACGATGGGTGTTGGATCCATCAAGGATGTCCTGGCAGCTTGTTCGTCTTCTCAATATTCTTACTCTCCGGGTTCGTCTCACCCGCATTTGACCGCTCAGTTGGAAGCTGCTAATGCTGAGATTGCGCAGCTAAAGACTGGTCTCTCGACATTGACCAGTCTCTTTGACATCATTGCAGTGGATAACCCGACATTAGCCAATGCCTTGCAAGGCATACATCGTCTTCCACCGCCTCCTACACCTCCCGGTCAAACGCAGTTCGAACAAGAATCCGAAGATATGATTCGAGAAGATTTCATAAACCTAAGGACCCAACAACCGCCGACGAATTATCGTTTTAATTTCATTTGTATCGGATAATTTTAATTTTAATTTTATTATATTTTATAATAATTTTTTATAATATTTTTATTTTAAAAAAAAATGTTATCATTCGACGCTAAATCGATGCTATATCGATGCTTATATAGCGTCGACCCAGATGCAATTTGACGTTAATTCGACGCTGCGTTAGCATCAATTTAGCATCGAAATATTGTGTCGGAGTAGCGTCGAATTAGCGTCGAAAGTCATTTCGACGCTAAAATAGCGTCGAAATAGCGTCGAAAATGAATTAGCATCGACGATTAAGCGTTGAAATGTATTTCGACGCTAAGTGGTTTTAGCGTCGAATTAGCATCGAAATATGTCGACACTAAATCAGTGTTTTCTTGTAGTGGTACTTCAAATGAATGTAAGGATCAATACTATGATTTTGAATTCGCCCAAAGCCCAGAAAAGCCAAACTTAAATATAGATGTTGATGCAATCAAAAGTGAATTATGCGACGGATTTTTAGATTCACCACCAAAGAAAAAAAGGGAAAGAAAATCACTTAATGGTTCTAACCAATATTGGTAAGTTTGGAGTGGATACAGACATATGGTGTGTAAATAAATATTGTCTATTATGTACTTGTACCATAACCGTTGTGTGTTTAATTTTTGCAAGTCTTTACTCTACATGTGTATTAAGTTGTTTTAAGTTTTATGTTTCATTAAATGTAATGTTTTATTGGAGTTGCATAATCAAAATATATCGTTAATTACTAACCGGAATTGCTTATATACTATTAAATGTCAATGATATACTACATTCGTCCCCAGATTAAATGGTTATGCTTCCTTTAAAACTATATTAAACCCGAATTCGAATTCGTGTGTCAGCAATTTTATTGTTTTCTTATTTGTCTGTCGTAATGCTTAGATTATCTTCCACAATCTGATTTGTTAATGAGCAAAGCCAAAATATTGTAAATTTTTTTCTCCTGAATCACACATTTATTCATAAATTATTAATCTTAATCTCCTGAATCTCCGGATCCACTTTCACTAGGGATGAAGTCTGAATCACACATTTATTCACACAACATTCATAAGCACACATTTATTCATAAATTATTAATCTGAATCTTCTGATCCACTTTCACTAGGGATGGAGTCAGAATCGTCGTCAAATTCGTCACATGTTTCCTCTTCGTCCGAATGCACTAGATCATCCCCGATGTGTGACATCAACGACAAGGTCAATGTTATCCATCTCCTCAATAGGTGACATTTGTATACTTCTCGATGGTTGTAGAGCATCTTGTTCTGGAACTCCATATATTTTTCCTCTCGGGTTAATTGGAGTTACTGTGATCCAAGGATCTGTACGATAGGCAACTCGAGGATATAGAATGTAACAAACCTATTAATAAATAGTGGATATTGTTAATATACATGCAAAACAAACCTTAAGTATGATTACGTAGGTAAACATATTATTGTATTGATACCTGGTCTGCTTGAGACGCAAGGATAAATGGATCGTAATACTGTTTTTTCCGGCTTGAATTTATCGAAATAACACCAAGAGGGTCAACTCGAACCCCTTGACCATTGGATGGATCATACCAATCGTACATAAACACAATGCACCTCAAGTCCAACATTCCTGGATAGTGGATTTCCAAGATTTCTTTTAAAATCCCACAGTACATGGTATCAACTGATTGCGAAGAAATATCATAGTCTGAAGTTGACCTTTGACGTCCTTCCTCACGGATCCCGAACGAATATCCCCTAGTGCAAAACTTTGGATAAGAAGTCGCGGTGCTGCGTAAGCCATGAAAAAATTCCACTAACTATGTCGGGATTGATTGACCACTTGCTAAACTTTCGGAAACCTAAAAATGATATAAGTAATATATCAATAACATATGAACGTGAAAACCTGGAAAAGTCAGAGTAAGTAATTATATTAAACTTACATAACATTTCAACCACCCCGGAAATTCTTCATCTTTCAAGACAGCAAGTTCGGCATCTGTCTTATCAGAATGGTAATCATGTGCTAGAGATATGTAGATCCTGTAACATAACAGTTGTTAGTAGATAAAGGCAAATAATTCCATAAATTTAGTATAATAACTGATATACCTTTCGTACTCCAAAATTTCATCACAATTTCTAAGGATATACGTATGCAAATGTGTGACCTCTTGTGCTGATCGTTTGCGTTTCTTTCCTTTTCCACTTGCTCGACCAACTTGGGCAAATAACTCAGGAACAACCACGGGATAGACTGCTTTCTCACCTCTATCATCATGTCAGGCAGGACGTCTCGCCTTAGTATGAACTTTCGATGGAAAGTAATATTCGGCAAAGTGTGAGACTTCCTCATTTAGGCTCTGTGCAACAATAGATCCCTCAACCTTGCTCAAATTTTTAACCTTTTTCTTCAGGTGGAACATGTAACGCTCGAACGGATACATCCATCGGTATTGAACAGGGCCTCCTAAGGCTGCTTCTTGTGGGAGGTGAATAAGAAGATGTTCCATAACATCAAAAAAAGATGGTAGAAATATCTTCTCAAGATTACAAAGGAGAACCGAGATATTGGCCTCTAAGTTACGTATCCCGTGGACTATAAGTGTTCATGAACATAAATCTCGGAAGAATGCACCAACTCCTATAAACGAAAAGTAAATAAGTTAGTACATATATAGTAATATTATGGTAGTAATAAACTAATGGGAGTACGAAATATACCTCCAATTGCTTGGTGGATTGGTTCTGGGAAAAGATATGCAAATACAAATGGAAGAAGACGCTGCATCACGACATGACAATCATGACTCTTCATTCCTATAAACTTCCCTTCCGTCGAATCAACGCAATTACGTAGATTAGATGTGTAGCCGTCTGGAAATTTTACAAATTTTTTGAACCATTCAAAAAAAACTTCTTTCTGACCAGCGTCTAACCGGTACGCAGGCATCGGCAATCTACCGTTACCGTTAGCCAAAACATGAAGAGATTCCCTTGAACAAACCAATGGCAAGTCTAATCTAGACTTCCAGTTGTCTTTTGTCTTCTCTGGAACGTTTAAGATGGTGTTCATGATGTTGTCAAAGAAATTCTTTTCAACATGCATGACATCTAGATTATGCCGCAGTAGATGGTCTTTCCAGTAAGGCAAATCCCAAAAAATACTCTTCTTGTGCCAATTGTGATATTTCCCACAACCGTCGACGGGGTAATGGCCATTACCTCCATATCAGGAGTTCGCTCTGCACCAAAATCTCGTAACTGTTCCAATATGCTTCGACCATCTATCTCAGGAGGTTGACCATGTAACACTTGTAAATTCTTCCTGAAATGTCTCCTACACTGACGATATGGATGATTTGCCGGTAAAAAACACTTATGGCAATCAAACCATGAAGTCTTCCTTTGGCAATAAGGACATGCCAATCTTCCATGCGTTGTCCATCCATATAACATACCGTATGCCGGAAAATCGCTTATGGTCCACATAAGAACCGCACGCATGTTGAAATTCTGCTGGATTGAAACATCAAATGCCTCAACACCATGCTCCCACAACATCTGCAACTCACAGATCAATGGTTGGAGGAATATATCGAGCGGCCGTCTTGGATGATCTGGCCCGGGAACTAGAATTGAGAGAAACAGGAACTCTCGCCGTATGCACATAGATGGAGGCAAATTGTAAGGTATTACGATGACCAGCCACAATGAATATTTTCTTCCATGCTTGCCAAACACGTTGAAACCATCAGTGGATAAGCCTATGTATACATTCCGTCGTTCATATGCAAAATCTGGATATACGGATTGGAAGTGTTTCCACGCTTCCGCGTCAGAAGGATGCGTGATATCTCCATCATGACTATGCTCTGCATGCCATCTCATAGCCTTAGCTGTGCAATTTGATTCATACAGCCTCTTCAACCTCTCCGTTAAGGGTAAATACCACATCCGTTTGAATGGAATCTTCACCCTGCCACTTGTGTCCTGGAACCGGGGTTTCTGGCAAAATTTACATTTGTTTCGTTTCTTGTCTTCTCTCCAGTATATCATACAGTTGTCGATGCACACATCTATAACCTTGTAGGGTAAACCAAGACCGGCGACAAGTTTTTGGACCTCGTAGTATGATCCTGGGGCCAGATTATCTTCTGGCAAAACATCTTTCACGAACTCGGCGAATGCATCAACACATTCTTTGGACAAATTATAATCAGTCTTCAGGTTCATCATCTTACTAGGAGAAGATAGCGGTGAATGACCATCCCTACAACCGCTGTATAGTGGTTGCTTTGATGCGTCTAACATATCGAAAAACCTTCGAGATTTTAAATTAGGTTCTTCAACCCTATCACCCTCATGATACACACGCGACCGTACTTACCCCAACATCTACTTCCGCTGTAGGTTCCCCTACGCTAGACGGAAAATAAGGTTCATTGCTACTGGTACTACCATATTCATAATTCCTTTCTCCATGTAAATACCAAACCTTATATCCCACCCTAAATCCATATCTATATAAGTGGTTCCAAACAGTAGGAACCATAACACTAATTCTATTACATCAATTAGAACAAGGACAGTTGATATCCAGACCTTTGTTGGCCGCCTCTTAATTTCTAGGTAACTGCATGAACTCGCAAATACCTTGAGCGTATTCAGTCGTTAATAAGTTCGACCCATCTTCCATCATTGGTTCGTCCATCCATGACCGAAAATATGAAGAACTCATCTCTTAATTTTTTTTTTGTTTTTCAAATGTTCTTATGAACGTCGGAAAAAATGTGAAAACTTATGTAGGATGAAAATCCGTCAGAAATCCGTTGGAAAACCGTCAAAACCTCCGACATAACAACACTTTAATCCCATCGGCCAACCCAGACGATATGTTAACCACCCAAAGTTTGCCGACATTGGACCCCGTCACAATTCCGTCAGAATTTCGTCTGTCAGACAGAAAAATCTGATTTCTGTCGGTTGTCCGTCGGAATGTCGACGGAAAGTCACGACAGCTTACCGTCGTCGGTAATCCGTTGGTAAATTTGGACGGATTTCTAACGGCATACGGACGGTAATCCTGGTCGTCAGAATTCCGTCAAAATAAACGATGGAGTACTTACGGAATGATTTTTTGTCGGAAAACCGTCTGAATTCCGACGGAATTGTCCGATGGGAATTCTGACGGCCGGAAATTTCATCGGAAAACAGCCTGTTTTCTTGTAGTGAAAGAGCGATGAAGGCCATGGTGTTCTTCTCAAGCCTTGTGCTTAGAGATCCACCTATGCTGAGCACTTATCTATCATGAATCTAGTGTTTGATCAACTTCTCTAGTTGCTCCATGTTTCATAACATGTAGAGTAGTTGTATGTTTGATATAAAGTTATTTTAAAGTTCTTTTGTTGCATCTTTTGCATCTTTATTGAGTTTTTTTCTTGATTGATTCTCTATATTTATTTATACTTAAGGCGTGATCTAGATTAGCTACCTAGTGACCGATTTTAGATTGGTGTCGATTCCAAAAGCTTTTGCACCGATCGGATATAGTATTTGATAGGTTAGGCGTCTTAACAATTCGAAAAGTTAGTTAAGGAGTCTAATGAAAAATTGAATCTCAATCTTACAGCATAATTCACCTTGTAATAACCACGCGAAAGTCGAGTCTATTAGGGTTTGAGTTATAGGTTTCGGAGCCACAAAAGTGGAATAATTCTACCACAGTGATTTGAGTTCTAGAACACTAGTTACATCTCTTTAAAAACTGGTTTAGAGCATGTTGCATTAGTTCCTTTTTAATTGTTTTTATCTTGCGTGTTTTGATTTATCTATCTTTTTTATTTTATTGTTTTGCTTTATTTCATTAAAAACCCCAAAACCAAATATATTTTCTCTTAGCTTATTCTGCATCATATAGATTTATAACGTAACAACATAGTCTCTTGTGGATCGATCCCTAAATACTAGAATTGTCAACTGTTCACTTACAAATTAGGGTTTATAAATTTAAAACTCCATTGCATCTCCCAAATTCGGAGGCATCAAGTCCCATTCCATTAATTGACCGTGAGAGGGTAACAAGTAAACCGGGGGTTACTCTCTATAGTCGTTAACTAGTGACACGTATGTTTGTTCTTGTACTCGTAAATAAGTGACTGATTTGTGTCGCCCCCTGTAATCGTTAATTTGTTACAATTATTTGTATTTTTGTAGTCGTAAATAAGCGACTGATTAGCGACTACTATGTACTTGTTACAAATCGTATGTAGTCACAAATTAGACATTTATTTATTTCTTATTAACCACTGATTTGCGACGTTTTGTTTGAATTGTGACGGTTTTTAGTCATTTTTTCTATTTATTTGTTTTTTTCGTTTTGAAATTCCAAATCGAAAAAGAGCAAAAAAACCCTGAAATTAAAAGCGTAATATACATATTCAAGCACTTAGCTAGACAAAAAGTTCTTAAAATCCAAAAGTACTAAAAACATGCAAAGTTCGTTAATATCAGAAGGTTTAGGAGTTTGAGTAGGAGTATAAGAGATGTGGAGGGTTGCTGGGGTGGAGCCTTGGACTTGAGGTATAGTGTCTTCTGTAAATGGTACAATGGTCGGTTGTGCAGTCACTAGTGAAGCATCGGATACAACCGTTGGCTCTTTGTTCTTCATGAATTCGAACATCTTCTTCTCGAGTTCACTGATCCACTCCTGACTTGTCTTTAACTCCGCATCATGGCAAGCATTTTCCTGATCACGTCGCTCATTCTTCTCAACTTATTAAGCAATCCTTCGGCAAGCTGTCTTAAGCTCTTCGACGAGCTGTCTTAAGCTCAACTGATAAAAAAATTATTTTTTGTCATATAAAGTAAGGACATAAATGTCTTTTGGTGGTAAATTTGGAACTAAAACTTGGTTTGGTGTTATTTTAGGGAATTTCATTTTTTATTTTTTTTATTACAATATGATTTAAGTTTCGCTTATATATGATTTTTGATTTACATGATTTGAATTATGATAGAAAATGTAGGATAAATAATCTCTACTAATTTAAAATTAGCTTTTACATAGTATTATTCGTTTATTTGCGTATCAACGTGGGTGCTAATCTAATAATTATATAATGTTGACAAACGTCTGTCTATCACCAAACCTTATCTTTTCTTGCTCAACAACCATAAAAAATTGATCATATATGGCCTTGTTTAACCTAAAACCCCAATTTGAATCATGGATTTGGGTTTGAATATACAAAAATTGTTGATATTTGTGTTGATAATTGGTAGGAAGGAGAAACATGCATCGTGAACAAGAATTGTGATCCAGGATTACACTGCGAGTCGTGTCTCGCAAGCGATAGCTTTCGACCTAGATGCTCCCGAATGCAACCCATCAACCACACCTCCAAGGTTTCTTCTTCTTCTTTCTCTTTTCGTTTAATCATTTTAAAATTTTTTATATTTGATTGTATCATTTTCTTGTTTAATTATGTGTCACAAAAGGTAAAAAGGTTGCCTTACAACAAATACTCATGGTTAACAACACACAACTCATTTGCTCGATTGGGTGCAAAGTCAGGCACACGATCAATGATTCTTACTCCTTCCAGCCAACAAGATTCCATCACAAGCCAACTCATTGTAAAAATTATTCTTGATCATCATACAGTGCCGGTCCATTAATTTTGGATGTCCTATGCATATATGTAAAAAGTGTCATTTTCGTACATTTTCAAATACGGTAAAAATAGTAATCTAATTAAAAAAAACACATTAAACCGTTGATAATTCCAAATAGTTAGTAATCATTTATTTTTAAAATATTGGTCTCTTTGTATTTTTACCTACAAAATCATTAATTAAACTCATGTTGTCGAGTTTTCAACCATCTATGTTTCAATAGATGACAAAAGCTAACCCATTCAATCCGCAAATAATTTTGTTATCAGCTTCAACTTCGAATTTTAAATAATAATTTCAAATTTTTTTTTTTGAAATGAGTAATTAACATGTTTGCTTAGAGAAAGCCATAAACATTAAAAAAACATTTGAAAAACAAAATCTTACGAATATTATTATTGTGGAAAAAGTTTATAGTTTTTTTTAATTATAACTATAACAAAAAATGCCCTCTAAATGAAGGACCCTAAGCGATGGCTTCACTCACTTGTCTTTTATGTCGGGCATGCAAGAACATTTCCCAGAGGTTGGAGCCAAACTCAATGTCAAGCAAGTCGGGCGCAACTGGCAGGATGTGAAAAGTTTTGAAGCTGGACTAAAAGCTAAGAAGGAATTGGTCAATGGTGAAGGTGAGGAGGACAACTGAGGACCAGCTTGTTGTTGGGAATGAAAAGCCAAAGGAAAGGGAACAAAGACATGATAGTGGTGAAGAGCAAAACAAAGAGGCCATCTTGTTGTTGGTGAAAAGAAAAGGAAAAGGAACATGGACAGGTCAGTGGCGAAGGGAAGGACAAGGAGGATGAGGTGACTGAAGAAATGTAAGTCAGTGATAGTGGCTGGCCTAATAACCACACTTCTAGATGGCCTTTTAATGTTTTTTTTATGTGGAATGAGAACAATACTAAGTTTGCTAGTGACTGCTGGTTACAATAGCTGTGTGTTGGATGGAATGCTTTGTTTCTAAACGTTTTTCATGTGTACTGAGAACTAAGTTTGCTAGTTAATGAGAACAAAATCTTAGTAGCTACTATGTCAGTTTAGCTTAGTGATAATGTCTCTCGTACTAAGTTTGCTAGTGACTGCTGGTTACAATAGTTGTGTGTTGGATGAAATGCTTTGTTTCTAGACGTTTTTCTTGTGTATTGAGAACAATACTGGTGATAATGTCTCTCGTGGATTTGGCACATGGGAATCAAACCAGACTGGGATTTATGTAATAGGAGATAATGCTACCTTGAACAGGAAATTAAGAGAAATTTATTGAGTGAAGAATCTAGCTTACAGAGTAGGAGAGAGTTTTCATTATGAACCAATTACATATTTTGTGCCCTGGCCCTTCATTAGTCTAGGTTTAGATCATCCCCTTTTTGTGTTTTGGTTATTTGGGGTCTCAAAAAGATAGTTGTTTATATTTATGTGACTTGGTATTAGGGATTTGGTTTTCTCTTCAGCTAAATGAATCTTGTCTCTGCTTAGAAAAACATTAACATTCCAAAATTGCAATTACAAAACCATTTGGATCATTCAAATAACCAACCCTCTAAATGAAATGCTTAAGACTCAAAAAGAGAGACCATTTGGTGGGGAATGAGGATCAAGCAGAATACTCCGGCTACAATGCGGCCTTGAGGTAGTACTAGAGGAAGAAGCCAAGCCACAAATGTCAAACCCCGAGTCACCTCTAAGTGACAGTCCTTTGGCCTCCTCAACCGCCAATGCAAGCCCAAGATACAACGGACCACAGCTTTCGCATAACAGCCTCAAGACTTGCTTGATTGATGGCCTAGCCTTACCTTCTTTATATGTGCACCATCTTACAACTGCCACTACTGTTTTGAGATCTACAAGATCTACGCGTCTTAATTCTGATACCAATAACGGCTGAGACATTTCTACCAGGTTCCTACCTTCATCCACCGCTCTTCTCCCAGTAATGATCTCTAGCAACACTACTCCGTAACTGTACACACGTCGCTCTTCTCTGTCAGTTCTTGTGTTACAATATACTCTGGATCTACATAGCCTAAAACTCACATTTCACTAGATTAGATTTTCGGTAACTTTCGAGATAAGAGTAGATGTTGTTCCTTTGTATCCACAGACCTGGAGTTCCACGGATATCAGTATTCACAGGTTCAAAACAGATAGAACCATCACTAGAAGCATGTGCAAGGCCAAAATATGCAAGTTGCGCGGACGCCGAAAGATAAATCAAAATCCGCAAGTTAGTGTCAATGTACCGGTTAATGTGATATAGAAGGAAGACACACCTTAGCAACAAAGTTACCGTCGAGTAATATGTTGTTGGACTTGATGTCCCTATGACAGAGAGGCGGGTCACAGTAGAAATGAAGGTATTCCTAGAAAAGAAGAATATTCAGCCAAGAACTAACAAGTTTTATGAGATATGTAGATGAAGGCTGGAAATTTACCAGAGCATTAGCCACATCGATTGCGATTTGCATCTCTTAATTGCTCAAAAACATCATCTCTTGTAAGTGCATACTGCAATAACTTTCTACCTTCATGAATAATCACATTGGGACGAGGAGAAGTTATGCTTTAGGTCATCCTCTGGTTTTGTATTTTGGTTATTTGGTGGCTTCTGTAAAAACCATTATCAAGAAACAAACAAATCACATATTAGAACAATAAGTTGAGAATCTTTTCAGAGAATTCGAATGCAAGAATGTGACACCCCAGTTTCAGGGCATATGTGTTATATGCGGAGAAGCTTGAAAGAATTGATTTGGCTACCTATATCACCTATCACCAAAGTGCACTTATCTTTTCGGTCACAAGTCTTGAGAGAACTCCAGAGTTAAGCGTGCTTAAGCTAGAGTAGTTTCAGGATGGGTGACCTATTGGGAAGTCCGTGTGAGTGAGGTCAAAACACGAGAAAAGATCGCGTGGTGATTTGCAGGGTCAATAAACATGACTTTCGAGTTTCTCGGACTACCGCACCGACCGTCAGGAATTATGGGCCCACAGACCGAAAGTGAATGTGGAGCCCATGGATAGGACGGTCTAGGCGTTACAAAGAATGTAAATTAGAACAAAATACGAATGCACTTAAAAATCCGCAAAACTCCAAAAGCTTAAAACTTTCAAAAATTCAAGATTAACATAAGTTTTTCTCTCTTAATCTAGTTTCGAACAAGTAAAATGGTAATTACGAAGCAACCCAGCCCAAGAAAGAAGATTCTCAAAAGAAACCTGCTTGAGTTAGTAAAGGTAATTGGATTCCAAGGAATGCGACGAATGCCAGAAAGAGAGCTTCTTTATAAACCACCATGGCCAAAGAACAGACAAGGAGAGAGGTCAAGGAAGGTCAATGAGAAGTCGCCTGAGAGAATGAATGACAGTGAAAACGATAAAACCAAAACAAATCCCCTAATTTGTCATTCTCTTACGTTTTCACCCACAAGTTTATTTAAATGTGTTCCACACACCCAAACAATTACAAAATGTTTTCTGTCTAGTACTCATATACATATTGTATTTTTTTTTAATTATTATTTAGGAGACAATTTTCTACAAAACTTTAAAGATTAATGAAATAGCATACGTTTTAAGACAAAAATTATTTAAAAAGATGATATAATATGTATTCGTCGGTTAAAATTAATTTTTTTTTCCATAATATCACACACATCAATAACTTTTGTATCCAAAACACAAAAAACCATTAAAAAGCAGTATCGTCGGTAGAAAATCTCAAACAGATTTAAAATACTTCTAAGTATATTTATAAATATTATTTAAAATCTCAAATTTCTCAAATAAACACAATGTATTGTCAACGCTCTATATATTAAGATCTATATGAACTGAAAAAGATTAGTTATCGGTTCTACAAAAACAAAGAATAAAAAAAAAGAGAAAAGAGTTGGCGATTCTTCTCGAAGCTTCAGGCGATTGGGAAGGAGATCCAAAAATCTTTCGATCCACTGATCAATTTTCCCTTCCAGTTAATCAGGTTAAAATAAACTTTATAGGAGAGCCTACTCTTTACCGTACACATATGAGAGTTACGGAAGGTGTGAAAAGTTTTGACATGATGTATATATATGGAAATCCTGTAGCCAAGTTAAACATGAGATGTGGAAACAGATGATATATTTGGCTGATGCAGAAATGTTTCAAGATAGGCCAACACTGCTGCTAGGAGACTTCAATGACATAAAAGGAAATGAGGAAAAGCTGGGTGGAGTTCTAAGGTCAGAATCTGCTTTTACTCTTTTTAGAACAATGTGCAATGTTTGTGGTGTAGCTGATCTGAAGACAGTAGGAGGAACTTATACATGGATAGGGAATAGAAAGACATATACTATTAGATCAAGAATTGATAGAGCTATGGCCAATTGTCATTGGACGGAGTTGTTCTCGGATGCGTATGTTAAGCTATTCCCTTGGAATGGATCTGATCATAGACCATTGTTAGTGTGTACAGAAAAGGATTCAAAGCGGGGTTTAAAGCTGTTTAGATATGATAATAGGTGGAGACATGCATAAGGAGGAGGTCAAGAACTTGGTAGCTCAGGTTTGGAATGAGGAGTATAAAGTCAATTCTCCTTATAAGATTAGAAGAGTTATAGATAGATGTCGCATAGCTTTAGCTAATTGGAAGAACATGCAGAACCATAACTCCCAGAAGAAGATACAAGAGCTAAAGGAAAAAATTCACTCTGCTTATGAAGCTCCTATGATTGATTATGGATATTTAAACGGCTTAAAATCCCAGCTTCAGAAGGAATACAAGTTGGAAGAGGAATATTGGAAAGCTAAGAGTAGAGTTCTCTGGCTCCAATTGGGAGATAAAAATACAAGATTTTTTCATGAGAAAACAAAACAAAGAAGAGCTTATAATAGAATCCAGGTTATTCAGGATGAGGAAGGACAAATAATTACTCAGCATGAACATATCCAACAAGAAGTGGAGAGGTATTTTGAGAAGCTCTATCGGTCCAGTGGATGCGTGATATCACAAGAGCTTCTTGAGGGTATTCCATCCACTGTCACTGAGGAAATGAATGAAAATCTTACTCGTAATCCAACAGAAGAAGAAATTAAAAAGGTGGTATTTTCTTTAAACTCAGATAAGACCCCAGGACCAGATGGTATGAATGCAGGTTTCTACAAGCAGCATTGGAGTGCTATAAAAGAAGGTGTGTGCTCATATGTATCAATCTGTTTTTTCAAGAAAACTACTTAGATCCCCATATTTGTCACACGCACATTTGCTTGATTCCTAAAGTTGAAAATCCAGTGGAGGTTAGGGACTATAGGCCTATTAGTTTGACTAATGTGGCCTATAAAATTATCACTAAGATTTTGGGGGACAAATTAAAGAAATGCCTTCATCATATAATCTCTGATAATCAGTCTGCATTTATTCCTGGGAGATTAATAACGGATAATGTGCTCATAGCACATGAGCTTCTACATTCTCTCCATACAAAAAAGTTGAAAGAAGACTATATGGCGTTTAAATTGGATATCTCCATGGCATTTGATAGAGTAGAATGGCCTTTCTTAAATCAGATGATGCAAAAAATGGGGTTCAGTGAGAAATGGAGAAGTTGGATCATGCAGTGCCTGTCTGGTACTACTTATTCTGTTCTCATTAATGGGAGCCCTACAAATAAAATCTTCCCTCAAAGAGGTATTAGGCAGGGAGATCCTATCTCTCCATACCTCTATTTGATATGTACATAGGGGCTTTTATACCTACTCAAGAAAAGAATTCAGCAACAAGCTCTTCATGGATACAAAGCATCAAAGGGGGGACCAAGTATCTCTTACTTACTATTTGCTGATGACTCTGTATTGTTTTGCAAGGCAAATGAGCAGGAGTGTAGAGAGCTTCTTCAGGTTCTGCATACTTATCAAAAAGGGTCAGGTCAACAAATAAACTACAGTAAATTGGCAGTCACCTTTAGTAAGGGGACACCTTTCAGAACTCAACAGCTAATCATGGAGATGACAGGCATCTCAAAGGTTGGAGGTTTTGGGAGGTATTTGGGGCTACCAGAGCGAATATGTAGAAAAAGGAAGGAGGTGTTTAACTATATACATCAGAGAATCCAAGGGAAGATGAATGCTTGGTCTAATAGTTTTCTCTCCCAAGCTGGCAAGGAAGTATTGCTCAAATCAGTCATTACAGCCCTTCTTATATACACAATGTCGTGTTTTATGTTGCCCAAAGGCTTAATTCATGAGATTACAGCTTTGATGAGGGATTTCTGGTGGTCATCAACTAAAGAGAGATACAAAATTCCTTGGATAGTGTTGGACAAAGTTACTGCAGCAAAAAAGGAGGGGGGGTTAGGAATCAGAGACATTGAAGCTTTTAACATTGCCCTGCTAGCAAAACAGGCTTGGAGACTCATGAGCGCACCCTCATCCCTTGTAGCTAGAGTTTTCAAGGCTAAATACTATAGGAAGAGAACTTTTCTTGCTGCCAAATGTTACTTTACTTCTAGCTATGCTTGGAGAAGTATTATTAAGACGCAAGATCTCCTTAAAAGAGGTACAAGATGGTTGCTGGGAAATGGTCAACATATCAATGTTTGGGAGGATAATTGGATCCCGAATGTGAGTCACACACCTTCTCAGGGTCCTGGGTCAATACTCTTTCCTGGACTTATGGTCAAAGATCTGTTTATCAAGAATACGATGGAGTGGGATATCACTAAGTTGACAGAGTTAATCTCCTCTCAAGATAAGGAAAAGATTAGGCTTCTTTGTCCTAGTATAACAGGGGCAAAAGACATCCTAATATGGACGTATTCTAAAGATGGGAATTACTCTGTCAAAACAGGATACCAAGCTCAGAAGGAGATGCAGACAAACCAGGATTCATTGGTGATTCAACCTTCTATTGTGCCAGGAGAGGTAAAGGAGGTTGCAAGAGAAATTTGGAAATTGGATATTCCTCCAAAACTAAAAGTCTTCTGGTGGAGACTAGCCCATAATGGTATAGTTGTTACTGAAGCTCTAACTAGGAGAAATGTGAGAGTTGATCCTCTATGTATGGCTTGTGGAGAACATGAAGAAACGGTGAATCATATGTTGTTCCAATGTAGGGTTACTAATGAAATTTGGGAGATAACTCATCTATCATTACCAAGCCTGGAGGTTAGAAGGAGAAATTCAGTAAGGCTAAATCTCAGAGAGCTCTTTCTTCAGGCTAAGATGGGAGATCTGCTTCATATGTTCATAGGATGGAGGATTTGGAAGATGAAGAATAACTTGATTTTCAATAATAAGAGGGAACATATCGTTCATGTTGTCCATACTGCTTTAATGGATGAGCAGAGATGGAAGGAAGCTAGAGAAAAACAAGGGGAGAACTCTCAAGGTACTAACCCAGAGGCAGAAGCGCAGGTGTTGGACATAGGTCAAATCTTATGCAGGAATCTGCCCTACTACTGTACTGTTGATGCATCGTGGAGAGCTGCAAATCAAAAAGCGGGGGATGATCCTTATATAGAAAATAAGGCATCTAAATGATTCGCGGAAGTGCAGTGATTGAGCCAACCGAGACAGTGTTGCAGACAGAAGCTGAGGCTCTTCTTCGGGCAGTGCAATCTTTGCAAGCCCTTGGATATACTAATATCATCTTTGTGGGTGATAATAAGGAGCTATACGAAGCTGTTCGAGGAGGAAGGAGTGCTTCTATAGCAATCATGGTTCAAGATATTAGAAACTTGGCTAGTCAAAGTGGATACCAATTTGTATGGGGGAAAAGGGAGTTAATTGGTTTTTTGTGCAGACATGCTGGCTAAGGAAGCAAGGTTATGTAATAAGACTTACACTATATCCTGGCCGAGTAATGTATAAACTGTATGTGTGTATATGTTTTGTGTCGTTCTAAATAAAATTGGAGATGACAAAAAAAAAAGTTATCGGTTCTACAAAGCATTTGTATATGGTTAAAAAGTGGATATAGCAAAGAATAATTTAGTATGTGATATTTATTATTGTATCATGTTTAGTTGCATCGGATGATTAAAACATGTATTCATCAATATTCTTAAGAAATTACGTACAAAACTTTAAAGATTAATGAAATTGTTATAAACTATAAAAATGAGTTTTGTGTTATACTAAGGACAAGAGAGAGACGTGTAAAATACAAAGAGAAGAAGACTTATTCTTTTCTCATGTTTTCAATCTTTCTTACCTCTCCTACATATATATATATAGTAAGTTGTAAGAGAAATGGAATATTAACATGACACTTATATATAACACTAATCTATGCTAATAATTTGACACTTGTCAATTATATTCCATGACACATATATAACACTAATCTATGCTAATAATTTGACATTGTCAGTTAATAAGTAATGCTTAGTGGTAAAGATGGTGAATAATCACTAAGTATAATATTCTTCTTGAGTATTCATCATCTTTGATGCCACCTGTTTCAGACTGTCTTATTAAAAACCTTATTATGGTCAAACCTAATGAGACAAAAGCCATGACAAAGAAAAAAGAGTAGATGAAAAATTATTGGGTTCACCTCTTCTTTTTTAGCCAATCAAAATTAAGTTGTGGGATCCGTCAATCTATTTAAAAAATACTGCAAATACAAAAATTAATTTTTAATAAATTTGTAGTTTAAATTTTTGGATTTGGGTTAACTATTCTCAAATTAAGATATAGTTTTAGGGGTAGGGTTTGGATTTGGGTTTAGGATTTAGACTTTAGGGTTTAGGGTTTGATTTTGAATGTTAAAATTTCGGATTTGGGTTAACTATTCCCAAATTAGAATATAGTTATAAGAGTATGGTTTGGGTTTGGGGTTTAGGGTTTATGGTTTAGGTTTTAGAGTTTAGGATTTGATTTTGAATGTTATATTTTTATTTAATTTTCGGGTTTGGGTTAACTACTCCTAAATTATATTATAATTATAGGAGTAGGGTTTGGGTTTGGGGTTTAAAGTTTAATTTTGAATTTTAAAATACTTGATTTGAATAATTTAGTGTTAAATTTCTATAATTATATATTTTGGTCACTATAATTAATTCAATTTAAGTATATAATAGATGATTTAATTATATTAGTTAGATTGATAGCCTATAACTTCATTTCAATTGGCTAATTAAGAGGGGGTGAATGAGATAGTTCACTTCTATGGAGTGAACCTAAGAATTCTTCTTTCCATATGGTTAGTTTTTGAAGAATTCTTGGGTTCACCTCTAGGGGTGAACCTTTTTCATTCACCCTTTTTCATTAGCCAATCATATTCAATCTAATTTAATCATTAATTAAATCACTAAAATAAATCAAAATGATTTTTAATGTGGGGACCACGTTTTGATTTTTCACCATAAAAACTTAAAATTATTATTCACTTTTAAATATAAGTTTAATGAAGATATCCTAATTTAAGATTAATTAACCCAAACCCAATAATTTAAACTACAAAAATTGATTTTCAATAGATTTGTAATTAAAAATTTTAGGTTAGCGTTAACTATTTCTAAATTATGGTATTTTTAGGGTTTAGGGTTTAAGGTTTGAGTTTGGGGTTTAGGATATATTTTGGGTTAACTATTCCCAAACTAGGATATAGTTTTGGGTTTTAGGGTTTAAGTTTGAGGTTTAGAATATATTTTGGGAATAGTTAGCCCAAAATAAATCATAAACCCCAAACTCAAATCCTAAACCCCAAAACTATACCCTAATTTAGGAATAATTAACCCAAAATATATCTTAAACCCCAAACTCAAACCCTAAATCCTAAAACTATACCCTAATTTGGAATAGTTAATTCAAACCCAAAATTTAAACTATAAAAATTTATTTAAAATTTTTGGAATTTAAATTTTTGGATATGGATTAATTAGTCCTAAATTAAGGTATATTTATTAAACTAATTTTCTTAAGGTGAATAGTGATACTGATATCAAGTTTATACGTAAAGAAAAATCAAAACGTGGTCCCCACATTGCAATTATGTTTTGATTTATTTTAGTGAATTAATTAAATGATTAACTTAGATTGATTTTGATTGGCTAATGACAAGGGGGTGAATTTGAAAGGTTTTAATTTGTTAAGATTGTTTTTAGTTTTTTTCTAGTGTAAATTATGAAATGTCCCATAAATTGGGCAATCTTTATAAAATATGCTATAAGTTCTAATTTCTTTTAAAATCTGCCATATTTTGGCATTTGGTTGAGGAACCAATTTACATATTTACCCTTCTTCTTTCTTCGTCTTTCTCCATTTTTTATTTCTTTCAATCTCTTTCTCTTTTCTTGGAAACCAATATCTCTGCTTCTCTTTCTTTCTATTTCTCTCTTTCTTCTTGTCGGAATATTCTCTCTCTCTCTCTCTCTGAAAAGGATCAAGCTGTGTCATTTGACGGCTAATCTAAGCGCTGAAGTTTTTTTTGGATCTGGTTTACCCGGAATCGATGGTGGTTGTGGCTGGGTTTGACTCGCTAAAGGATTGGCAAAAAAGTTACTATGAGTGGATAAAGTTGCTATATTTCTCTTACTCAGAGTCGGACGTCCTCAGTGACATAGTTGTCCTCAGAGACGGACGTCTAGTATGGTTACATCATGTCCTTCGATGTCCACCACACATATGGTTATAAAAACGATGGTCAACAGTACCAATGACAGTGGTAGACATACATGGAGACGGTGACTATCTAAGGACAAGAAATACAAGATCGAGAACAACAAATACAAAACAAGGACAAAAAAATATAAGATAGAGGACAAAGAATATAAGACATAGGACATCTATTTTGTGGTAGAATAAGAGAGAGGACGTCTATTTTGTGGTAGATTATGACAGAGGACGTCCGTTTTGTGGACGTCCATTGGACGTCTGGTTTGGTTACATCTTGTCCTTCGATATCTACCACACCTACGGTTATAAAAACAGTGGTTAATGGTGTCAGTGACGGTGGATGGGATGGTGGCTATCGAAAAACATAAAATACCAGACCGAGAATAATAAATACAAAATAAAGTAAAAAAATATAAGACAAATGACAAACAATACAAGACATAAGACAAAAAATACAAGACGAGGACAAGAAATACAAAACAGACGTCCATCGTCCCGGAGAGAGAAATGAAGAAAGAGCAAAAAAAAGAAGGAGAGAGCAAAGCAGGAGAGAGGAGAGAGAGTACGAGAGAGAGAGACAAGACGAGGACAAGAAATACGAAACATACGTCAATCGTTTCCGAGAAAGAAAGAGAGAAAGAGAGAGCAAGGAGGGAGAGAAGAGAGAGAGTACGAGAGAAAGAGAGAGAGAGAGCAAGGAGGGAGAGAGATGTTTCATAAAAAAAATGGAGAAGATGATGAATAGTTGAATGTGTGGCATTTTTGTAAATACCCAAATTCATTAAGGGTTATATTGTCTTTTCGCGTGAACGTCCGTACAGTGTTGTGGCAGATTTTAAAAGTCTACTAGACTTATGACATATTTTATAATGGCATATTTGATTTATGGCAGATTTCAAAATATCCCCTTTTTCTATCCTTATTGAGTTAGGTTTTTTTTGAAACAACCAAGTTTTTTTTAAAAAAAAACTAACATTTCTACTGCGGAAAATAAACATTTAAACCAAATTAATACTTCAATAAATCCATGAAATAAATAAATCCCTTAAACCAATTAAATTCAAATATAAAATTCAAGAATGAAACAATGCTAGCAACCTAAACAACCGGTTTGCTAGACTAAACAATAAATCACTAGACCCTATCATCCTCTTCTCTCGGCCTCGATTCCACGATCAAACTTTTCCTTTACCTGCAACTCAAAAGGAAAAACAGAGTTGCGTGAGTATTATCATAAATACTCAGTGGAGCGGTCATCCCGCCAACAGGTTACACATAGAATCACAATTAGCATAATATATATAATTAAATAGTTTTAGCCACAATTATCCATCAGTTGCTTAACATGTACGTAACAAAATGCAAGATTTTCCAAGTTCAGAAACTGGTGTCGACTGACACCTAACCTTGGTGTCGTTCGACACTCACTAACCACGAATATCAATTTTAATGTGGTGTCGATCAACACAACCTCTAGGTGTCGATCGACACCTCAATACAGAATCCAGAGTCGTGTCTTTCCTCTCGCGACATGACTCGGAATCCATTCAATTCACAACCGCGATTACAACACACAAGACATCAGCAATAATCAGCAAAACAACCACGAATCAACAGTCAAACACACGAATCACACAAGCGACAAGAATCAATTGCTAATCTAATGGGAAACCCGCGATCACGCACTCACCTTCCCGATTTAGGATCGGAACGGTGAAGAACACGAAGAACACGGTCTCTACGTGACTAGAATGACACTAATTCGAACAGGGACTCCCACGATCACGCCACGAACAATCACCGAGAACAAACGGCGAAGAACTCTCGAGAATACAAACTAGAACGATCAAACACTAATTTCCCTCGAAAACTCTACTCTTTTCTGTGTTTCTCTCTGATTTCCTGAGGCCACAAGTCTGCACAACACTTATAAAGACGATCCCTAGGGTTAACGCCCATATCCGAGCCAAACCGCATTTAAAAATTTAACCTGATCGGTCAAAAACGTATGGTGTCGATCGACACTCCCCATAGGTGTTGATCGGCACCCTAACCAAATTGCTATAAATTGGTTTCGAGATGTTACAATTCTCCCCCACTAAACAGAATTCGTCCTCGAATCCTCACAAACCCGTCTATCAAAGACCCAAACCTGACCCAAAACTGGTACATATCTCTCGGGATCCTAACACCCGATCTCCAAGGCTCTCGTTCAGTCTCATGCTTATACGCCCATTTCCAGACATCTATTACTCTTAACTCATTCCATACCCCTCCCACTCGCAGGACGCATCCCTTGAGCTATCGGTGTCACACCACTCCCACTCGCAGAACGCATCCTTTGAGCTATCGGTGCCTCGTGTCCCTTGCACTCTCAGGACGCATCCTTTGAGCTCCGGGTACACCATGCCTCTTCCACTCTCAGGATGCATCCTTTGAGCTCCGGGTACACAAGGAAGACTAATCATCCTCTCAAAAATAAAATGAATGAGTTGCTCGGGACCGCAACCCCTAGAGTAATAAATTCTAAACGTCTATAAACATCTATCGACTAAACTACCTCTCGTGGTCAAACTCGATACTCTATAACCCAGAATATCACCATAAAACACATATAAGAATAACCATCTTATAAAACAGATAAATAAGAAACGACTCAATGTTATAAATCTCCAAAAAGCAAAATCATTACAACAAAAACGAAAATACAAAATAAGCAACATGCTAAACAACGAGACTAGAACCACAAAGAGAAATAAAGCTCAAACAGCGACCTGCTTGTGGAACCATTTCCTGAACTTTAACTTCATCTTTGCCTCGGGTACCCAAGTTTCCTCCTCGCAACTAGCGCAATCCCACAAAATCTGCAACAAAAGAATCTTCTTCCGACGCAGCTCCTTGACTCTCCTCTCCAGAATCCTCATAGGAACCACCAGAATAGTCAAATCAGGCTGAAGATCCACAGGAACCTCAGGCACTAACTCCTCCGACTCATGCAGGCACTTCCTCAACATCGACACATGGAAAACCTTATGGAATGCCTTCATGATCGGTGGTAACTCAAGCCGATACGCCACCGGTCCAACTCGCTCCACCATAGGGAACGGACCCATAAAACGTGGACTCAGCTTGTTCTCAGAAATGGATCTATTAGGACCCCTCAACATGGTCATCTTGAGATACACGCGATCTCCTACCGCGAACTCAAGTTCTCGTCTTCGCTTATCAGCGTAACTCCTCTGACGATCCTGAGCTTCCTTCATTTTCAACCTCACAACATTGACCTTCTTCGTCGTCTCCTGAACAAAAGTAGCTCCAAGAATACTACACTCTCTCACTTGGGTCCAACATAAAGGCGTCCTACATGGCCTCCCATACAAAGCCTCGAAAGGAGCCATCCCGATACTCACTTGAAAGCTGTTATTATAAGCAAACTCGACTAAACCCAAGTGATCGGCCCAATGGCCACCCCAATCCAGAATGCACATCCTCAACAAATCTTCCATAGTCTGAATAGTCCTCTCAGACTGCCCATCAGTCTGCGGATGATATGGCTTACTCATATGCACCTTAGTGCCCATCTCTGCCTGAAACGCTCTCCAGAACACCGATGCAAACCGAGGATCTCGATCAGAAACAATACTGGCTTGCCCTCCATGCAGCCTCATAATCTCCGGCACAAACCTCTTAGCCAACTTAGCCGCTTCGTTGGTCTTTTTAATGGCCAAAAAGTGTGTTGACTTAGTCAAATGATCCACGATCACCCAAATAGCATCATACGTCCGCGAAACAGGTAATCCCACTAGAAAATCCATCGTGATTATATCCTACTTCCACTCTGGAATGGGTAAACTCTGCAGAAGACCACTCAGAACCTTATGCTCTGCTTTAACCAACGAACACGTTTTGCACTTAGAGACAAGCCGCCACATCTCTCTTCATCCCGACCCAGTGATAATACCGCTTGAGATCACAATACATCTTAGTTGTTCCCGGATGAATTGAAAACTTACTCGCATGAGCCTCTTGCAGAATCTCCTACCTCAGCTCCTCAACCTTGGGTACACAAACCCAACCGCAAACAAGAATTGCCCCATTCGATGAAACCTGATACTCGAAACCCGTTGCCGTCAATGCAACCACCAAACCTGAATCGCTCGCCTGAGCCGCAAGAACCCTACTCAAAAGATCTGCATGATCAACCGCCTCTAAGCCCAACAGCTCCTCCAAAATAGCACATAACCGCAGAGTGCTAACCTCACTAACCAGCGACTCAATATTCTGCCCTCGAGACGAATCCACTCGCCGGCGACTCAGACCATCTGCTACCTGGTTTGCCTTACCAAGATGATAGATAATATCCAACTCATAATCCGCTAACAGCTCAATCCAGCGCCTCTGTCTCACATTCAGCAACGGTTGAGTGAAAATGTGTTGCAGATTCTTATGATCTGTGAAAATCTGAACCTTCCCACCATACAGATAGGATCTCCAAATCATCAATGCAAACACCACTGCACCCAACTCTAAATCATGCGTAGGATAGTTGCGCTCTGCGCTCCTTAGCTGCCTCGAAGCATAATCACTCTAACATCCTGCATCAACACGCAACCCAGACCAATCCCAGAAGCATTCGTGTACACCACGTAAGGCTTACCCGGCTCGGGCAATGTCAACACCGGTGTACTCATCAACATCTCCTTAAGCCTTAAAAAGTTGTCCTCGTACTTCTGAGACCAGACAAACGGGACATCCTTCCCGGTCAACCTTGTCATCGGCTGAGCCATACTCGGAAATCCCTTGATGAACCTCCGATAATATCTTGCTAAACCCAAAAAACTCTTGATCTCGGTAGCATTAGTCGATCTAGGCCAATCCCGAATAGACTCTATCTTAGCCGGATCCACATCTCTTTCTGCCAGAAATTATACTTGCTCAACTTAGCATAAAGCTTCTGCTCCCGAAGCTTCTTCAGAACTAACCGCAAATGCACCTCGTGCTCTTCCGAACTCTTCGAGTAAACCAGAATATCATAAGTAAAGATAATCACGAAAACATCCAGATATTATTAGAATACACCGTTCATCAACCGCAAGAACACTGCCGACGTATTAGTCAACCCAAAAGGCATGACTACAAACTCGAAGTGACCATACCTGGTCCTAAAAGCAGTCTTCCGAACATCCACCTCGTCGATCGGAATCTGATGGTATCTTGAAGCCAAGTTAATCTTGGAGAACCAAGTAGCACCCCTCAACTGATCTAGCAACTCATCAATCCTTGGGAGAGGGTACTTGTTCTTCACAGTAACCCGGTTAAGTCCCCGGTAATCGATACATAACCGAAAACTACCATCTATCTTCTTTACGAATAACACCAGCGCTCCCCACGGTGAAGTACTCGGACGGATAAAACCCTTAGCAGCCAAATCCTCTAACTGACTCTTTAGCTTTGCCAACTCGACTAGTGCCATCCTGTAACGTGCCTTGGAGATAAGCTCTATTCCAGGCTCTAACTTAATCGTAAACGGATCGGACCGAGACAGCGGTAATCCCTGAAATGACTGAAAAACATCCTCAAAATCCCGAATAACCTGAATCTCACTCACTGCAACCTTACCAACGGACTCTGGCATAGAGATCGCCGCCAAATAAGCTTCGCATCCTCGCTCCAATATCTACACTCTGAGAACCGCACAAATCACTAGGCTTCCTAAAGTCGGTCTCACTCCCTGAAACGTCAACTTCCCTGCTTCACACTCGATGGTCACTCTGCCTCGATAACAATCCAGATGGACTCTGTAATAAGACAACTAATCCATCCCTAGGATAACGTCATACAGCTCCACCGGACTGATCACCAAGTTTGCTGGAATTGACTGCCCCGCAATCTGAACATCAACTGCTCTAGCACGGCCTGAAGTAGCCAAAATTCCACCTCCCGCCACTTTGAACAAACCCAAAAGCTCACCAGCGCTGCTATGGAAGCCACTGCTCTCGGCATGTTTCGGGGTAATAAAGTAATTCGATGCTCCAAAATCGAAAATCACATGGGACTCAAAACCTCCCACTAACAAGGTCCCTACACAATTCATTTGCGTTGAGAACCCTACTAGACTATCACAAGTAAAATAACAAAACAAACAACAATTCACAAACTAAAGAATTTATGAAGTCTGAGTCTAAGATTTTACATGTGATCGAAGCACCGCTATGCTGCCCCTGACCCACCTCTCCCAGGAGACTCGCGGTGCTGGCCTAATCTGACCTAACGACTATACTGCCGCCAACTGCGCCACTGGCAGGACTGCAGCAATAGTTATCAACTGCGGTTTAGGACACATCGGCCTTATATGCTCGGGCTTTTGGCAGATATAACAGACCCTTGTATCCGACTGCCGCGGCTGCTGCTGCTGCTGCTATTACTCACCCTTCCCAGGGCAACTCGACAGCTGATGTTCCAAACTGCCACATCCATAACACGCTACGCCCCTCGAACTCTGATTGGGCCTGAAAGTGCCATCCCATTTCCGTTTCTGTCCCTGCGCAGGCTTGCCGCCCTTGCCAGAACCAGAACCAGTACCACTCTGCGACTACAGCTGTCTCGGCTGAAAAGCTGGGACAACTGACATTGGCACTACCGCGGCTGCCAGCCCTCTCATATCTTCCTCAATCCCTGCCGCAACCTCTACCAGCTTTGCCCTCGAGGCGTACTCTGTCACTCTGCATCTGGTCGGCAAATCCGGCTGCAGTCCCCTCAGGAACCTCAGGACCTGCGCTCACTAATCCTCCATGCCCCTATCCGCATAGATCAGCAGCCTACTGAACTCGGCATCATACTCACGAACAGTACGATCAGCCTGCACTAGCTCCACAAACCTCATCTCGAGATGATCTAAAGCCTCCTGAGGAAAGTTCTGAGCATTGAACTGTGGGGGTCGAAACCAACACAATTAGAATTTGTAAGAGTTCGTGAGTGAATTCGGAGATTTCTATGATAAGCTAGGATTGCAAAGGATTTGAGAAAAAGATGTTGTTTATTGCTCTGAAAAGTTGAGTACCAGTTTTCGTATTGAAATTTGATCCCCTTAGGGTTGGTACAAAAGAAGTATATATCGCTATGCTAAGTCGATGAGTCGGTTCCCCCTCCTAAGTCTCTTCGGACTCCCCTCTTGCTAAGGTCGGTTCTGAGACGACGGGCTTTTCCTCTTGGACCGGGCTTCAGGCCTTCTTTATACTGATGGAAGGGAGGTCGTGTTAGGCCGAGGACGAGAGATTGCGGCGAGCCTATCTTCGGCCCATGGTACCGAAGCCATGGTCGGCCTACAGTGCCGAAGCCATGATCGATCCATGGCACCGAAGCCACGGTCGGCTTGTGGTACCGAAGCCATGGTCGGTCCGTGGTGCCGAAGCCATGGTCGGCACGCCTGACCCCGATCCACTCATGCGTTGCTTCGGTTCACTTCGCCACTATAGGATCCGCTTTGCAGAAGGACCTAGGCGCCGTTACGTCTTCCTTGCCGAGAGTCCGAAGAGCAACTTCCTTAGTTAATTGCCTTTGGACGTTAATGTCGAGCGGGGTGTAAACCGACCCCAACAGTTAGCCCCCCAGCTCGGTAATATTGGAGACAATAGTGCCGAGCTAGAGATGTTCTAGGTAATAGGCGTTAACGTTTGAAGTCAAGGTGTTTACCTATCTTGCCTTGTAGTAGTAGTAGAGAGTGACTTTATGCAAGAGGTTTTAAGACTCTGTAAACGTTATGGAGATTTTAAGACTTCATGCTTCCTTAGCTGAAGCTACTGCGTTTTCCGCAAAAAGATTTTTTTTTTTTTTTTTTTTACTCGAAGATTTTAAGACTCCGTTTTTTCCTATGGAGATTTTAAGACTCCGTGTTGCGATTGCTAATGTCAATGACGTTTCCGGGTAATAGCGAGTCGATTTCCGGAGGGAAGAGTGTTTCGAACGGAGACGGGACCCGTTTGAAAAGAGGAAAATATCTCCTTAAAGAGATAAGGCGTTGACTCGGTCAACCCTACTCTTTTTTTTTTTACCTTCTTCCTTTCTCCTCCGCCGACCATCACGAAGCTCCGACCGCCAATTCGCACACTTCCCGATCGTGAGCTCCCCCTTCTCCTTGGTGAGTTTTCTTACTCCTCTCTCTAGCCATCTTCTAAATCCCCATGGCTCCCCTTGAAATTCCAAGTTCATAGATCTAAGCTTTTTGATAGAGAACCAAACTTTGCAATGTTGGTTTGATGATTGCTTAGGAGAATCATTGAGCCTTTGGTTGCAATTGATTCCTAGTCTTTGATTGTCTTGGATTTGTATAGATTTTTTTGAGAATCCCTCTTGGAAGCTTGTTTGAGAATGGAGCTTGTTCTTGATGAAAAATGCTCAAACTCATTTTTTGATCTTGTTTGTGGGTGATTGTAGGTTGGATTGTGTTATGGATAGGACAAAAATCGGTTTGATGGATCACGACAAAACGGTAATGCCACCGAATCAAACCGATGGTGGTATCGCGTCACCGAGCCGAACCGATGGTGATATCGCGGTATCGAGTCGGACCGACCCTATGGTCGTGGAAACCGAACGGACCGACCGTGCGGTCGCGTCGCTACGCAAGACCGAACTCGCGATCGGGCCTCCCATGCCGACCGAGGATGCGGTCGCATCTCCTCACCGGAGCGAAGACGTGGTCGCACTTCCTCACCAAGCCGACCCCGTGGCGCACTATCGGGTTGCGCCGAGCCCGTGGTCGCGCTATCAAACCGAACCGACCATGCGGTCGACTCATCCACCCGGACCGACCCCGCGGTTGCTACGTCGGGTGGTGCCGATCGCTCGGTCGCGCCTTCGGGCGGATCCGACCCCGTGACCACTTTGCCGAGCCGAACCGACCGCTTGGTCGTGATGCCATCCTCGGCACCGCTTGGGAATACCGGAACCGGAGTTCGCCTCCGTAGCAAATCCACCGTTCCGCGGCGTCGTTTCGGCGAATCCGATGAGAGTGACGATGACATCTTTGATGGTTTAGCGCGTATTGAGGAGGAGAGGAGGCTTAGTGGTGATGAGGATTTGATGGCCCCTAACGGTGGGATCAGACTCTCCTTTCCCCTCAATGACGAGGACCCAGGGCTCCCAGATGGTGCAGCCGACGTCGCTCTATCGTCGGACTCTTCTTCGCTCAGGTCGATTGCTTCCGATGCTGAGGATGGTGACGATGATACCTCCGCAGAGGTTGAACGACCCGCGGCGGCCAAGAAGAAGAAGGCGCGTCCGGACCCTCTGGGATCCACTTTTTCTGATGATGAGTCGCTGCAGCTTCTTAGAGAGAAGTGCGGGATTTCAGATGAGATCCGGTTCGTTGCCCCCGATCACACTCAGCGAGCTGATGCTCCGCCTCCGGGGTACTTCACTTTGTACGAGAACTTCATCGAACACTGCTTGTTATGGTTCCCGGCGCCCGGCTTTCTTCTTCGCTTCCTAGAGGCGAACGGTGTCTCCCTTGCTCAGATCAACCCCAGAGGGTTGAGGCATGTCATCGGTGTTTACGTGCTGAGTAGGGAGTGCAACGCGGAGATTAGCATCGAGCAGCTGTCCTCTCTGCTGGACTTCAGGCCTCGTGGTCGCGCAGAGGAGCTGAGGTACTGCATCTCTCCGGTTCCGGGTCGTACGCTCATCAATGGCTTCCCGAGCAAGGACGATTACTTCGAGGACCGATTCTTCTTTGTCAAGATTTCAGAGCATAGTGTTGAGGCGGATTGCATTCCCGTCCTCAGGACGAGCTGGGAGAGACGAGGTAACTCTACACTTAGAAAAATTCTCTTTTGTAACGTGTTCATGTCTTGTGTACTAATGTGTAGCTTTGCTTTCGCAGTGAAACCGGCATCCCAGATAGTGAGCCGGAGTGAGGCAGCAGCTATCCACAGCGCCCTGGCCTCTGGAGATGGTGATTGGGTGAAGTCTTTCACCCGTCAGAGGATCCGGAGAGCGCTCTCCATTCGGATCTTCCCAGGGAAGGTCCTTGGACGAGGTACTGCCAGGGTCTCCGCTTTTCAGCGAGCTGAATTGGCGAAGGCGGCGTCGACGAACCTCGCGGTCTCGGCGAGGGCAGGCTCGCAGACAGATGCTCCGTCATCCACGACGCCCAAGACTCCTGCTGCGTCAGCTCAGCGTTCTCGTGTTTCTGACCTCACTTCTGATGAGATTGCTAGGCGGCGTGAGCAACAGCGGAAGAGGGCCCTTAGATCGGAGGGTAAGGCGGGAGGCACTCCTGATGGAGCACCTCCGAAGCGAAAGAAGGTGGGCCCCTCTTCGGCGTTTGTTAGCGACCCGACCAGTGACGGTGCTGCAGCAGCTCGCTCTTTGACTCCTGGTTCTGGTGAGAGGGCTCTTAAGCTGGCGAGAGCCACAGTGGCTGAGGTTTGCTCTCTTTATCTTCCTCTCTTTGTCCTTGTTATTGTTTCTCCACTTATTCCAGCGTTATGTTTGATTTCCTTTGTATGCGCAGCTCTCCACCCAGCTGGATGGCATGGCTTTCTGCTTTGAGGAGGACTCTCGTTCTCGTGACCGTGAGGTTAGCGAAGCCAGGAGGGCCAATGCTGAGCTCGCTGAGAAGGTCCTAGCCCTCGAGGGCGATGTCGCTTCCGCAAAGCAGAGGTCGGATGAGTTGAGCGGGAAGTTGTCCAAGGCGTCCTCGCGGCATGCGAAGAACAAGGAGGAGATCACCTCGCTTAAGAGCAAGCTGTTGGAAACCGAGAGTCTTAGAGACGCCCAGATCGAGGAGGCCGTATCTAGGGCCAAAGAGGAGGCAGACCGTAGCTTCGCTAGCCGGACCAGACAGGTTGCCAGGTCGCTCGCTAGGCTTGAGGGGACAGCGAAGGATAACATGCTGGATCTTGCTGAGATCGATGCGAGCTTGGAGCTTATTGAGCGTCTTCGTGGGTCTGATGGAGCGTCTTTGGACGCTGCAGCAGAGCTTTTGGTCGAGAGGAAGATCCCGATCTACGACGCTCGTGATGTGTTTGATGAACTTATTTCTAGCGTGAGGCAAGCTTTGGAGATCTCAGAGGATGCTGATGTTGCCAATGGAGGGGTGTGACCGATGAGCGTCCGTTGCTCTTTTATTATGACTTAGTCTATTTCTAATCTTTTGTTTTTAATAACTCTTGTTGGACTTGATGATTTTCGGTTGTAGCATTGGATGGTTTGTATCCTTGCTATTATTTTGGAGCCTTGCATTGTGGAGAATGCAAGATGACTTTGCAGCTTTTGCTGATGTTAAACCTTGATGGTTACGGATTCAGGTTTTGCTTTAGATATTGTTGATGTTGTGCCTACACTTAGGAATTCTTTAAGCTGTTTAAGCGTTTCTGTCATGTGTTTGCCAACACCAGCGTTGGGCTAGGTGAACCGAGGGCCATAAGACCCCGTGACTGATCAGAGGTCTGAAGGCTTCTCATTGTGCTTGCTCACGTATGAGGCTCTTGTTGAGACTATGAAAACGCTAATGCGCTCATGCTCTTTATTACCAACGTTGCTGTTGGGTTTTGCAAAATGGTGCTGCTCTTCTAGACACGTCTGTCCGAGAGCAAGTTCACCTTGACTTCGACCAGCGCTTGTCCTGGGTTTCAGAGTGACATGCTCAGGGTATAGGCCGAACGGAGGTCACTAGCAGCTGCATTACCAACGATGTTTGCTGGGTTTCTGAGTGGTCAGGTGGGTACATCCGCCCCGTACTGAACACTGGTACTTATATAGCGCGCTTGAATCCGTTGTGGATGTCAGTGTGTTCGCATCTCCGCATTCATTACTGTGGCCAGCAGCAATGAAAGCGGAAAGACTCTGATTTAAGCCATGAGGCTCGTGACTGATAAAGTTGTTCTTATGCCACTGAGGCTGTTGTGGAAGAGCGGAGTACGGGTACCCCACTCCCCCCCTTCGAGACGAAGGAGGCTGCTGACTTTGTCTGAAAGCAGAGTAAAACACTCACCCCCCCCCCCTTAGGCGGAGGAGATCATAGAGTTCCTCTAACGAGACGGATGAAGCGTAAAATCCCCCGCTGTTGATGGAGGGGGGCAACTGAACCTATCCGAAGACAGGCTGCCTACGTACCCTTTGCAGGGATCAAGTCGCCTCGTAGTTCAAGTAAAGGAGAGAAGACTAATGATAGTACTTCTTCAAATGCCTTGCGTTCCAGGAATGGAGGATTGGAGTCCCGGTCATGGTGGCGAGCTCATAGACACCAGGACGAACAACTGTTGTAACTCTGTATGGGCCTTCCCAGTTGGCTCCGAGCTTGCCAGCGTTGGGTTCCGCTGTGTTCTGGAATACCTCTCGAAGGACTAAGTCACCTGGGTAGAAACTCCTTTCGTTGACCTTGGAATTGTAGAACTTGGAAGCGGCGTTCTGATAGTTGGCGATCCGAATAAGCGCTTGGTCACGTCGTTCATCGAGGAAATCCAACGCGTCAAGGAGCATTGTGCGGTTGATAGGCTCGTGGAGAGGTAGCAACTGACGGCGTACACCAGGCGAACAGACCTCAGACGGGATGACACACTCGGTGCCATAGACAAGGGCGAAAGGGGTTTCGCCTGTTGCTCTGCGGGGAGTGGTGCGGTGGGACCACAATACCCCTTCAAGTTCGTCGGCCCAGCGACCCTTCTTCGCCTCTAAACGCTTCTTAAGGCCATCAAGGATTGTCTTGTTGATAGCTTCCGCTTGCCCATTGCCTTGAGGGTAGCGAGGCGTAGACTTACTAATCCGGATGTTCCATTTTGAGCAGAACGACTCGAACCGGTTGGATATGAACTGCGAACCATTGTCAGTTACTATCTCGTATGGTACTCCGTGACGGCATATGATGTTCCTCCATACAAAGCTCTCCACTTGAACATCTTTGATGTTAGCATAAGCTTCAGCTTCCACCCACTTCGAGAAGTAATCTGTTAGGACGAGTAAGAACCTCTTCTGCCGTGACGGATGCAATGGTCCAACGATATCCATGGCCCATCTCATGAATGGATAAGGTGAGGTGACGGAGGAGAGCATTGCAGTCGGTTGATGGATTTTCGGAGCGTGCCGCTGGCACTTTTCACATTTGGCTGAGAACTTAGTGCAGTCACCCACTATAGTAGGCCAGAAGTGACCATGTCTCTTGATCTTTATAGCAAGTGCTTTCCCTCCTGAATGATTGCCACAAGAACCACTATGAACCTCTTCCATTATCTGTCTTGCTTTCTCTCCTTCTACACAAGTAAGCATTGGACCAGAGAATCCCCATCTGAAGAGGTTTCCGTCAAGGAGAACATAACGCGCGGCTTGCTTTCGTAGTTTGCGAGCAGCCCACTTGCTGCTGGGCAATTTGCCATCGGCGATATATTCTCGTATCTCACTTATCCATAGCTTGTCACAGCCATACTCAGATTCTTCAGTGTCAGCGTCCATTGGGATTGCTTCAGTATGATGTGGGCTGTTAGCGTCACGCATGTCAGCGTCTCGGATTTCTGGTTCTTCTGCCATTTCTATATCTTCGTCAGTAGCCCCCACAAGGGCGTCTGCTTGCTTCGCTGCTTGGGAACGTGTCAGGATGGCGAGTGCTGCATCCTTCGTGATGCTAGGGAATTTGATGAACTCAACTGGGATAACTCGCTTTAAAGCTGGATCCTCTGGCGCAGTGGTAGCGGAGGCCAAATTTGCCAATGCGTCAGCATCCATATTCTCACCTCTAGGAATCCTTGTGAGGATAAACTCTTGAAATAAAGCAGCCAAGTCCCTTACTATCTTCAGATAAGCTTCCATTCGGTCGTCTTTTGCGACATACTCGCCGCTGAACTGACTGGTTACGAGTTGTGAATCCGAAAACACGTGAATGTGTTTGATTTGTAGCCCTTGGGCGAGCCTCAGACCGGCGACAAGAGCTTCATACTCTGCCTCGTTGTTAGAAGCTTTAAAACAAAGTCGGAATGATTGCTCAAGGACCTCTCCAGTCGGTGACAGGAGTCGTATCCCAACTCCGGAACCGTTCTTTGAGGACGAACCGTCTACGTATAGCTGCCAAATCCCTGGCGGCACCTCCTTGGAATTGCTATCCTCTGGAAGTTCTATGAGGAAGTCCGCCAGTACTTGAGATTTATTGCACGTCCGCCCTCTATATTCGATGTCGTACTCGCTGAGCTCTACAGCCCACTTGGCCAGCCTACCGGACTGACTTGGGCTGTGTAAGACCGATCGTAGCGGGAAGGTGCTAAGTATAACGATTGAGTGCGATTGGAAGTAAGGCCTTAGTTTCCTTGAGGCCATGAGGATGGCTAATGCCAGCTTCTCCAATTGAGGGTATCTCGTTTCAGCATCTGTGAGTGTCTTGCTCACATAGAAGATAGGCTTCTGCTCGCCTCTTTCCTCACGCACAAGAACGGCACTAACTGCTGTTTCTGAGACAGCGATGTAGAGAAAGAGAGGTTCACCAGTTACTGGCTTAGCAAGGATGGGGGGCGTCGCCAGATACTCCTTCAGTTGCTTGAAGGCGTCTTCACACTTCTCTGACCATTCAAACTGCTTATTGCCTCGTAAAGTGTTGTAGAAAGGCAGACACTTATCGGTGGATCGGGAAATGAACCGATTGAGTGCAGCCACTCTCCCAGTCAGCCTCTGTACTTCGCGTTTATTCTTTGGTGAAGCCATCTGGATCAAGGCATCGATTTGTTTCGGATTGGCTTCAATACCCCGGCGAGTGACCAGGTATCCAAGGAACTCACCAGAGGTTACAGCAAACCGACACTTCGCTGGGTTGAGCTTCATGTTGTGGAGGTTCAGCTGATTGAAGCATTCTTCTAGGTGGGAAATGTGATCTTCTTCCTCGAGTGACTTAACGAGCATGTCGTCAATATAAACCTCCATGGTCTTTCCCAACTGGTCTTGGAACATTTTGTTCACTAGTCTCTGATACGTTGCACCAGCATTCTTAAGGCCGAAGGGCATTACTTTATAGCAGTAGATACCTCTGTCAGTGATGAAGGCCGTCTTCTCACGATCCTCAGGGTGCATTAGGATTTGATTATAGCCTGAAAAGGCGTCCATGAAGCTAAGCAGTTTGTTACCCGCCGTTGCTTCTACTAAGCGATCTATGTGAGGTAAAGGGAAACTGTCCTTCGGGCACGCTTTGTTAAGGTCTGTGAAATCAACACAGACGCGCCACTTCCCATTTTTCTTCTTTACCACAACTGGGTTGGCGAGCCAGTCGGGGTACTTGACCTCGGTTATTGATCCTACTCGCAGAAGCCTTTCGACTTCATCATTCACAGCCTTTGCTCGCTCAGGACCCAACTTCCTTCTTTTCTGCTTGACCGGTTTAAATGTTGGATCTACGTTGAGCTCGTGGCTCGTGACGCTGATGTCTATCCCGGGCATGTCTTCAGCGGCCCAGGCAAAGGTGTTGATGTTCTCCCGGAGAAAAACCACCAACTTTGTTTTGAGCTCCTCATCAAGAGCAGCTCCGATCTCAACGCATCTCTCCGGGTGCTGCTCATCAATGCACACAGAGATCACAGGCTCGCAGGTGGGTCGCTCTTCTTCTTCACGACCCTCTGCAATCTGTAATTGCTATAAGAGGGTGGTTAGGTCCTTCACTTGATCGGACCCGGCCTTCGCTTTCTTCCGTGGCCCTTGTGAATCCGAGTCGTCTTTCTTTTGGTCGTGAGCTTCTGGAGTTGATCCCTTGCTATCTTCACGGTTGCGCAACTTGTGCTCTGCTAAGAAGCACGTGCGTGAATCCCTTTGACTACCAAAGATCGTGTGAACGCCTTGGCTGGTTGGGAATTTCAAGCAAAGGTGGTATGTCGACGGCACTGCTCGCATCTGACTGAGCCATGGTGTCCCCATAATCAGATTGTAGATGGTAGGATGATCAGACACTGCGAAGTTGACCATCTTCTTAACGCCTCCAGCTTGGACAGGCAGGCGAATCGTTCCCCGTGTCCAGGTTGTTTCACCTGAGAAGCCCGTTACAGGCTTTGGCTGTCCTGTGATGAGGGACTGGTCGATCTTCATCTTCTCGAGTGTTTCCCGGAAGATAACATCCACTGAGCTTCCGGTGTCAATGAGGACTCGAGCGACATTGAAGTCGTAGACAGTCAAGTTGATTACCAACAAGTCGTTGTGCGGATGATCGACGCCTTCAGCATCCACTTCGTCAAAAGTGACGGGATCACTAGCACGCCTTGTTGTTGGAGATGTCGAGATGTTGGCGCAAACCTCAGCGCGCCGTTGATAGGCCTTGATCGCAGCTTCGTTATCGGCACAGTATTGCGATCCTCCCAGGATCACGGAGATAGTACCATGGGTGCTTCCGTTTTCGGGGTTATCTCCACGACGCTGTCGCCTGGGGTTCTCAGTCTGAAGCTCAGTAGCATCTTGAAACTTCTCCTCTGGCTTGAAGTCCGACAGACTGATGTTACCCTTGAGGGTGCCTTCGGCCAGCCTAGCAGCTAGCTGTCGACCCAACTCTCGGCACCTCGCGGTGGAGTGCCCAGTTGCTTTGTGAAAATCACAATACAACTTCTCATCATACTCCTTCGGGTCTCTTATCCAAGTGAGATTTCCTCTGCCACGTCCCCGACCACGGCCTCGACCTCTGCCGTAGCCGGGTGAATCGATCTGGTAATTGTGAGCTCCGCCTGCTCCCCCTTCAAACTGAACGAAGGCGGGATTACTTCTTTTAGAAGCAGCTGGGGTCAGAACTTGGGAAGGTTCGCCTATCTGCTTCGCTTTACCACCCCTCTTAGCGCGAAGCTCTTCTTCGCTTCGGGCAAAATCAGCTGCACGGTGAAGGGCGTCCTGAATCGTCGTTGGAGGGTTTATGGTGAGCTCTTGCCAAAACGGGGATGGACATCTCACTGCACCCCTCAACGCTTCCAGTGCGGATGTGCTACTGATTCCATCCACCTTAGACAAGGTGTTCTTGAACCTTGTCATAAAAGACCGCAAGCTTTCACCTTCTGCTTGCTTGTTGGTCCACAGGTCCGCATCGTAGATCTTCCGTTCAGCGAAGATGTTATAGTGTTGGACGAACATCTCGGAGAGCTGCTGGAAGGTGTGGATAGAATTCTTCTCCAGCTTGTAAAACCACTAGAGGGCAGGTCCCTTCAAGCTTTCCACGAATAGCTTGCAGTATCCGATGTCCTTCTCGGAATCTCTGAAATTCGCCCTTCCTAGGGCCACCTCAAACTCCATCAGATGATCAGCGGGATCGGAGGTCCCTTCGTAAGTCGGAAGCCTAATCCTTCCCGGGTCAGAAATCCTAGCCCCTGAGATGTTATCTGCGAAGGGGGTGTTCCGTGCCTTCTCCAACACGTAAGCGACCCCGGGAGCCTTCCCAGTACTCCGATACATCTGCAGCTTAGTCGTCCTTAAATCTGAGACGACATGATCCAACTGGGCCTTCAGGGCGGCGACCTCTTCATCACGGGAACCTCTAGGAGCTCTGCGCTCTCGCTCCCTCCTGCGAAGCTCTGCTATGATTGCATCGCCTTCTGCGGCAGCCGCATCGTGGTCAACTTCAGGGTTGACTCGGGTTCGCCTGCGAGGGGGTTGATCGTCGTCTGACCCCTCCATCACTTGCTCAGGAGTCGGATCGAAGTCCCGACGAGGTGGTGGTGGAGGCAGATCCTCCGGATCCGAGCGATCAGTCCGAGGTAGCAGCTCCTCGTGTTGACCCCTCCGAGTAGCTCGTGGTGTATTGAATCTGAGGCGCGTCGGACGGACACGGGACCTTCTGCGCTTCCTCTTCTTGAGCGATTGCAGCTCGCTGGCCGTATCGTCAGTCTTCTTCACCAGAGTCTCAAGCATCTGCTTGATATGTGTGAGGTCAATTGCGGCGTTAGGAGCGGGAGGCACCGTGTTCTCCGTGGAGTTGCTTCTGTCTTCGTCGTGCTGGTGAGACGAAGATCCTTCGTTGCTCATGGTGTTGCTCGACATCGTGATCGTGTGTTGAAAACCCTAACTCTTGAGTGTCAGAAATCTGCGGAAAATCCCCTTAGTCGGCGCCAAATTGTGGGGGTCGAAACCAACACAATTAGAATTTGTAAGAGTTCGTGAGTGAATTCGGAGATTTCTATGATAAGCTAGGATTGCAAAGGATTTGAGAAAAAGATGTTGTTTATTGCTCTGAAAAGTTGAGTACCAGTTTTCGTATTGAAATTTGATCCCCTTAGGGTTGGTACAAAAGAAGTATATATCGCTATGCTAAGTCGATGAGTCGGTTCCCCCTCCTAAGTCTCTTCGGACTCCCCTCTTGCTAAGGTCGGTTCTGAGACGACGGGCTTTTCCTCTTGGACCGGGCTTCAGGCCTTCTTCATACTGATGGAAGGGAGGTCGTGTTAGGCCGAGGACGAGAGATTGCGGCGAGCCTATCTTCGGCCCATGGTACCGAAGCCATGGTCGGCCTACAGTGCCGAAGCCATGATCGATCCATGGCACCGAAGCCACGGTCGGCTTGTGGTACCGAAGCCATGGTCGGTCCGTGGTGCCGAAGCCATGGTCGGCACGCCTGACCCCGATCCACTCATGCGTTGCTTCGGTTCACTTCGCCACTATAGGATCCGCTTTGCAGAAGGACCTTGGCGCCGTTACGTCTTCCTTGCCGAGAGTCCGAAGAGCAACTTCCTTAGTTAATTGCCTTTGGACGTTAATGTCGAGCGGGGTGTAAACCGACCCCAACATGAACTCGGCCACAAACTCTCCCCAGGTCCATGCTGCACCAGGCCTCCTGGCCTCTATAGCTCTCCACCAGGAATGAGCATCACCACTCAGATAGTGGACTGCCAACTCTACCTTGTACTCCTCAGGGCAACGAACCGAGCAGAAATTGCGCTCCACACGCAACCGCCACTCATCTGCCTCCTCGGGGCTAACACCACCCAAAAAGAAAGCAGTACTTATCTGCCGCATCTGGCTCACCATCTCCAGGTAAGACAGACGTACCTCTGGAGGCATCACTGGAGCCTGAACCGGAACCACCGTCGGAAACCGCCCCAACAACTGCGCCATAAAACCCTCCCTACGCTCCCATCGATCTTGAGCTGGAACGGCACCCGCACCTAGGCCCGCTTCTCTGCCAGCCATACCGGCGCCTCTCCCGGCACCCACAACACTCACACTAGCACTACTAGCCTCGCCCACTGATCCCTCATGATGCGTAGGAGTCTCAATCGCATGCGTAGCGCTCGAAGACAACTCGACAACTGGCCCACGACCCCGTCGGCCTCAGCCATGACCTCTACCACGTCCACGACCTCTAGCTCTGGCGTCCATCTCTCTGCACTCATACAGAACAAGACAATAAGCTACAAGAAGTCACAATCAAACACAAAACTTACCGTGGAATCATTTTAAAAGGCTGAAGAGGATGATACTAAGACTCTATTAAATCGACCAAGCACAAAAATCAATTTAAACACATAGTCTCAGGCATCCAAATTTCATTGTCCTAAAACCGTCGAGGCTCTGATACCAAATTGAAACAACCAAGTTTTTTTTTTTAAAACTAACATTTCTACTGTGGAATATAAATATTTAAACCAATTTAATACTTCAATAAATCCATAAAATAAATAAATCCCTTAAACTAATTAAATTCAAATATCAAATTCAGGAATGAAACAATGCTAGCCACCTAAACAACCGGTTCGCTAGACTAAACCATAAAACACTAGACCCTATCATCCTCTTCTCTCGGCCTCGATTCCACGATCACACTTTTCCTTTACCTGCAACTCAAAGGGAAAAACAGAGTTGCGTGAGTATTATCATAAATACTCAGTGGAGCGGTCATCCCGCCAACAGGTTACACATAGAATCACAATTAGCATAATATATATAATTAAACAGCTTTAGCCACAATTATCCATAAGTTGCTTAACGGGTACGTAATAAAATGCAAGATTTTCCAAGTTCAGAAACTGGTGTCGACCGACACCCAACCTTGGTGTCGTTTGACACTCACTAACCACGAATATCAATTTTAATGTGGTGTCAATCGACACAGCCTCTAGGCGTAGATCGACACCTTGCTACAGAATCCAGAGTCGAGTCATTCCTCTCGCGACACGACTCGGAATCCATTGTTTTCACAACCGTGTTTACAACACACAAGACATTAGCAATAATCAGCAATACAACCACGAATCAACAGTCAAACACACAAAACACACAAGCAACAAGAATCAATTGCTAATCTAATGGGAAACCCGCGATCACACACTCACCTTCGCGATTTAGGATCGGAACGGTGAAGAACACGAAGAACACGGTCTCTACGAGACTAGAATGACACTGATTCGAACAGGGATTCCCATGAACATGCCACGAACAATCACCGAGAACAAACGGCGAAGAACTCTCGAGAACACAGACTAGAACGATCAACCACTAATTTCCCTCGAAAACTCTACTCTTTTCTGCATTTTTCTCTGATTCCCTACAGCCACAAGTCTGCATAAGACTTATAAAGACGATCCCTAGGGTTAACGGCCATAACCCGAGCAAAAACCGCAATTAAAAATTTAACCTGATCGGTCAAAAATGCATGGTATCGATCCACACTCCCTATGGGTGTCGATCGACACCCTAACCAAATTGTTATAAATTGGTTTCGGGATGTTACATTTTTTATTATGTACCTATACACTCATATATATTTTTTTAATAAGGAAAAAGTTCAAAAAAATAAATCATGCTAATCATCTAACTATTTTAATGAATTATTAAATAGAGATTAACTGAAAATCTTGATATTTGTTGATTTTTATAAATTTACTTTTATAAATGGCATGATAAATTCAAATTTATGACCTAAATTAAATAATTTTGGTATGATATATCTTTCAAAAACCGTTTTTTTTTTGTTTGGGTCAAAATAGGATTTTGTTTTTTCACAAAATTACAAGATCGAGTAATTAATAAAGGGTTCTTTGCTCAAATCCCACAGAAATCAGGTAATATGACTAGAATCATATAAAACTTTTTTTTATTACTGGCATTTTTTTAATACCAAGCGTGCCCTTTTGTTACGTTGTGACAAAAAACGTAATTACAAAAATGCCATAGCCACGTAAGCAACCACGAAGGAAATCGCTGACGTGTATTAATGAACTCAGTCGTAAAGCGCTACGGATGAGTTATGGTTACGTTGCGGCTGAATCATGGTTACGTTGCGGCTGAATTATGGTTACGTTGCGGCTGAGTTAAAAAACGTGGCTGGCTTATGAGAGATCGCCTGACTTACAAAAATAAATCAGCCGTTAGTTACGGCTGATTTATAGAAATCTAGCTGACTTATGAGATAACGGCTGACTTACGAACATAAATCAGCCATTAGTTACGGCTGATTTACAAAAATCTGGCTGACTTATCAGATAACGGCTGACTAACAAACACAAGTTACGGCTGAGTAATACAACGGCGGGCTGATTTGTGGAAAATTGGCTGAGTTTAAGATAAGAAACGGCTGAGTTATGTTCTCCGGTTGGCTGACTTATGAGAGGTAGTTACGGCTGACTTAAGTAAATCAGCCGTAATTGGCTGGGTTAACAATAACTCAACCTGGTTACGGCTGACTTATTAGCGAAAGATTAATTACTAGAATAACATTCATTTGACGGCTGATTTATTTGACAATACGGCTGACTTAATATTTCCAAGCCTAATTACAGCTGATTTATTAGCGAAAGATTAATTACTGAAATACTATTCACGTTGCAGCGGACTTACATTATACTTGATGGCTGATTTATTAATGACTGAGTTATGTGTTTGTTTAGCTACTGATTTACCGATATTCCATGTCATCAGTTCCGATTTTTCATGTCATCATCTCTTATTTTCCATGTCATCAGCTTTTACAAGGGTTCTTCATCTACGACCTTCTTCTTATTCTTCTTTATCTACCTTTTTCATTATTTTCATTCATCAGAGATCTTATGGATCTGGTAATTATTGTTTCCAGTAATGGGTTAAGAAACACAGATATGTATTCAACGCCGACGGTAGAGGGTGTAGAGTTGTGCATATAGATGAGAAAACAACACTAGACGAACTTACGAAGATAGTACTCGATGATTACGGATTGAAGGAGTCGAGCCATCAGATTCAACTGAGCTACATGTTCTCGAATAAAGCTTTGAAAACAATGGCGCACGATACTCCACCAGTTTACCTCTCCAATACTCGACAGTTGCAAGTTTTTTTAAGCTTCAGAAAAATTGAACACTTATGTCTTTACTCCCACCGTAATCTTCGGATCTAGATTCAACTTCTGAGCTATAAGTGAATAAACTTTTATTATTCTCTCTCGCTCCGTCATGTCAAATATTTAAGAGTTCTTTGCTCAAATCCCACAGAAATTAGGTAATATGACTAGAATCATATAAAACTTTTTTTTATTACTGGCATTTTTTTAATACCCAGCGTGCCCTTTTGTTACGTTATGACAAAAAACGTAATTACACAAATTCCATAGCCACGTAAGCAACCACGAAGGAAATCGCTGACGTGTATTAATGAACTCAGTCGTAAAGCGCTACGGATGAGTTATGGTTACGTTGCGGCTGAATTATGGTTACGTTGCGGCTGAATTATGGTTACGTTGCGCTGAGTTAAAAAACGTGGCTGGCTTATGAGAGATCGCCTGACTTACAAAAATAAATCAGCCGTTAGTTACGGCTGATTTATAGAATTCTAGCTGACTTATGAGATAACGGTTGACTTACGAACATAAATCAGCCATTAGTTACGGCTGATTTACAAAAATCTGGCTGACTTATCAGATAACGGCTGACTAACAAACACAAGTTACGGCTGAGTAATACAACGGCGGGCTGATTTGTGGAAAATTGGCTGAGTTTAAGATAAGAAACGGCTAAGTTATGTTCTCCGGTTGGCTGACTTATGAGAGGTAGTTACGGCTGACTTATTAGCGAAAGATTAATTACTAGAATAGCATTCATTTGATGACTGATTTATTTGACAATACGGCTGACTTAATATTTCTTAGCCTAATTACGGCTGATTTATTAGCGAAAGATTAATTACTGAAATACTATTCACGTTGCGGCGGACTTACATTATACTTGATAGCTGATTTATTAATGGCTGAGTTATGTGTTTGTTTGGCGGCTGACTTATCGATCTTCCATGTCATCAGTTCCGATCTTCCATGTCATCAGCTCTTATTTTCCATGTCATCAGCTCTTACAAGGGTTCTTCATTTACGACCTTCTTCTTATTCTTCTTCATCTACCTTTTTCATTATTTTCATTCATTAGAGATCTTATGGATCCGGTAATTATTATTTCCGGTAACTGGGTTAAGAAACACATATATGTATTCAATGCCGACGATAGAGGGTGTAGAGTTGTGCATATAGATAAGAAAACAATACTAGACGAACTTGCGAAGATAGTACTCGATGATTACGGATTGAAGGAGTCGAGCCATCAGATTCAAATGAGCTACATGTTCTCTAATAAAGCTTTGAAAACAATGGCGCACGATACTCCACCAGTTTACCTCTCCAATACTCGACAGTTGCAAGTTGTTTTAGGCTTCAGAGAAATTGAACACTTACGTCTTTGGGTGGAGATTACGGAGAATGAAATTAGTCGGAATGACGGAGCGAGAGAGAATAATAAAAGTTTATTCACTTATAGCTCAGAAGTTGAATCTAGATCCGAAGATTACGGTGGGAGTTATGATGCTTTCAATTTGGAGGATGAAGTAGAAGAAGATGAAGTAGGCGAACAAGATGAAGTAGGCGAAGAAAATGAAGTAGTCGAAGAAAATGAAGTAGAAGATGAATTTGACAGCCTATTTGATATGTTCAACGAATCGGATGGTGAGTCATCTCAAGATGATAACTTCAGTTTATACGAAGACGAAGATTCACCGACAGTACCTCCTAAGAAAAGACCATATAACTTGTCGACGAGCGGATCCAAAGGGAATCCAGAGGTTCCAAGCTTAGATATGTCTTCCCTAAACCTCTCGGTAGGGCAACGATACGAGAGTAAAGCCGATTTGGAGAAACTACTGAAACTTCTTACGGTGAGAGATCAATTTGATTTTGATGTAGACGTATCCGATACGGATACACTCGTTGTTAAGTGTTGGGTTGGTGGATGTCTCTTGAGAATTCGTGCTACTACACTTGGGGATCCCCGGCATTTTATGTTCGTTTTTACGATTCGGATCATACATGTTCCGTAACTGAGCGTTCTGGTCGATCTAAAAAAGCAACAACGGCTATTTTAGGAGAGCTGTACAAGGACTTTCTGGGCGACGTTGGTCCGTCAGTTTGACCTAGGAGTGTCAAAATATCTATCCAGAAGCAATTTGGTGTAAAGGTAATTATTAGTACGTTGCGGCTGACTTAATTTTAGGATGCGGCTGATTTATAGTTATATTACAGCTGAGTTATATTATAAACTTAACGGTTGAGTTATATAAACAAGACGGCTGAGTTATTTAATTTCAACGGCTGAGTTATATTATAAACTTAACGGTTGAGTTATTTAAACTTAACGGTTGAGTTACTAGTACGTTTCAGCTAACTTATTGTTACGATGCGGCTGACTTATTTGTATCATTTTCCATGTTGTCAGATGGATTATTGGAAATCACATAGAACGCTAAGATTTGCAAGGGAAATCGAGATGGGAACTCTTGAGAGTGGGTTTGAAGACTTGCCTTCTTACTTATACAAGATAAGAAGGGCAAATCCGGGTACAATTATGCGTCTTCAAATCGATGAGTTTGGAAGATTTATGTATATGTTCCTTGCATTTGGTGCGAGCGTAAATGGGTTTCCTTTCATGCGCAAAGTTGTTGTTGTCGACGGTACGTTTCTTAAGGGTAAATACAAAGGGACGCTTCTCACAGCACTAGCCAGGGATGGTAACTTTCAGATTTTCTCAATTGCCTTTGGTGTGGTTGACACTGAAAATGATGATTCGTGGCACTGGTTTTTTACGCAGCTAAAACTTGCGATTCCTGACGATGAGGGTCTTGCGATAATTTCGGATAGGCATAACTCGATAGGGAAAGCAATTGGGAATGTGTATCCGTTGGCTTCTCGGGGAATTTTCACTTATCATTTATATAAGAACATTTTGGGAACGTACAACGGAAAAGATGTCTTTCGTCTGGTGAAGAAAGCGGCAAGATGTAGTAGGATGGCTAATTTTACTGCGATATACGAGGAGATTCAAGCGATTAATCCTGAACTCCATGCCTACCTCGAAAGAGCTGATGTCCGACTCTGAGCGCGTGTTCATTTCCCGGGCGAAATGTACAATTTGATGACTACGAACATAGCGGAATCAATGAACCATGCATTGTTAAATGCTATAAGTCTTAACATTGTTCGACTATTAGAATCGATACGGGTTATGATGACCACTTGGTTTGTTGAACGGAGAGAGGATGCTAGATCACAGCTAACCACGCTTTCGCGTGGTGTCGAGAAACAACTACATGTAAGTTAGCCATAACATTTCATAAGTCAGCCGTAACATTGCATAAGTCAGCCGTAACATTTCATAAGTCAGCCGTAAACAAGTTGCATAAGTCAGCTGTAACATTGCATAATTCAGCTGTAACTAGGCCTGGGCGTTCGGGTACCCGATCGGGTTCGGGTCGGGTGGAAAAAAATTTCGGGTATTTCGGTAAAGAGGTCTAGAACCCGATCGGGTATTATATATATTCGGGTTCGGTTCGGTTCGGGTTCGGGTATTTCGGGTATACCCGAAATATGTTTTTTTTTTTTCGAAACCCGAAATAGCACCGTAATAAAAAAACAAACTTAAAAATAAACATATGAAGGCACAACCCAATAACCAATGAAGGATTGACGACTGTGTAAACCAGCTCCGTTACCGTCGTTAAAGTAATTCTTTTGGAGGTATATAAGAGCAAGACAAGGCAAGTTGTTAATTTATAGCTACTTAAGTATTAGGTCCGTAAATATGAATAATGATAAATATTTTACCTTATTAGAAATTTAAATGAAGATTTTGTTAAATTTCAAGTTTTACTCATAAACTTGCACAACTTCAAATTGGGACTGTAGGTAATTTCCACGAATCAAAACGTAAGTTATGCAGCAAAAGTTATGGGCCTTAAATTGGGTCAAGATAGGCTGCCCAGCTATGAGAGCATCTTTGGACCAACCTAGGCCTGGGCGTTCGGGTACCCGATCGGGTTCGGGTCGGGTGGAAAAAAATTTCGGGTATTTCGGTAAAGAGGTCTAGAACCCGATCGGGTATTATATATATTCGGGTTCAGTTCGGTTCGGGTATTTTGGTTCGGGTTCGGGTTCGGTAATCGGGTTCGGTTAAAATGCCCACCCCTAGCTGTAACATTGCATAAGTCAGCCGTAATATTGCATACGTCAGCCGTAACATTGCATAAGTCAGCTGTAACATTGCATAAGTCAACTGTAACATTTCATAAGTCAACCATAACATTTTTTTATTCTGTATTTATAATAGGGTCGTGTTACTGCCGCCAGACTTATGACGGCACAAAGGATTGAAGATTATCACACTGAAGTTATATATGGATCTTCTGGGGATTCTTTGCATGTTGTGAATTTGGACGGAAAAACATGCACATACCGGCGTTTCGAAAGGGAGAAATTTCATCACAAACTTTTTTTCCCAAGTTTCTCCATCTCCTCCATTGTCGTTGACAACATAGGCTTGAATAACGAAGACAATACTTTTAGACCTTCATCTTTCGTTGCTCCTTCTACAATGCAAATCATTCCATATACATAACAAGCTTTTTCATTGCCTTTCTTTGCAGCTTTAGCTAAATATGCCCTACCTCTATCTCCTTCTTCATCATCTAGACAACCCACTTTTAAACCTATGTCAAAAAAGTTGTACACACCTTTCCGGTATAGAGCCTCAGGGTTTCCATTCCTTAAGCACCTATCCAAAAACTTGTAAAATGTTTCGTAAGTGTGAGGAAACCATGGCAGGAATGGAACGTCACGAAGTGTTACTCTTTTTACAACCCATCTTTTGTTGCAACAATCTCTGAAAGCCATTGACACAACATTTAGATTCTCGATGTCGGTAATGGAAGAAGATCCAACAAGTGCACATATATCTTCGAGAATCTCATTTGGCAACGAGTTCAGAGACACTGTTGGTTTGCCGGAATTTTTCTTCTTCAACAGAACTATTGCTAGAATAGGCAGTTCAAGAACAAATCAAAACCAGACCATGGTTCCTGCAAACTTGATAGAAAAGAAGATTCTTTTTGGAAGTTTGGAGGATATGGATGATGCTAGTGGAAGTTAAGAGGATTTGGATATTATATATATAAAGGACTGTTCATTGGTTTTGTAACTGTTTCTTGGCACCCGTTCCAATTTTAGGGAAGTGTTCATTGAATCCTTGCGTGTTGTCTTTAGTTCATTGGTTTGTAACTGTTTCTTGGCACCCGTTCCTAAACGACTGTTCGTTAACCCGCGACTACTATCAACTTCGTTGGAAGACGAAACGTCGCAACTTAAAATTTTACACTTGACGGCTGAGTTATAGGAACTTCACGACTGAGTTATGGATTTAGGGTTTAGGGATCATGGTTTAGGGTTTAATGTATAACATTTAAAAAGTATATGATTTATAGTCTCAACTGAATCAAATTATACACATTCAATTGAAAAAATTGTATATGGTTTATTGTATATGATTTTGGGTCTTAATTATCTATAGGTAATGTTTGAAGTACTTGTGAGACAACATATATCTCAAGATCAAGTTAAATCACATTTTCGATTTCATACACATTCAGTTGTATAAATTGAAGAGAAACTATACACATTCAGTTGATTTATATTCATTTTATATTAATAAAATGAGCTTAAATATAATTTTGTAAGTCTTAAATCTAATATAAATGGTTTTAGGGTATGGCTGAGTTATCTAAATGACACGGCTGAGTTATCTAAACATACCATAAGTCTTCAAATTACATTTCCGAATTTAGGGTATGGTTGAGTTATCTAAACGAAATGGCTGAGTAATATATCATAAAAACCATAAGTTATACACAAAAAACATACCATTTACAGTCAAATCCTAATAATAAAAAAACAAATAGAAGTTTCATAATTGGTAAATCAGTTGAACTGCGCATACATATCATGTCCACCTTCATCGAAGATCTCTGCTGCCATCTTCACCCGTAAACCCTGAATATTTACATCGCATAATCGGCAACTTGGGTGTTTTTTTGGAATATTTTTGCCGCTTTTCCATCTGAATGCAAATTGTTTTTTGCAACCGGTTTTTTTGCCAGGAATTACAGCATTGATCATTGCAGGGATCATTTGCATCAGCGGCCTAAATGCATCTACAATTTTTTGTTGACTTTCAGGAGTTACCTGTCCAACGATGGGATCGGAGGCATCAATCTTCTCCTTCAGAAGATCCACGTGAAACGCCACCCAATGATCGCCTCCAGTATGAAGAACTCCGTACAAGTGATCGACATCTTCTAACCACTTTTTGTTTGTCTGAAGGTCATCGGGAATCGCACCGTTTATGAGTAACTCATAACCTGAGTCTTTGAATTTGAACATCTTTGGCTTCATCTTGAACTGATTGAAATCCCGAATCCATGATCCTAGGAACCATTGGTCCACAAAGGCAATGCGCTTGGAACAAAATGGGTTGGGATCTTCCATGGACCTTTTGATGAGGACTCTGATATATGCAGCAACATGTTGTGCACAGAATATTAAGTTAGCCATCGAATTATCATAACTCAGCCATTATTAAACATAACCCAGCCTTCAAACAATCATAACTCACCCATCAAACAACCATAACTCAGCCATAAATAATCATAACCCAGCCATTAAATAACTAATAACTCAGCCATAAATAATCATAATTCACCTGTAACTTATACTTACAGTATTAAACAACCATCCATAATCACGCTTCGGCCACTGCGCTCTTTCACTGATGAGTACTCTATAGAAATTAACTTCCTCGTTACTACCATTTGTCAGTGGAATGTCCCTAACAATCAAACAGAAGTCAGTTTAGGCAAATATTGCTAATAGCTGTATAAAATAAAATAAAATGGTGTAAAACTTCATACTCGAATCGCCTTAGATGTTGCATAAGTTTATCCAATTTATCCGGGTCAACAGGTGAGAGAGGATCATAGATTGCTGATGAAGGTTCAAAATCCTTCCTCATGCACGTCGTCCCTTTGTCTCCAAAAACATAAGGAAAAACTCCTGAAGGAGGAGCACTTGACTTCGCTGCTAACCTAGTTGTAGCTAATTGAACAACCCTCGCCCGATAAGTCTTAATTCTCGCTAACCTAAGCATTTCATCTTCGTCCTCATCAGACTCCGGTAATAATTCATTTCCTTTTGCAATCGCTTCCTCGGTCACATCCTCAAGATCTGTTTCACCTCCAGTCTTCCCCTTCATATTCCCAGGAGTAGGTGGAATAATAGGTATTCTTATTATATCGTCACGTAAATCCTTTGTTTGGACCTCCTTCTTTAACTCAGCCGGCTTATTCTTTAACTCAGCCGCTGCGTTCTCCTTCCTTTTAGCAGCAGCCTCAATCCTCTTCTTAGCAGCATCATCAGCCTTCTTTTTCAAATCAGCCTCATTTTCTATTGGTTTTTGCCTCCTGGAGAGGCGTCGTAAATCTGGTTGCTTAGCAGGAGACTTAGCAGGAGAAATAGAAACGAAATCTACCAGACCACTACAAAACAAATTCTTTTTCGCCTCAGGAATACCCTTAGGAATTTCGGCCTTCAATTTTGGAAAATACTACTGCGGAGTTCGACTTTCGGCCTTAGCCGGCTCATCAACCGAAGTGTTTTTTGCCCACACAACATTATCAGGGGTCTTAGATTTCGTGTTAAGGACCGTTGAACTATTAACTGACTTATGCCGTGGTAATGTTTGCGTTTTTGGGATGGGAACATAGTTTTGGGCACTTTCCGATAAACTCAGGACTTTCAGACGCTCATCCACTGCATCTTTGGCATAATCACCAATTTTCTTCTCCATATCAGCAAATTTTCGGGTTAACTCTCCAACGTTGGAATCAATGGCCTCAAACTTCAACCCAAACTTCTCAAACATAGAGTCAACCTTCCAAAACATAGAGTCATGGCTCTCAAACTTACTTGCAATTTTGTCCAGCGTAACGACTATGGTATTCAGAGTCGCCGCTTCCTCGCTTAAACCTTTTCCCTTTGCATCCTCTTTCTTCTCTATATCAGCAGCTTCACCCTCGTGTTTCTTATCTTTCTTCTGCTTCTTTTTAGGTGGCTCAGACTCAGAGTCATAAGGAACTACAGCCAACTTGGTTTTTTTCTTCTCCTCCTTCCTCTGCACATCCCAATAATCACCTGCTACATACCTACCAGAATGTAGGTCTCTTATCAGGTTATTCAGTTGTGGGTCATCGTCTTGACCCGACCACTGAGAAAACATGTCTTCTACAATATCCTTTGAAACCATATGCCTCACACGCACCTACAACAGTAACTAATAACTCAGCCATCGAATAATCATAACTCAGCCGTAAAAAGAATAACTCAGCCATCAAACAAAGAATAACTCAGCCATCAAACAAACAAATCATAACTCAGCCATCAAATAAATCATAACTTAGCCATCAAACAAATCATAACTCAACCATCAAATTACCATAACTCAGCCATCACATAAATAATAACTCAGCCGTAGAATAAATAATAACGCAGCCATCAAATAAAGAATAACTCAGCCATCAAATAAAGAATAACTCAGCCTAAAACCTTACATGACCATGGTCTTTAATCTTCTTCTTCAGGACACTATCAAAACTTGCACCCCATCGAAGAAGCGGAACTTCTTCCTCACCGACTAGTTTGCCAAAACGCTCTCGAAAGCAACTGACAGATTCATATGACCAAGCCAATAAAGCGTAACTCATGCCGTTGATGTAGTATGTCTTTCCTACTGGATTCAACGACTTAATATTACCAACAAGAGCTTCAAATGCAGCCCGACCCCATGGATAAGTCATCATGGCTTCATCATCGAATACTCTTTTTGCAGTTTCAAACGGTGTCCTAGAATTATGATGCCCAGCATAAATTCCCATGGCTTGAAGAACTAACAGCCCTAACCATTTACGCTTTTCAAAACTCCAGGCCCGACAGCCTCTTACTGCTGCCCTCAGTTCATCAGGCTTGGGTCCAAACCCATGCGGCACATTCAACTCCTCCCAGAACTTTTTGTATTGGTCAGGTTCAATACTTTCTGTTGGCACTGGATCTGTGTTTAACCCAGTGATCTCACCAAACTCGAGTAAGCTAAACCTGATAGGTTGATCACCAACCACACTCCAAATCTCCTTCTTCTCTACTTTCAGTTGTCTACACATTAGATACTGTACAGTCCTAGCAGACCACCCGCATTTTCCATCAAATAGCTTAGCAATTATTCCAACAGGAAATTTCTTCAATTCTTCCCACACCTCAAGTCCTAATTGTTCTTTAACAAAACCGAAATCTCCCATATAGGAATAGTGATTAAGCACTTTATTTTCTAGATTAGCAGCGCGTCTAGATCTTCTAGGGTAATCAGATGCTTGATGTTGTTCCATCTGATCACAAAAGACTTAAATAACTCAGCCGCAATAGAAAACTAACTCAGCCAAAACATAATATATAACTCAGCCGCAATATAACCATAACTCAGCCGAAAAAACCTAATTCGGCCACAATATAATTGATAACTCAGCCACAACATAATTAATAACTCAGCCACAACATAATTTATAACTCAGAAACCCTAAACCCTAATTCAGCCACAATATAATTGATAACTCAGCCGCAATAAAAAAAACTAACTCAGCAACAATATACCGGAGAATACGATTACAGACGTCTGCGGAGAAGACGATTTCGGCGACGACGATTTCGGCGAAGACGATACGATTTCGGCGAAGACGAGACGATTTCAAGACGAAGACGATTTCGAAAGAAACAATGTGTTTTTTTCTTTTTTTCTTTGAGAAGGCACACTTAAACGTTTCTGCTTTTGAAACTTCCTTCTTATATGATCACGGTTATTTCTTACTGAAGTAGATTTGTTTTTCATTTTTTAATTAACAATAATTTCAATTAAGAAAAACTAATCAAGAGTGTTTATCGTAATTTACTAGGAGTGTGAAAAGATTTGAGTAATTTTTGAAAGATATATGGTATTTTAGTCATATAACTATAGTTCCACGAGAATTGAGTTATTTTCTCATTAATAAATTGTTAGTGATCAGTTTCTTAACGCTAAAGAGAAAAGACAAGAAAAAGGTATATATACCATATGTTAAAAACCCTAAATTTCGTCTCTTCTCCCCAAATCTGCCGCCGCCATCATCATCATTGATCCTGGTAATTTCCTGAAACCCTAATCTGTCTCTTCACGTAATTCATTCTACTCTCCTTTTCTGTAATCCACTCGATTTCTGTACTCAATTCATGTTTCTATATATCATAGTTTCAAGCATTGCGATCTCTATTGTTCATCAGTTTTTCGTAATCGAAATTTAAGGAATTGTGTTTAGTTGGGTGTATAATCACAGAATTCGAAACCTTTTGTTTTTGACAGTAATGGATTCGAGTTACTCAGATTCTCGTCCGATGTTCGTACAATCGCCTTACGGTGGTTGGAATCAAACCCAGTTGATTGATCCGATGAACAACGAACAAATTGATTCTGAATCGCAATCTCAGGCTCCTTCATTGAAAAGGCCAAGACTTGTTGATGATAATAATAGTAACATGTTTGTTCCAACGAGTTTTTGGATGGTTCCATCTGTAAACCCAACTCCTCCTGTGAACAAAGGCACTGCTAAAATATTCTACAAGACGAGAATGTGCGCCAAATTTCGAGTCGGGGCTTGTAGGAATGGAGAATTATGCAATTTCGCTCACGGAAACGAGGATTTAAGGCAACCACCGTCGAATTGGCAGGAGATGGTTGGACCTCCTCCTGTTCAGGACCGAGAGAGGGAGAGGGAACGGGAGATAAGACCGTCTTCGGTATCTGTCGGGAATAATAATAATAATTGGGAAGATGATCAAAAGATTATCTTGAGGATGAAGCTTTGCAGGAAGTTTTGTTTCGGCGAAGAGTGTCCGTACGGGGAGAGGTGTAATTTCATTCACGAGGAGCTGTCGAAATTTCGTGAAGATTCGGGGAAATTGAGAGAGAGTTCGGCTATAAGCGTTGGTGTTGATCTGCCGTGTGTGGAGAACGGTATTGGTTCTAATCAAGTTGAAGTGAATAATAGACAGGGAGGAGGCGTACCTGTACCTGTGCCTATGAACAATGGTGGCGGTACCAAGACTGTGTACTGGAAGACGAGGTTGTGCGGGAAGTTTGAGACGGGTCAATGTCCTTTTGGCGATAAGTGTCACTTTGCTCATGGCCAAGCAGGTATATGACACATGACTTTATGTTATAGTATCCTTGTGTATAATGTTTTGTGTGAGTTTGTGTTTCTGATTTGGTTTTTGGATTACGAAATTGTAGAGTTGCATAACTTTGTTGGTAAGGTTGAAGGAGAAGCTGTGAGTAAACAAACAGTGGTTTCGGCAAATGAAGCATTTGCGATGAAACCAATTGCGCAGGTTACAGCAGATTTTTCTGGTCTTAACGATGAAAGTCGACGAAAGAAGTGTTTGCTCAAGTGGAGTGACTCTAAGAAGATTAACCGAATCTATGGAGATTGGATCGATGATTTACCGGTGGGTCAAAAGTCGACGAAACCAGTAGAGAGCTGAGTCTTCTGTAATCTCGGTTACATTTCTCTTGTCTTTGATGATCAAAGGTGAATAAAAAAGCTTTGGTCGAAAATTTTGGAACAGTAGAATAATCTTTTGTCTGGTTTCATTAGCAATTCTTTGATTCGCTATTAGCTTAGGATTTCCACATTTTGTTATAATCTTTAATTACATAAGTGTGGCTTGGGTCAGTAATAGCATTGTTTTCAATTGTTACCTTTGGCTTCTCATTTTTGTTTAAAGTATATGGAAATGTTTCGCTTGCATTCTAATGTTCTAACAAATCTGAAAGAATTAATATGACATCCAATCCCTAGAAGGTATATGACGTTGCTGAAATTGGGATCAAGTGTTTGTTGTTCATATTTTTGTTTTGTTCCTTTTTTCTTAATTAAAACATTTAATTATTAGTAAAAAAAATCAAAGTGCCTTACCGATTAATATACCCAAGCGTCAGGTCCAGTAAACCGATGTTTAACTGATTGATAAACCATTAATTGACAGCTCTATTGACTCATAAGGTGAAACAAAATGGTAAGGTTTTACTATCGTTAGTTTTTAGGTGCTCAATTTAATCGGTTTTATGAGATTAGTAAATGCTATAAAGTGTGAACCGGTTGTGTCAATTTGCCTCTGTTTTTAAGAATTATTATCTACAAGCGGGTTACAAGGTGGTTCATCATCTCAAAGCAACCATTGGATTGAGTTCGTTCTACTTAGTGGATTTTGATTTCTTATTGCAAGCTTTCACTGCAGACTGAACTTCTTGTCATGACACTTGAAAATCGGGCTTTTGAATGTTTTTTATTAAATCATTCATATCTTGAAAACAACAAACGGCTTCTCACTCTTCTACATAATATAAGTATAGAGCCATGGAGTTGGTTGTCCGAGAGGTTCAATGGATGTTTAATTTTCTCAAAGAGTTTTAGGGTCATCAACCCAATGTGTTGCGTTTTCATGTGATTATGTTGGGGCTATTAACAGTGCAGCGTTTCACGAGCGTACAAAACACATTGAACTCGATTCTCACATTGTCAGAGACAAGATTGTGAGTGGCTTAATCAAGACTTTTCATGCGCGTATTGATGCTCAATAGAGGTATTACACTAGTAAATGATGTATACTAGTTTGTTCCAGTATGATAGACTCGGTTATGATGTTGTGCTAAACCGAAACACATATATAAGCGATAACAGAAACACCTTTACTATTTTTCTTCTTCGTTCTTCAAGTCTAATAGATTTTAATAATGGTGTTGAGTTTAGGATAACGATCATACACTCTTTTTCTTTTTTAAAAGTAAAGTCGTTTAGAAAAGAAAAAAAAATGAATGTTTCTAGTTAGATTCATCGCATGCAAACAAAATTATCGAATTATTTCATCAAAATTTGATATTAATGTCGAAAATATTATGAATAGTGCAGAATAAATTATTTTCTTTAACATACCCGACTAATTTTTAGAACATATATAATTAATATCATATTAGAAACTAGGTTTAGATGACCGATTTACATCAACATAGTAGTGGAAACTCCGCATGATCTAAATAAATACATAGCCCATTAATTTAGAAATAACACTCTAAATTTTGAGTAATGATTCAAATCCAGTATTATGTTTTGATGCTGGTCATCCTACCATCCGGTCATCGTCGCTATAGATTATGAAAATATTCGTAATACTTTTCCATCGAAAAAATTGAATAACCCAAATACAAAATCAAACTCGAGCGTGCCAATAAAAGACACAAATTTTATGGCCCCGCAAATCCATTAGACAGAAAAAGATTCATTAATGCGAAGCGATCGATCATTTTGGTTTATTTCCCTACAAAACCATTTAAAACTACTACTATAAGAAATAATATCGTTCTAACGGCTTAAAGTGAAAATCATATTGTCTATACAGCCTATACTTATATATACCTTTGATAAGTTCTTCATAGTTTTATAATCGTAGCTTTATTCTTTTTCTAGAAATCACACAAATTATATGGGCCCTCAAATCAACAGTTTTATAATTGTTGTTGTTGTTGTAGTAGTAAAAACTGTCGGTGGAGAATGGAGAACACTAAAAAAATCCTATGGCCCTCCCAAAAACAAAATGAACAATAAAAAGAAAAGGGAAAGAAAGACAAGAAATAATACTTTTCTTGTTAGTGACTTAGTGGATTATCTAACCTTGATTAATTATACATTTTTTTGTCACAAATAATGAAAGTAGGTAGAATCATTTTCTAGGCCTAACATTTTATTCATATAGAATTTGGTCAACTCTTCCATATCTGGTTGATCCATAATCAAAATTGTTAGAAATGTTCTTTCTTTCTTTTTTGCATCCGTTGGAATTGTTTCTTATTATCACTATGAAATACTATGAAAAATGACACCAAAACTATAAAGAAAACCACGAAAAGAAGCGATGAAAAAAGCACTTATCAAAGAAAAGAAGCTACAAGACGAATGTCATTATCATTAGGTAGCACTAAAATGTCTTGTGGGCTTAATTAAACGCCTTGTAATTACTCTTTTAATTCAAAGGTAGATATTAGTCTAATGCAACATAAAATTGATTGTTAAAGTGTTTAAAATTGGTATTATTAATGTGTTGAAAAAACAAAATATAATGATTACTGGTACGCACCTTTAGTAAAAAAACTATGAAAAGCAAAAGTTTTACAATAGTTTCTTGATAAAAAAACTTTGTGCTATAATTTAATTTCAGAATACAAAACAATATATCAAAGCCTCTAGTAACTTTAATGTTGATTATTTATAAGTTGAAACGTAAACATTTAATACCACAGTCACTTGATACCTCTCTCTACCTTATTTACTTCTAAAGAATCATCTCTCTCTTCTTTCTCTTCTTCTACTTGTGTTGCAGAGATTAGTCAGACACTTGTTCATGCACAAAGTAATTTTACAGAATCAAATGGAAACAAATCAGTGGCGATCCAAGAAAAGGATAGAATCTGTAGCAGAAACACTCCAAAGCGGTGCTTCTAGAAGAATCAGAGGACAGGTAAAACAAAAATTTGCAGAAATAGTCAAAGTTTGCTTTCAAAATGTTTATTTATTTTCTTGTGGAATTCTATAGCTTAGAGTAAATGTCTTTAAAGTGATGAATTTGTGATTTAATTTTGGCATTTAGGCACGTATGGTTCCTCCAGGAAATGGAATTAGACCCGATAGAGCTCGAAAAAATCTAAACGACAAGCTAGAAACTGTAGCCTTAAACACTCCTAAGAAAGAACCTAGTGTGAATCTTGAAATTGGTGATTCTTCGCCTTTTTGCGGTGTATCGGATAAGCTTCTGCAGCGAATCGAGCTTCTTGGAAGAGACCTTGAGGCCAAGAAACTCGATAACAACAGTTTAAGGCCAAGTGAAACTAGGAAAGAGAGACAAGAAGATGATGATGTGAGAAAGATTCAAACTTTAGCCGCGGAAAACTTTCAGCTTAAGAAGTCGCTTGTGGCGAAAGAAGAGCTCGCGGTAAGCCTACAAGAGCGTAAATCTCAAGTGGAATCAGAATTTGAAGCGTTGATGACTAGACTTGACTCGACCGAGAAAGAAAACGCGTTCTTGAGATACGAGTATACGGTCCTCGAGAAGGATCTTGAAGTGAAAACAGAGGAAACAGAGTATACGCGTAGGTCTATGGAGCTTACGCATAAGCAACAGCTTAGAAACGTGAACAAGATTGTTGAGCTTGAAGCTGAATGCCAAAGGTTAAGGCTTTTGTTTCGAAAGAAGTTCCCGGAGAAGACTATATCGATGAGGAACGAAAGCGAAGAACGGAAGATGGAGATGAGAAGAAGAAACGCGAATAAGACCGATTTGATGATGAAAGACGAAGTTCAAAGCCGGAAGCTTAAGTATGATTTGTTGATGGAGCAGATTGGGAATGTTAGAGCAGAGAACAAGAATCTAATGGACATAATTATGAAGAAAAACATGGAGATTAAAGATCTTAGCCGCGGGCAGAAACCGAGTTTCGATATTAGAAGCGAAAGTAGCGTGATTAGTCCTTCGGGTTCGAAGGAGATGATGTTACTGATGGATGATTTTAATGAGATGGAGAAGTTAGCCATTGTGTGTACTGAGAAAGATCCAAGAAGAGATGATAATGATGAAAATGAAGGATCTTTTGATTGGATTCAAGTAGTCTTGAGCGCTATATCGAAGCAAGAGAGGATATCGAAACGTTGTGTTAAAGAGTTGTTACAAGACATCAAGATTGCTTTAGGATGTATGGATGATGATGATGCAAAGAGCAAGAAAGTTGAAGAAGAAGATCCTCTTTGCATCACATGGAATTCTGAATCAGGTCCAATGACTAAGGATCAGATCAAAAGACATTTGGGTAAAGTGGAGAAGATTGAGAAGCAAGAACTGAGAGATAAGCTTGAGGATGCAGAGGAGAGGATTAGAAACTTAGAGGCAGAGATCAACACGCTGAGAGAGAGTAAGGGAACGGTAGAGGCAGAGATGGAAACGGAGAAATCGATGAAGGAAGATCTCGATATAAAGCTGAACATAACTAGAGCTAAGCTAAACGAGACAGAGAAAAAATTATCTTCTCTTGAAGTAGAATTTGACTATAGAAAAAACTGTTGTGAAGAACTTGAAGGGACTTGCATCGAGCTTCAACTTCAGCTAGAAAGGTAACCAAAAAAAACCATTATCACATCTAAAGCCTCCAAATTTCTTCCTTAGTTTTGTTACAGAATTTTCATGACTTTTGTATGATTTTTTGCAGTGTTGAAACGAAGAAACCGATGCAGAGGAACAAAAATGTGAGTAATAAGATTCACATACTAAAATATCAAAATTTGTTGGTTCATGAGCGTTTGATGATGATGGAGTTTTGTTTGCAGAAATGGGATATAGCAGCAGCTTCTGTGAAGTTATCAGAGTGTCAAGAAACGATTACCAATTTGCGGAAGCAACTAAGAGCTTTATCTACTTCAGAAACAAACAGCACAATGAAGATACTACACAAAAGCTCTTCTATCCGAGACGACATAGAAGATTCATCCTTGAAAGTAGAAGATGACAATACTCATGATGATGGTAAAAATTACAATGCATTGATCGTGTACGAACCAGTGAAGGCTAAAGGTGGGAAGATGGAGATTGTACAAAGAAAGAAGAAAGGATTAGGGTTCTTGAAGAAGCTCTTGTTCAGGAGGAAAAGAGTGAGCAGCAAGAAATGTCTTGCCTTGACTATGTGATGAATCAAAAACTAAACTTAAGGTTTTTAAAAGGCTTTTGTTTGTGTGTGTGTGTGTATGTATGCATGTATTGGGTTAGTACTGAACTATTTGTGTGTATGTTTGTGACTGTGATGTGATGAGTTTAGACTCTTGTGATTCTGATATAATAAAACTGAGTTACCTCAACACTACTTTATTGAGCTAAAAGATGTTTATCCACGGCCCATATCTAAGCCCATTTTTTTTTTTTTTGGTTGATTTGTTGATTTTGTATTTTTCATGATACAAAGTGCATTCAATCTTTAAGAGTTTGACCATGTAGCCGAACCAGAAAGTGTTTTTGGGTCCATGAAATAGAGTGTAACTGAAATGTTAACAAATGCTATAACCACTTTTAACAAGGGGGAAAAAGTGCTAGAAACACTAAATAAAGAAGATAAATGAATAAGAGCTCCACAAAAAAAGCAATAAAGTACGTATTGTATGATGACATTACATTAGAAACTTATAGCACTCAAATAGGTGCATACCAAAATTGTCAATAACAATATAACAAAATTTTAAATCTATTTCATGTTTGCACTGCAAAAATGTTGACTTACCTTTAGACTAACAAAAGAATGACTTTATAGGACTTTAAAAGCTTTAGAATATCTTCCATTTGCTTTTCTTTTTAACAACTTTTCCCAACTCAAAAAGCCAATCAATAAGCAAAGCAAAAAATCAGTTCCATACTCAAATAAAAACCTAATTTCTTGTCATCAAAGTAATTCACAAATTTCCATCAAATACACCAAAAAATGACCTTCTGATTAAAAAAAACACATGAAAAGACTAATTACTGTGAACAATAATACAATTATGTAAAAAAAATCAAAAGGGGACCACTTCGCTGCAACCGAAATCATCGGAGTTAGCGAAGGAGGAGTAGTCAGGCCATGAATCTCTGAGAAGCTTCAACAGTTTCTGTGCTTTCTTCTTCGCTCTCTCCGTAACTTCACTCTGCACCATCAACAACAACTGCACCACCACTCCCGCCGTCGCCGCCTCTTCCCTCCACCGTTCCTCCGCCGTACAAATCGCTAACAACGCCCCCGCCGCATACTCCGTCGCGCGATCCGAAACCCTAAGTATCGTTTTCACCAAAAGCGGCACCGTCAACGCGTGCTCGCCAAACGCCGCGCATCCCTCCGGCGAACGGCAGAGAAGCTCCACCGTCGCTAACGCTCGTTCCGTATCGCAACGATCGAAATCGGACGCCAATCTGTCGATTAAAATCTCCGGTGCACCGGAGGAAACAGCGATGTGACGTGTGGATTTCGATAAACAGAGCGCGAAGAGCGTTTTGATTCCGACTTTTATAGCTCGTCGTGGATTTGAGATCGGATTTCGTAAGAGATCGAGAACTCCTTCGAATACAGATTCCGAATTCGATATCGCTTCTTTCAAATCGGACGATTTCGTTCCGGTCAAAACCATCTCTAACAACGCGGCTGCGTTAACGCGCGTTTCGATCGATGAATCGAATAGCAACCGCGTTAAAAACTCGACCCGGTTCGGATCCGACGCGATTGATTCCGGATCCGTAATCGGGAACATAACGAGAAGCGCGAGAGATTCCGATACCAATTCCGACGGAGAATCGCCGGAATTGAACAAAATCGTAATCAGAATCTGACCGGCGTTATGAGCGGCGATCAAAACGCGATTCTTCTCGGAATCGCGCGCGAAGCCACGGAGACGGCGGAGAGCGGCGGCGCGTGAGCGAATTGAGACGTGAGCACCGGAAGTAGCGGAGGCTTGGCTTAAGAGAGCTCGAACGGAGGTTGGATCAGCTGGTTGTTTAGGAGTTGGGATTCGTTCGACACCATTAGAGCGATTCGCGACGCACCATTCTTGGATTAAGCGACGGAGAGTGTGGTTGGGGATGAGAGTGAAGTCGGATAAAGGAGCGCGTGTGACTGGACAAGTTGTGTTACCGATTGAGACCCATGACTCGATGCTGGTACGGTCGTAGGTTTGACCGGTGCAGACTGTGACTGGGTCACTCATGAGTTCGAGTGAGATTGGGCAACGGAAATGGTATGGTATCTGGATTCCTAGATCTAACGGCACTAAATTCGCCGGCATTTAGACAAAATTAGAAAGAAGAAAGAAAGAAAAATTCAGAGACGAGAGAGAGAGAAAGAGAGAGTCTGGGGAAGAAGAAGAAGAAGAAGGACCTTATCTGGGTGTGAGCCCACACGTGTGGCATTTATAACTTTGTAACAAGCTGGAATTTTTAGTTAAATTTAATGTGTTTTAATCCTTATGTTAAATTTTAATTAGTTTTAAGTTTAAAAATGAACATCATTAGATACCATCTACGTAAATATGAAGTCGCAACGTAGATGTGAAGCTTAAGATTTATGTGAATGATATACAATTATACATGTTGTCATCTTCTATTATACGTCCCAAACATTATACTAATTTGTAATTGTTTTTTTACTTAATATAATATGCATTACTGCCCGCAAGGTGGTGGGCTAGTGGTAGGGCAGCTCGGGTGGTGGATTCTCACAACCCGGGTTTGATCTTCCTCCCTCGCTAATAAACATCACTTTGTGGGAAGTCTGTCCATTGGGTTTCGGCCCAATTGGTTTACAAATGCATGCGGTCTGATTATCTCCTGGCATTAGTCGAAAGACATTCCAAACTCGGATCAGGAAATGTGGTAGCCCTTTGGGTCTCCGTAGTCCACTCTGTAGCACTTAGGTGCGTTCCTCCCGGACTGACCGGATCAGCCGATAGGGTATATCAAAAAAAAAAATTAATAAAAATAATATGCATTACGATTGAATTTAGTTTGTGATACAATAATGACCATCGCGATGCGAAGATTATTTGATTTATAGTTAATAGTTATGTTTAAAGAATGGTTGGAGAAAAAATATACTATATTCTTAATTGAAACCTAAAATTAGATAATGTAGTGATTAAAGTTATAGGTTCATATGTAATTTAAAAAAATATAGTCTCATATCTCATATGATTTGAACAATTTGGAAATCAATAAAGTATATACGCTTGATATATGTAAATATGGTTTTAATCATTAAACTATTTGATATAATAACTTAGGGGTGGGCAAAAAATCTGAAACCGAAAAACTAATTGAACCTGAACCAAACCGAACCCGATTTTTAAAATAACCGAATGAGTTCTAAATATCTAAATCCGAAAAACCGAACCTGAACCCGAACCCGAACTAAACCGAAAACTAAATGGGTACCCGAAATACCCGAAACATAAAATTAACCTACATATATTTAAATATAAGATAGGATATGTTCATATACTTAAGGCAAATTTTATAGTTTTTATAATTATTTTTGGCCAACTCGGAAATTATAGGTATATTTGGCTAAAAATAATCAATTTAGTTAGGTATATTATTTGAAATTTTCAATTTCTTTTTATTATTTTCGGATAACTCGAGTTAAAAATAATTAAATCGAACCAATATAGGGAAAATTTTACGTAATAATGAGTATCTCGGATAACTGAAACCGAATCCGAAACCGGCACTAACCGAACCGAAACCGAAGCAAAATTTTAAAATACCCGAATGGGTATTATATTCCTAAAACCGAAAACCCGATAACCGAATTAACCGAACCGATTCTCATGCTGTGCGGGCCGTGCATCTGCACAGGGCCCCATGCGTGGGGACCATTTTTCAGCTGATTTTTTTTAAAAAAGGGCCCTAAATTTTTTAATTACTAGTAAAAAAGAGCCCTAAATTTTATAAAACTTACAAAAAGGCCCTAAATTTTGGTAAATTTTTTTTTTTGCACAAGGTCCATATTTTAACTGAGCCGGGCCTGCATAGATATTTACATATGTTAAACCTCTACCTACATATAATGATAGAAACTTGGTCGATTATATTTTTAATTACATATATAATTTGAAGAATTTAGAAATTAATAAATTATATATGTTTGATATATGTAGATATGGTTTGAATCATCAAACTATTTGATATAATAACTAAATCATTTTTACATGTTTAGACGATCCTTCTTTGATGATATTTAGTAAACTTTACAAATGAAAAAAATACCACTAACCACATTTTTTTTATTTTTGTTTGTTCTTCATGATATAATTCTCTCTTTTTATTCTTTGTCAATTATTTTGTGTTCCTCTTAAATACATATATATATATATATATATATATGTTAAACCTCTGCCTATATATAACAATGGAAACATGGTTGTTTATATTTTTAATTACATAGTTTGCAATTTTTCATTTTTCATTTTCTAATTTTTGTTTTATGTTAAATTTCTCTTTACTAATTATTTTCGACTAAATATCATATATAACTATTTTTATAGAGTTTTTGTGCAATTTGTAAAATTACTTTTTGTTTTTTCCATTTTAACTTTTTCCTTTTTTCATAATTAACAATTTTGATATTGAAAAATTTACATATTTAAATTATTGACATTTGTTATAATCTAATCAACTACGTAACACGTGTCGCGATCTCGTGAATTACAATTTTGCGAACCCTCCTTTATATGATACGATATGAAAAATCTAAAACGTTTGATTTCATTAAAATAAACATGCTTAATTTCTTTTACGAAAAAACTTAAATACATTTGAAATTCATTCGTTATTTAGATTAAATATTCATTGCTACGAAAGTTTATTGGGGGAATTACGAATATGACACCTTTAAAAATATTTTTTTCAGATATATCACTTTTGAAAATTTATTGTAAACATGCTACCTTTAATAGAAAAAAAATAAAATCATTACTTTTTTTTCTTTCTCTCTTCCACGAAAATATCAAAACCCAAACCCTAAACCATATTCCAAAAACTATACCCTAAATAGAAAATAATTTATCCAAACCCATAATATTGAAAATGTGACATTCTTGCAAAAAAATTTAAACGGTGACATAACTGTAAAGTTGCATATCAATGGCACATCATAAAAGTTCTGAAATTTATTTAACTATTCAAATCCACTGAAATTATATGTAGAAAAAAACCTCAACAAATTACAACATTACAAAAACTCGTTATTTGTGATTCTTTTCATAAATCACAATGGCTTAACGGCATCAGCGTTGGATAAATCTACAAATCACAATTATGAATAATCATGACATTCAAACTTTTTTTCAATCGCAAGCTTCAAGTTACAATCGCTTTTAATCACTACACACAACCACCAAAGGTCCGAAACATTGATGTGTATTGACATAAACAAAAATAAGATCAAGATTTATTGTGTGTCGTAGATTTTGTTTTTATATAAATTATAGAATTTGGTCAAACTAAATCAGTGAATTGCGAAAGACTAGGAACGAAGTAGGGCCCAGAAGACAACTTCCACTTACTTGTGTTAACATCAAAGCCTGTGTTGTGTGATGATAAATCATCCATAATAATACAACCAAATCTAAAAAGCTTGACTGTTTTTTCTTTTACGGCAAAAACTTTGACTCGTTTTTAATTCACGTATCTTAAAAAACCCCATTTCTTTTTGCACGCATCTTTCAATGCTTTCATTTGTAATTAAAAGAAAAAATCATTAATCTAATAAATCGTAAAATAAGTATAAACTTAGGCTAATACGAATTTGACCGATCAACCTCAACAACAATATTCCATGCTTCACAACCACACCTCCATCCTGGTCCAGATTCTCTTCAACTCACTCGATCGAGAAATTCATAATACCATATCCTCTAGATGTCATAGGAAGCACTTTTGTGGCATGATATATCTTTGGCTAAGATAGCATGTCTTGAATAATTAGCCATTTTGAATGCGACCTTGGTTTTTTATTCTTTTTTGCCAAGACTTGAACATAATCTAGAATTTTGGTTCTTGTAAATCTACTTTCATTATTTACTGATATTCACATGCTTAGCAAAAAAAAAAACCTCAACAAAATGTTTTACATGGTTTAACATTATCATAATACAACTTAGCATTGTAATTTTTTAAAAAATTCTTCCAATATTCAATCTTATCAAAATGCAATTTAACATCGTAATTTAGAAAAAAAATTCTTTTGCTATTCAATCGACCACACTATTATTTCTATTTCGCAGTTTGAACAACAACTGAAACTCGTTGAACTGATGTAAAAGGTCGTTTACATCAAAGCATAATTAAGGGAAAAACATTGTCGAGCGATGATCTCCAATGAGACTAGTGATGAGTACTTTGGAGTCTAACTCAAAGATTATCGTATGATATCGACAATTTATATTGTTATTAAGATGTCTCATCTCCCAATTTCTGCCAACCTCAACCGTAAAGTTGCTCACATGCATCCATTACATTGCATCGTCTTTATCCTAAGTGATTTAAACTAACGTCTAATTTATGTCCATCATTTGGCCAAGCTCTTCCACGACACATTTCAACCAATCACTGTGACGAGCCACCTAAATACCTAATTGGTAACCATGGACCTCGATTATCTATGGTTTCTAACATCATTCCAAAACTCGAGAGCCTCCAAAGATTTGGCTATTGTATCTTAGGAAAAAAATTCTTTTATAGCAAAGAATAACTCAGTCATGTTCTTCCACAATCTCCAAACAATTGGAGGAAAGAACTTCAATGTCTCTAATTCTCGTGGGTGCTCCTCTAGTATAGATCACTCATCAAACCTCCCTATATCAAATCGTTATTTTCAAGGTCTAGAACATTTTAAAATGCTTTATATATAGTCCTCAACCAATAATTATTATTGAAAATCTATTAAATCTCTAGGTTTAGGTTATATTCTGAAAGATTATATTTTCAATAAAATATTCCAAGAGGTTCACTAAACCCCTACGTCCTTATAAATCAATCATCAAAATCAATAGTCTTCATGAACTTGTATAGATAAAATTGCAACAAGTTTGTCACAATATGCTTACCGACCCCATAACTAAAGCAATATTGGAGTTACATATATCGTGTGGAAAACCCTACATGCATTTTCAATGAGGATGTCAAATGTTGTGAATATGCAATGTTTAATACTCAAGATCTATTTTGTATATGGACAATTCTATTGGGTTTTGAACCCACCCAATAATTCTATTAGACAATTCATTGACACGTAATTGTACAAAACTAGGGACAAAGTTATGATAGATTAGCTGGTCTATAGTCTCTTCATCTAAGTTAAAACAACCTAGTTACGAGTCAGTACCTTTGAGCTCGTTTCCTTTAAGCATCATTGATCAATTTAGTAGTCAAGACTCGAAAGTCGAAACCATAGATCGGTTTTGATATGGCGCTTAAAAATTTAGATTTCACTCAATTATTTCGTTGAAGAAATACAAACATTCAAAGTAGTGAAATCTAAGATAAGGTGATGTGTTGGCTTTAAGTAGGATCAAAACTTCAACGACTAACTTTTTCTAGACTTTTGACAAAGTTGTCGTCTACAAATATTACTGCAATAAAGTAAAATGCAACTTAACATTATATTAATATTTAAATCAAAATTTTAAATAAAGTGCCGATGTTTTCTACCGAAAGAAATGTGTATATAATTGAGTTTAATTTTTGTTTCTTAAAGCTTTGTTATATGCAACTGTTGTCCAGCTTTTTTTTTCACGGACATTGCAAAAATAAATAAGAAAATGGATGGCAACTGTTATCTTTTTTTGTTTCTTGTTTTTGTTAGGGTTCTGTAATCTAAAAGGAAATTATCGAACAAAAACAAATATTCCACGACAAATACATCGAAATCAAAATAAATTCGGGAGGTGGACTTGGACCTGAATAGGCTTGGACCTTAGTATTTCTAATTTTAATTAATTTTTTATTTGCAGAAATTAAAGTGATGAACAAAAGTGCAGAAACTGCCTGTCATTGCATTGCCTCATGGGAACAACTATGAAGCTTTTTATGTGTGTCTTTGTTTTTGTTTCTGATTCTGTTTTTTTTTTTGTCTAATGCCTTTGTCCAATCCTCTCCCGGTGAAACAAAGAATCTATTACCGCAAAATAAAATAAAAACCTAAAAATTAATTGTTCTAATACAAATAATATCGTTTAGAAAAGGAGAATAAATCAGCATAAATCATATGATTTGATATTAGATTTTGTTGTGTTTATTCTAAAAACTGTTACAAAATAGATATCTTTTGAAATTTTACTATGTATGGGCTTCATTGTTTGAATTATATTTTTTTCTTATTATGTATTTGGAGTTGGATGATCCGGACTCCGGTACTAAATTAGAAGGAGCGAGATTTCACTTGTTTTGCAAGGATTATGTTAACACAACCATCCAACATCACATACAAATTTAAATTATGCTATAGTAAACTGATTCAGTGACAAAACAATCCTTATGAAACTTGGGTCGAAACCCAACCTCGCCTACCAAGAATGTCAAAACTTGTTTCTAATGAAAATCGAACTTAAGATAGAAGAGTTCATATTCTTTTCCCAAAAAAATTCGTCACTAGACTATAACAAATTTGGCATGAAAGTCTAATTATAGTAGTGTCGTTTTACATATGTAACTAAGATTTAATGTGGCTAGATCCAACATGTTCTTTATGAGAAATATATATAAATCTCAGCCAAACAAAACAAATAACTACTTGATATGTCAACAACTACTTGATTTATATCTAGTCATATAGAGGATATATACTAACAAGCAATGACCTAAATTCATAGAACAAAAATACAAACTAGAATCATGTGCACATATTTTAACTTCTTAAGGGGAGATGAATGAGATCTAGCTATGAAAATGACATTAACAAGTGACGGAAAATTAATTAAAGGCAATTAGATTGAGCGTGGCAAAATTAAAAGCAATTAGAGAATGAATAATTGATGACAAGTAAAAGAAAACAAGGAAGATGCGGCACTAAATGTACTAGTGTTTGATCTAATAAGACGTGTTGTTATATTAGATGAAACAAAAATTCGTGATAGTATTATTAAATCTTACATTGTTCGTTCAAAACGTATGTATAAATTAGATGTGATTCAAAATAATTGTGATAGTAATGCGTGTGGTAATAGAGCGAGTCAAAGGTCAAAGAATGAAGACAAGAGTGTTTCAAAGCTGGTCCAGCTTCGTCCTCTCCTCCCTTGTACTAACACTCCATTTTTGTTTTCTTCCTCTCTTCTTTTCTTTAATTTTTGTTTCTTTTGTTTTGCAGCTAAACCGAATAGGATGTTTTTTTTGTACGAATGGTTTTATTACTAAATACATTAGTGATAAAATTTTATTTCACCTATTTAAAAAGCGGTTGGCTCTTCAATTTCCACTTCTAGCTATTAAGTGGATTTCTAACTATCAAAAACAATTAAAAATTAAACTAAATAAGTGAATAGTGATAGAACAAGTGCTAAATTTAGATCTATAGATACCCAAAATCTCTATTATAGTATTGTATCAATTTTTATACAATAAAAAATTAATATAAAACTTCTCCATAGCAACTATCATTGATCATACTCTAACCTTCCATATGAATACATGACAAGTATAAACTTTGTCTTTCAGCCCTTGGTACATATATATAGTACGTAGCGGTATAGTGTTTTTTATAAGAAAGTTGTATCGTGCATTTTTGAGAATCAATTAGGTAATGCTTGATTACACAATTTTTTTATTCCATCACAAGTCATGGGAATTTTTTCAGTTGCTCGACACGTATCCTCCATCCTCTCATAGTGAAGAAATGAGTGTAACCACAAGGATTTTTTAATTGATTAATTTGCCCAATAACACTAAAAAAAATTATAATTCAACATCTAACCATTTGCCCTAATTTTATTGGATTTGATCAAGCCACATAGGCTAATTTTAGTTAGTTGTTATAAAATTTTTTGTGGTTATTTTTGCAATTCACCCTTTTTTAATTTACTATACAAAAGATGAAAGTTTTTTTGTTTGTGTAATAATGATATAAAAATTAAAAATGTTTTTTAATATTATTTATCATGGATAAAGAGTTCATTAATTGATGATCTCTTGATAGTTACACATAAACAACGAGGTTTAAAGTTTTTCATTCTGCCAATCATAATATAAAAAATAACTTGCGTTAGGAAATAGGAATTAGCCGTTGAGAAAGGTCCACTAATTTTGTTTTACTGCATGTTCTCCAATATCTTTCGAAACGGATAAAGATAAACTTTGTTCACCTAAATTTGATGTTCACTAGAAACATCATCAATCTTATTTAGCAAATACCATGTTTTAAACTCATACAATATCTTAGCAAATACCAATGTTTTAAAATCATAAAATATCTTGTAAATGTACTAGTATTCAACAACTATATTCATTCTATAAAGATTAGTCTGATCTTAAACTAAAATCTCTTGTTTATCTAAATATATATCACTCCAAAGTTTGGTTCAATAATAGGATGATCAATTCTTCACTCCCATTTAAAATTTTCTGACCAATATTATTGGGGTGAGAGTCCAATTGAACTTACTCTATAGAAAATTCAATTTTTTTACACCGGTTGAACCAAAACTTCTTTTAAGAATATCACTACTCGATGATGAATTTTGTTTCATGTAATATTGATATTTAATAAAGATTACGATTGGCAAAAAGTCTCGAAATAGTAAATTATATTCTCAATCTCAAGGTACTAAGGTAGATACGCTAAACGACGTCGTGTATGGTTCGGAGAGGAAGTGAGGTACACGCGTGTATAGAGAGTGCGACTCCACGTCCCACACGACCATTCTGTCTCCGGTCAACCCTGCACTGTCGTTGTTGCACGTGCTTCTCTCTTCTCCCACACGTGCTTCCCAGCTCATTCTCTCTGTGTCCATATGTTTTTAAAATAAAACTTTTTACACAAACAACAATAAATGTAAACAAACAAAACAATATTCGAAAAAACATTATGAATATTGTTTTCCCATTTTAAAGTTGATTTGATTCCCAAATTCCTAACAATTACTGCCACTCACGATTAATTTCAGAGGTTCTTTTGTTTCGATGTGGAGCTTTTTTATCCAATGGATGTTTTTTGCTTTTTACTTTGTACTTTTATTCTTTATTCTCTCTCTATACACATATATCTTAGACAGAAAGAAACAAAACGATGCATGCATGTTATATTTGTACGTTTTATATAATCTATCATATAAGGCAAACGTACTAATATAACCCCTGGATGAAATATTTATCTTTTCTGATAGGTTAATTACTAAGAAGTCATTGAACCAATAAAACCTCTCTCTTCTTTTTGCTTTTTCTTTTCTCAACACACTTTTAGATCTATGTAATAAAACATCTCTCCTCCTTTTTTTTTCCCCTTTCCCATCCATCTTCCTCTATGCTTTGTAAAAAAAAAGAACAAAATCGAATTCGAATCCTAGGAGACAAACTTTTCTTCTCTTTTTTTCTGCGAACGAGCCTAATTCGAATGTTTATTCGACCAGATCTACTCATATTTGTTTACAATAGACAACCCAACCTCTAAGAAGAAGAAGCTCATGTAAAACCCAGAAAAATTGCTTGGTGGACAACCTCAGTATATTGAATGATTTATTGTTAAGAGAAACTAGCACCATTGAGTTGTAAACTGAAAAAATCCCAAGATTGGTTAATACGAATGGTACAGTTGACTTGGTATGTAGGCTAAACACGATTCAATGGAAATGTTTTGATGGATAGTCATACATGGATAGTGTTGGTTTTATCTGGTGGACAAGTTTACATGGATAACGTTCCTTGTTTTGTTAGCTCTTTGGGGATTGAGATGGTTAATGGTCAAACGTTTTTGATAATCATAATTCATAAACCTATTTCCCAAAGTAGAAGAGGTAAAACACACTCCTATCAAAAAATTTAGTTTGTTTATTCGTTAATTATCGTTACAAGAGTTTGGCAACACGATTCAATGGAAGTGTTTTGATGGATCGTAATATATGGATAGTGTCTGATTTATGAATCCATATCAAGAAATCAATACAAACCCAGAAAAATTGCTTCACGAATCTCCATAATCGATTTCCGATTCGTCTTAATCTTCGAGTCAATTTAAAACTAATCGAATTATTTTGGAAAATGTTTTGTCGAAAAAATCATAGTCAACAAATCTCTATCAAATTTTTTATCAAGCAAATTGGATTCCAATTTATTTCTTTTACAAAGAAGAAATAGAAAAAAGAAAGAGAAAGAGGGAAAAGTAGAGGAAGAAGAAAGGAAGAAGAAATTAATATATTAAATGAGTTTGAGAATTAAAGGAAGGGTAGTTTTGAAATTAAAATTTTTAAAAAAAGGAAAAAATATGCATAAAGGAAGAGATACATGGAAGTATCTTTAAGTAGAATAAGTTTTGAGAAAAGTATCTATAGTGGTCAATAACCATATATGGATTTACCAAGAACCCTCACAAATATAAATATGAGACAAGTCGCTGATATTACAAATATGATTATATGGAAAATTGCTAAGAACTCACGCAAATATAAATATGAGACAAGTCGATGATAATACAAAAGTGATAGTTTCACAAAACATGATATATTCATAGTTTTCTGTCACATATAATGATCTTTTGTGGAGCCAACATATATATATATATATATATATATATATATATATATATATATATATGTAATATACTAATATCATCGACTTGTATTTTTTTGTTGTTGTTAAAGGTTAGATCAATAAAAGTATGTGCCCCATAAGTGGGTAATCATATAACAGTCCATGATTGTCCAACGTACAACCGCATCAGAGATATGTATATTTTGCAATTGGGCTCAGGGAATAATACAAGACTTGAAAGCCATATTTTGCAACCTAGTTGGGCTCATGGAATAATAGAAGACTTTAAAGCCACACAATAGAATAATATTTGACGCTCTCTCTAGTAGCCATAAAATTAGCTTCCATTGGTAACGGTCTTAATAAACACCCCTTTATAATTTACTAGAATAAGACCCTCGCGATGCGAGGATTATTTGATTTATAGTTAATAGTTATGTTTAAAAAATGGTTGGAGAAGAAGTATACAATATTCTTAATTGAAACCCCAAATTAGATAATGTAGTGATTAAAGTTATAGGTTCATATGTAATTTGAAAAAATATAGTCTCATATCTCATATGATTTGAAGAATTTGGAAATCAATAAAGTATATACGCTTGATATATGTAAATATGGTTTTAATCATTAAACTATTTGATATTATAACTAAATCACTTTTACTTTTTTTTTAAGTCACAAACTAAATCATTTTTATGTTTTGACGATATTTTTTTATAATATTTTATAAACTTTACTCATGAGAAAAATTCTACTAACCAAATTTTTTTTTTTTTTGCTTTATTCTTCTTGATATAGTTCTCTGTTTATTAATAATCAATTATTTTGTATTTCCCATAGATATATACATATGTTAAACCTCTGTCTACATATAATGATAGAAACATGGTCGATTATATTTTTAATTACATATATAATTTGAAGAATTTAGAAATTAATAAAGTATATATGTTTGATATATGTAGATATGGTTTGAATCATCAAACTATTTGATATAATAACTAAATCATTTTTACATGTTTAGACGATCCTTCTTTGATGATATTTCGTAAACTTTACAAATGAAAAAAATACCACTAACCACATTTTTTTCTATTTTTGTTTGTTCTTCTTGATATAATTCTCTCTTTTTATTCATTGTCAATTATTTTGTGTTCCTCTTAAAAAATATATATATATATATATATATATGTTAAACCTCTGCCTATATATAACAATAGAAACATGGTTGTTTATATTTTTAATTACATAGTTTGCAATTTTTCATTTTTTATTTTCTAATTTTTGTTTTATGTTAAATTTCTCTTACTAATTATTTTCGACTAAATATCATATATAACAAATTTTTATAGAGGTTTTGTGCAATTTGTAAAATTACTTTTTGTTTTTTCCATTTTAACTTTTTTCTTTTTTCATAATTAACAATTTTGATATTGAAAAATTTACATATTTAAATTATTGACATGTGTTATAATCTAATCGATTACGTAACACGTGTCGCGATCTCGTGAATTATAATTTTGCGAACCCTTTTTTATATAATAAGATAACGTTTTATATTATACCAATCACAATAGTTGTACCACAAAAGCGAAAACGTTACACTCAACTTTGTTTGTACAACTATTATGTACACTTTTGCATTATACTGTAAAGCTTACACCTCCTGCTTATAAACAAAAAACTTATACTGTCTTCGATTACCAATCATACCCAAAATAAAAAAAATACTGTATTACCGTTTTTAATAATGTCTTGTAAACAAGGGATCAATTGGGGGATAATGATAAATGATTTTAATTTAAGTTGCTTCATGTTCAATGATTATCTTTTTTTGCTTTCTTGGTACGGACCATTAAATAAAGACGACTCATCGTTTAGCTTAATAATAATTTAAAAGTTAGTTAAACCGGTACGCTAGTCAAAATAAATTTGTTGCACGTTGTCCGGCCATTTATCAACGTTGCCTATGATCTTTACTTGTGCAACATCAAAAAAGAACTAATTAATATTACTTTTTTTTTTTTGAACCTTATAAAAAAATATTCCACTGCCCAGCTTCGAACCAGTTTTCATCAATAAGATAAAGTTTAACCAATATGCTACAGAGGAACTTCCGACCAAAAAAAAAAAATTATGCTACAGAGGAACTACTAATTAATATTACATTTTCTTGGAGACATACAATACATTATGATTATAAATACCTAGAAGGCATAATAACATTGCCAAAGCCGGTGCTTTCTTGCTTGACTTTCCCGAAAAATGGAAAGATTATAGTTTTTCTGGGTTTTTTTAAGAAAGAGGAAGATTCTATAGTGACCTAGCATTTGTAAGGAAAAGAGAGAGGAAGAAAGAGGAAGAACTCTATATTTCTAAAATGACACTTGACAAATAAAATAAATTTTTTGCGAAGGACATCGAAGAGTTATATCTTCCCCAAATTATTGAGCAACTAGTATATTTATAAGATTAACAAAGACTTGGGCACTATATATTTGGTTTGTAAAGTTTTATCATACTTTACTAATTCGTATAGCATGGATCATTGTGTTCGAACCAATCGAATATTGTAATCATCATAGACTTATATAACTAGATATTTACAAAAGAAAAATGTACAAAATAAAAGAATACATATTCATTTGAAAGTTGTTAAAATTCAGAATCCGTATTTTAATTTTGTTTTTGTTTTACTACAATCTAACCATCAAAATATTTATCAACTAGAACATATCTATTTTGCGCCTCTCTTATGTACGAAGTTAAAACATACAGCCAAATAGGCAAATTAAAAGTACGAGAGGCCAGTGAGATACAAAAAGAAGAATGGTTAATGATCAAAATCATCTCACTAATTTCCACTATGTTACCTCTTTAAGTATGACAGTAATTAATAAGAAACACATAGTAACAATTCGAAGATGTCGATAGTACTGTACTTTATTCGGGTAAACAAAACATATGATATTGTCTTTAGAAACGAGGATTACATAATATAGATCTAAAAGCATGTTTAATGGTAGTATGTGGAAGGATCTTTTTCAAAAATTTTATTATATATTTTGCATCACAAAGATTTTAGAATTTGTTGAAGAGACTAGATTTTTTTTCTCCTCCAATGGTAAAGATTTTAGGGACCAAGAATACTAGTTTATTTTATTTTACTATAATTAGTATATAAGAGTTTTTATGAGGCAAGCAACACAATTTTTTTTTTTTTTTCCCAAAGATGTGGTTTCTGTTACTTATAATATTAATACTGTCACCGTGTATAGACCACGGCATCATACATAATACGATATTCGATTATATATCTATAGTAAATGTGTTAATTTATAGTTTCCAAAGTGCGTGTAACATATGGGCTCTTAGTACCTACCAAGAAAGGTTAGAAGAGTCTTCAAGAAACTACTCTGTGAAAGGTTACAATTAGGTTTTCCAAACTAAGAAACATGTTGTAAATATTAGATAAAATTAAAAATTAAAAATTAAAAACGATTTCATCATCCTATTATATTTATCCATTTAAATCTCCTATATTCAATATGAAAATGTATGATGTTAAATTTTTATATAAAAATCTTAGGGTGCAAATGGTTGACACATTAGAAGAATAAATTTTGGTGGAATATGCTATTCTTCTCCATTCCTCTATAATTCCACCATTTAGGATAAATTTGTTTTCCTCTAAAATTTAGGAAGTTTCATCCAATAGATAAAAAATAAGACAAATTTATCTAGATTCCTCTAAATTTGTTACAGTTAAAAAAAGGAAGGATGAAATAAAGTTTGAGAAAAAACATCTCGTTTCATTCCTTTTATTAATTTTTCTTTTTTTCCTCTCACCTACAACCATTTGCACCCTTAATCTATCTTATCTAGACAATTAAAAAAATTCATAAAATTTATCTACAATTTTATTTTGGTAATCATCAGTTTGAAGTTCTAATTTTTGAAAACTAAAGTTTAAACCTAGGCTACATGAAAACTCCATCCGAAAATCGACGTTTTTACATTTAAAAATGTTTTGTTTAAGCATATCAATTTTATTTGATTCAACGAGTAGGTTTAACTATAGTCTATAGGTGATTTATACAAAATAACGAAAAAATCCTAGAAAGAAAGCTTATCTCGTTGAATCAAATATGAAGTATCCATGAAATTTTTTTTTTTGAATATTTTCCAATTTGTTTTTGAATATTTTCCAAAAACAAAATGAAATTTCTTGGAACTATCCCAATCGCCCATCATGTGTTGTGACTTTCTTTGATATATAAATATATTTTCCAGAATAAAATGTATAAAAAAGTAAAAAAAGATGACACGTCAGAGCCAATACGAAGAACACATCTAATCCCTCTCGCTCTCCACTTTCTCTCGACGACAAAAATTTCCCAACTCTATATATACTTGGACGCAACAGTTGCACAAACATCAATCGAAACAAAACAAAAAAAAACAATGGCTACTCCAACCAAATTTCTAACCCTAACTCTCTTGTTCCTCTCCGTTACACTACTTTCCCTCTCTCTCGCCGTCACGGCGACTCCAACCGAGGCGGAGACGCGGCGGATGTACGAGCGGTGGCTGGTGGAGAATCATAAGAACTACAATGGTCTAGGCGAGAAAGAGAGACGATTCGAGATCTTCAAAGATAACTTGAGGTTCGTCGAAGAACACAACTCCGTCCCGAACCGGACTTACGAAGTAGGGTTGACCCGGTTCGCCGATCTGACGAACGAGGAGTTTCGAGCCATTTACTTGAGTAGGAAGATGGAGAGGACTAGAGAATTAGTGAAAACAGAGAGGTACTTGTATAACGTTGGAGATAATTTGCCCGATGAAATCGATTGGAGATCGAAAGGAGCGGTTAACCCTGTCAAAAACCAAGGAAGCTGTGGTAATATTAATCTCTTTTTTTTTTTGTGTGTCTAGAATTGCGTTTGCGGTTTGATCGTTGTTTCTAGCGTTTATTACGAGTGAATTGAGCTGATGAGAGATTTTGTTGACATATTTTAGGAAGTTGTTGGGCGTTTTCGGCGATTGGAGCGGTGGAAGGTGTAAACCAGATCAAGACAGGAGAATTAATATCTTTGTCAGAGCAAGAACTTGTTGATTGTGACACTAGCTACAACGAAGGATGTGGTGGTGGTCTTATGGACTATGCGTTTCAATTCATTATAAAAAACGGTGGTATTGATACAGAGGAAGATTATCCTTATACAGCAACTGATGTTAACATGTGCAATTCCGACAAGGTTTTTGAATAAAACCTGAACAAAAAAATTTTGATTTATGGTTTATGAATGTTGTTTACTTATTTTTTTTATTTTATCTTGTAGATGAACACTCGTGTTGTTACCATTGATGGTTACGAAGATGTTCCTGAAAACGATGAGAAGTCATTAAAGAAAGCTCTAGCTAATCAACCGATTAGTGTCGCTATTGAAGCCGGTGGCCAAGCTTTCCAGCTTTACAAATCTGTAATTTCAACGAACCGACTAGATTCTCTTTATCAAGTACATCTTGGTTTCTTGAAAATTCGATTCATAAAAAAATTTGCATAATTTGTGTTTGTTTTTCAGGGTGTGTTTACAGGAACATGTGGAACGTCTTTGGACCATGGTGTGGTGGCTGTGGGATACGGATCATTAGATGGTCAAGACTATTGGATTATCCGTAACTCATGGGGATCGAACTGGGGAGAAAGCGGATATGTTAAGCTCGAACGTAACATCAAAGATTCATCAGGGAAATGCGGTGTTGCGATGATGGCTTCTTACCCTACCAAATCATCGGGCGCAAATCCACCAAAACCGCCACCGCCTGCACCAGTTGTTTGTGACAAGTCTTACAATTGTGCTGCTAAGTCCACTTGTTGTTGTCTCTATGAATACAAAGGTAAATGCTATAGCTGGGGATGTTGTCCGCTTGAGTCAGCTACTTGCTGCGATGACGGCTCTAGCTGCTGCCCTCAAGCATACCCTGTTTGCGACTTGAAGGCCGGTACTTGTAGAGTGGTTAGTTTGACACCAAATTTGGAATTTTCAAAAAGTGAAAACATTGTTTTTTCGCTTTCTTTTTGATTGTTACTTGACTGATTCTTTTGTGAAATTTGGTGTACAGAAGGGGAATAGTCCGTTAAGCGTAAAAGCCTTGATGCGAGGACCAGCTACTGCGACCACCAAGGCTACAAACGTGCTTGTAAGCAGTGCTTAGGGAGAGATGTAACGGACGAAGAACCGATATGTTTTCAACCCACGTTTTCAAGATTCAGTCTTTTGTCTTTAGACACTTCCAAGTTCGGATTATAGTTTGCTTTCTCTTCTAGTCTATTGCAATATCTTTTATCTTTGGATTTGATTTGATTTGATTTGCTGTAAATGTTTAAGATCCAATCTTGTTAATTGCTTCATATCATTATTGTCAATCTTCCTTGAATAATAAACTTTAACACAATCGAAGTCAACAAAGTTAGCTACTCCCTTTCACGTTTGATACATCAACTGAAAATATTATAACAATTGAAATTTCGTAATACATGTTATATGAATCATATGATGTCATTTTTTTGTATAATATAATGTTCCCCAGAATAAAATATACAAAATCTCGTCAGAAAAAAACTGATACGTTACAGCCAATCCACAAAAACACAACTAACCTACGTGCCTGTTTGGTAGGAGATTTTTTTTTACATCTAAATAGCTTATATTGATAACAGGACCATAGAGCAATACAAAGAAGAAACCAAGAAGGACATGCATAAACCCAACCGTAGTTATGTCAACACGGACACACACAAATTCATAACCGAAAGATAAAGCTAAAACATGGGATGGATAGTAATTATGGCAGTAATCATATCCATGTTCCAAGTCCTTGTCATTGGGTCCATCAAATGTTCAACCTTGAAGGATGGATAGTAATTAATTGTTTACAAGTGGCTGCCCGTGGCTGTTGAGCTGGAATCCAGGGATCGTTCCAAACAGAGATTGAAGATCCTGACCCAACCCGTCTAATTAGCCCTTTTAAAAATGCTCTTCCATTAATAGGATGAGGAATAAGAGGTACCTGAATCCATTGGACTGGATTTTCGATAATACCTACCCTTGAAAACTTTAGCAAAAAGAGTGTTTGGATTCGCCAGTAAACGCCATAGTTGTTTGGCTAACAGTGCCGTATTAAATTCTTCAATTGTCCGAAAGCCTAAGCCTCCATCTTGCTTAGTTGTACAAAGTTTTCCAAGCAATCCAATGCATTCCTCGTTGATTCCCATTTGAGCTCCACCAATATAGAGCAACCGCGCTACTTTGCCGAATTTTGATGTGATTGCCTTGGCTAGTCGAAAACTAGACATAACATAAGTCGGCAAAGCAGTCGTTACCGACTTTATCATGACCTCTTTACCTCATTTTGAGAGAAATTTTGAAGTCCAACCATTTATTCGAGCCGGCAAACGATCTCGTACAAAAGCGAAGTCCAACAATAGCATGTTTGCAAATTATTTTTGATGATGACATGTATTGTAAACTGACATGTAATGATAAATAATATTTGTTAAAAATAGCATGAAAATAGAAGATTAAAATGGTCAATATGCATGTTCATGATTTGAATCGAATTTTGATATAAAGTTTAAATAAAATAGAATGTTGACCAAAATAAATAAAAATGATGGCCTTGAATTTGCAAGATGCCTTAATAATACTAGTTTAATTTGAAACCTCAACAAGATTAAAAAAGTTTTTCAATTTCTCTACTAATTATAACATTTGCTTACATTGGAAAATTTGGGTCAGATATGGGTAGAGTCAAATGACCTGATTTGGGCTATAATGGGTTTTTTAATCAGTTCATTTTTTCATTAAGTATTAAAGCTTAATTTTATTTTTTCCTTATTTATTTTTGTTGCCGTTGCGAGATATTCTCTCCTCTCTCCCTCTCTCTCTCTACAGCTTTGCATACACACACAACACGTTCGACCGTAAATGGAGGCGAGGAATCTGCAAGGATTTGTGGTTGAAGGTAATCGGTTTGAAATCTTTCTAAATCGGTTGATCGGCTAAGTAAAATAGTTGTCCTTATATCGCTCTTTTTCATTTTTTTTTAACATCCCTTGTATCACTCTTTCGTTTTAGTGAATATATAGACCTCAATATATAGAGGTTCCGACGATAGCTTGTGGATAACCATCACATACAGAGAACAAAAACTGCACTGTTACAAACCTATGTGCTTCTTCATTAGATTTCGTAACATGTATTTTGGAAGTGGTCGTCTATATTATAATGTATGCATTTACGTAATTACAATTCTCGCTAACTAATTTAATAATATGTTTACAAAATATTTTAGCAAGTTACACAAACATGTAACTTGTTATTTTAATTACATGTATATGTATATTTTTCATATAGTTAGTTACTATAATATACATATTTCTATGTCTCGTTAAATAAAAAGTTAGCGGTACATTTTTCTATTGATATGATACATTAACCATTTTAAAATCTTCTGAAAACACATAGGGAAAGTGAGGATATCCATGAATCAATACATTAAACAAAAAAAAATCAAAATCAAAATTCAGACATAAAGATGAACAAACAACCGCTTTAACAAATAATAAAAGTGATATCATAGATCGGTAAAAAATTACCTAGCATACTAAAACTTTGCATAGCAACCATTTTTAAGTATAACAGAGTATATATAAAATTATACCTACAAAAAGAAAAGAATTGATCTAAAATATTTACCGACCACAACCAAATTGAAACTTAGCAAATCAAGAAGACGAAGCTTCCAAAGATTTAATGGCTTTCTCGGCGTTTATTTCGAGCCTAACGCGTCAAAATCTCTCTCGACTTGTCGGGCACCGTCGTTGTATATATGGAGGAGGTCGTCGTAAGTCAAACCCTTATATGATGGGTTGAAGCGCTACAAAGTTTTATATGGTGAAATAATAGAAAGTAGATCTCTATGCATATTGGTGGATCCTTAAGACGGTCAGAGATATAAGGAAGTAGTAAGGTTGTGATACGAAACCTAGTGTGAAGCTTTGCAAATACTAGTAATATACAAATCAACAATTTTCTATTTTCATTAATATCTTAAAAAAAGATAGGCATTTATAAAAATATATAAGCATCCTCAAAAATAAAAGTCATCTATGTCTAAACATGAAGATCTAACATTTCGCATTCACATGTTATAATTGCCTATTTTACCAAATAGAGTGATATATATGCTTTTAGTGCTGTCATAATCCATAACCTGTGATTTACAAATTATAAACATTAATGGTCCTCTATTTCTACATATGAAGTTCTAACATTTCGCATACACGCTGCTCCAGCACAGGTGGTTGTTCCTGGTAGGACATGGAGCAACAAAAGCAAAAAAACTCAATAACAAAATGAAAAAGGTATGTACGAAGAGTTTTTACCATGAATTAAACAAAAAGGTACCTTAGCTGTGACATTGGTGTCCTGTGGTATCTCCAATTCAGGTTCTTCATCCACCATGTCCTCCTTTTTCTTCTTAAGATGAGCAGATGCATACTTCCGGTATAAAAGCCCATCAACCAACAATAAGCAGGCATACTTGATCCTCAACTCTGACGAAAGAGACTTAGACCTCTTAAGGTTATTTTCTCGTCGCCGCCAAATAAAGTAAACCAGTACGGCATTGTTCCCCGCGGAGCAGTCAACCTCTCATAATCAATTAGCTGAAGTGGGTTGCAATTGAGACCGGTGACGATTTCGAACTCTCGTATTCCAGATCTAAAGAAACAAATAGGTGATATGTACAAGAACAATGGAAGGGAGGAGAGATTATAGAGAGATAAGAAAAAAATGTGTTTGTGAGAACGAAAGGAGAAGAGATGAAGACAAGATGAGATGTCTCAGTGGAGGAGAGATGAGGTAATCAACATAAATGAGTGAGACCTTCCACGTAACTGATGCACAAATCGTGTGGGGTTAACATCGTCCGGATCGATGGCAATTTCCACTCTCATCACTAGCAACAAAACTCTTCTTGCTATTTACTTAAATAGTATAATTTTCTTTCGGCTTTTATTACCAAACAAACTTTTATTAATATTTAAAGTACGAGTCATAGCATTAACAACTAAAATCTCTATAAGCAAAAATCTTGAAAGACGTGTATTGATCCATTTAAATCTTTTATATTTGATATGAAAAATGTATAACATCAACGTTTTATATATGTGAAGTAGTTTTAGTCTAGTGGTAGAAGGTAAGTCCACTGAGAATAGGTACCATCACACCCGAAATCGAATTTCTCTGTCTATTTAATGTAAGAATTAGGCTAATAGGCCGGACAGTTGTGGCATAATGTTAATTAAAAAAAACGTTATATATATATAAAATCATAGTATACCTTATCTAGAAAATTGAAAGAAATTTTATCTACACTTTTATTTTGATAATCATCAGTTTGAAGAAGTTTTCATTTTATATATAAACTTTAATTCAAATTTAGTTACAAGAAAATTATGTCCAAAATTGGTTTCTCGGTTCGAAATAACATTTCTACATTAGTTTAGGAAAAAAAATAATAATAATAACATTTCTACATTTCAATTTTTTTTTCGCATATCCGTCTATGTTTCCATGTAAGTTTAGTGTCTAACAGTAGGTGATCTATACAAAAAAACCAAAAATAACCTACAAAGAAAGCTATCTCGTTGAATCAAATATGAATTTATTGATAACGAAAAATATAGTAATGAAATTTCTTGGAACTATCCCAATCGCCCAAATCATGTGTTGTGACTTTTTTAATATATAAAATATATTTTCCATAATAAAATATCTATATTAAAAAAAATGACACGTGAGAGCCAATACGAAGAACACTGTGAACACATCTAATCCCTCTCGCGCTCCACTTTCTTACAACGCAACAGGTGCAGAAACATCATTTGAAACAAAACATAAAAGCAATGGCTACTAAAATCAGATTTCTAACCTTAATTCTCTTGATCCTCTCCGTTAAACTACTGACCTTGTCTCTGGAAGGCACGGCGACTCCGAGCGAGGCGGAGGCACGGCGGATGTACGAGCGGTGGCTAGTGGAGAATCAAAAGAACTACAATGGTTTAGGAGAGAAAGAGAGACGGTTCGAGATCTTCAAAAACAACTTGAGGTTCGTCGAAGAACACAACTCGGTCGCGAACCGGACTTACGAAGTCGGGTTGACCCGGTTCGCCGATCTGACGAACGAAGAGTTTCGGGTGATTTACTTGAGTAGGAAGATGGAGAGGACTAGAGAATTAGTGAAAACAGAGAGGTACTTGTATAACGCTGGAGATACTTTACCTGATGAAATCGATTGGAGATCGAAAGGAGCTGTTCTTCCGGTCAAAAACCAAGGAAGCTGTGGTATTATTAATTCTATATTTTTTTGTGTGTGTGTGTGTGTTTTAGATTTGCGTTTGCGGTTTAATCTCTGCTTTTAGCCTTTAATTCGAGTGAATTGAGCTGATACGAGATTTTGTTGACATATAACAGGAAGTAGTTGGGCGTTTTCAGCGGTTGGAGCGGTTGAAGGTATAAATCAGATCAAGACAGGAGAATTGATATCTTTGTCGGAGCAAGAACTTGTTGATTGTGACACAGGCTACAACGAAGGATGTGATGGTGGTCTTATGAGCGAAGCTTTTTATTTCATTATAAAAAATGGTGGTATTGATACAGAGGAAGATTATCCTTATACAGCAACTGATGTTAACATGTGCAATTCCGACAAGGTTTGAATAAAACCTCTGATCTTATAATGATTAAATTTGTATGTTAGTTAATGTCGTATATCTATATTTTTTTCTTTGATATACGTTACAGATGAACACTCGTGTAGTTACCATTGATGGATTTGAATATGTTCCTGAAAACGATGAGAAGTCATTGAAGAAAGCTCTAGCTAACCAACCGATTAGTGTCGCTATTGAAGCCGGTGGTCAAGCGTTCCAGCTTTACAAATCTGTAATTTCAACGAACTACCTTGATCTTCTTTTATCAAAGATTGGTTTCTTGATAACTCGATTCATAAAAAATTGTTTGTTTTTCAGGGTGTGTTTACAGGAACATGTGGAACATCTTTGGACCATGGTGTGTTAGCCGTGGGATACGGATCATCAGATGGTCAAGACTATTGGATTATCCGTGAGTCATGGGGATCGAACTGGGGAGAAAGCGGATATGTTAAGCTTGAACGTAACATCAAAGATTCAACAGGGAAATGCGGTGTTGCGATGCTGGCTTCTTACCCTACTAAATCATCTCCACCAGTTGTTTGTGACAAGTTTTACAATTGTCCGGCTAAGTCCACTTGTTGTTGTGTCTATGAAGACAAAGGTAAATGCAATAGCTGGGGATGTTGTCTGCTCGAGTCAGCTACTTGCTGCGACAACGGCTCTAGCTGCTGCCCTCAGTCATACCCTGTATGCGATTTGAAGGACGGTACATGTAGAATGGTTAGTTTGACTCCTAATTTACAACTTTTAATGAGTGTTTTTTTTTTTTTGATTGTTACTTGACTGATTCTTTTTTTTGAAACTTGGTGTGTACAGAAGGGAAATAGTCCGTTAAGCGTAAAAGCCTTGACGCGAGGACCAGCGACTGCAACCACCAAGGCTACAAACGTGCTTGTAAGCAGTGCTTGAGGAGAGACCGATATGTTTTCATCCCATGTTATCAAGATTCAGTCTTTTGTCTTTAGACACTTCCAAATTTGGATTATAGTTTAATTACTCTCGTCGATTTCAGTATGTTTATCTTTGGATTTGATATAATGTTTAAGATGGAATCTTGATATTTGCTTCATAGCATTATTGTCACAAATCTCCTTGAATAATAAAACTTTTAACCCTATCGAAGTTGAACTTCCATAAGACTCAAGTCAACAAAGTTAACCACGTTTATAGTATATCAACCGAAAATATCATTTCCATTGATTGAATACATGTGATCATATATGAGTCATATGATGTGATTTTTTGAAACGAGAACAAAAACTAATTAAGCAATTGAAAATACACTAAAATTGTCTGTTTTTTCTTGATAAGTGGTCTCAATTCAAATTCTATTCAAAATTATGCTACACTCTTTTGTAAAAACGGTTTTTCGGATTGAATAATAATTTTACATTCATTCAAAAAAAGAAAATACACAAAAATTGCTTTCTTTTAATATTGGGTTTGTTTGACAGCGAGTTTATTTCACAACTCTCTTCCTTTTAGCGTTAATTATTCATGATGGATTTTGAATCCACGGTACCAGTCATTAATCTCATATCTTAGCATTGGAATGTCATCAAAGAACATCCTCAAGAGAGGGGATAAGTGAGAAACACGCTTACAAAGTTATCACTTCTGGGGAGGCGATAGGACAAGCGACCCATGTCATCGAGGTACTTACACAAGTAATATTGTAGGTGATATTCATGAAGACCATAAGGTGTTTCCTTCCCAAAGACTTTTCGACACCTAATTCAAACATCCACTGCATAGTTAATTTGATCGGAAGAAAGGTTTCAGTTTAGTTTGGTGTATAGTGTAAAGATCTTAGACATCGTTTTCTCTTTCGTGACGAGATAAAGAAAGAGATAAAAAGATACTTCGAAAAAGGGTTGGAACTCCCTCCCGAATAATTCCTCTTTCGTCCTCATGGATGGGATTCCCCTTGTCATGTTCCTTGGTTATTTAACGATCATCTTTCTCACGATTGTTCATCCTTTTTATAGAAGGTAACTCTTTGTATTGTCAGGTGATTTACCTTCTTCTTTGAGTTTCCGACAATTTTCTAATGGCGGCATGTAAGGTCTATTATATATCTAAGACCATCTCCAATGTTTTTTTTTTTTTTTGGAACTCTAAAATAGAGAAATACATTGGAGGAATACATTTGTATTCTAAAAAATAGAGCAAAATTTATTTATTCTTAGAAAAAATACTAGTCTTTTGGAACTAGAAGTGGGTTTGAGAGAAAATAGAGAAATGCTATTTTTTGGAGATGCCCAGTGTCGGCGCTGACTACAAGCTAGTAAAGCATGTGCTTGGGGTCGGCAAAGATGTTATTAATTTTTGGGGCCATTACTTTGCCAAAAGTGTAACTAGTTCTACTGGTAGAAGTCACCCAATAAGAGGGAGGAGGTCACAAGTATTCCCTAAATATTCCGTGAATGGGCCTAACGCTGGCCCGTTTATCATCCGAGCTCCTAACCATATTATCCAGCGAGGATAGATCCAAACGTGCCCGAGATCTCCAGCGACGAGGAAGGATAGGCGGAGATGAATTGTAGTTCATAGGAGGATAAATACGAGGATTCTAGAGCCGAAATGGCTAACTTTTCCATAAGTTTACACTGTTTATCACTTTACCTCTCACAACTATTTTAGCTGAAGTTGTCTTTGTATATTTGATTATTCATCAATATAAATCCAATTTCGTAACTTTGTCTTCGAGTTTAGTTCGATTTATTGACATTTCTTAGAACTAAAGTTTCTTTCCCGAATTTACATATAAATTCTTAGTGCGGAATCTAGCTTCCACAATAAAATAATGCATTTTTTCATTTGTAGATAATATATATATATATATATATATATATATATATATATATATATTTATCTATGAACGTAAATAAAATATGAAGTAAATAATAAAAATACATCATATAATTTAGTCAAGCAATTTGCTCGTGCGTGACATTATGTGCTGTTTTTCGTTTCGTTGTGTTGTGTGATTGTGATTGTATTTGAGTTTGAGTGTGTGCATGCAATTTCTTTTGTGTTTTGGTCATTCTTTATGTCGTGATTTGTATTTGAGTTTTTGTTTTTGGTGCTCTTTAGTGTGTTTTAAGTCTGTTTTCTATAACATGTAGATAGTGTGAACAACCCAAACCGGCCAATGATACTGAACAGGGCAAGAGAGTTACTTCACTTGTTCATTGATCATTGGCCAATGGCTATATTGAATTGCCTACAGAACACACCAGAAAACAAAAAAAGACATAAAAGAGATTATTTCATTGACCTGATCCTCCATTTTTTTCCTTAAGCTGCAGAATCTGATGCTAGAAAATTTGTTTTTCTGCTGAAGGAGCACCTTGAGAAAAAACTTGGAACAAAGTTATTACGAAACGAATTGAAAACACAGAACAATAAAATAAAACTACAAAATTAATGCGAAGAAAGAAACTTACTTACTACGGATTTTACCGAACAACTGCAAGTACTTCTTTTGTCGATGTGAACTTCGTCAAATGGCTTCTTGTTACTGATGTCATTTAGAAATAACTCACTAGAGACAAGTAAAACAACTTGATAATCATAGAAATAATATACACACTGCAAGACTATCCCAAATGCTGTAAAAGAAGACAGAGAGGATAATTAATTAAGTTACCTCATGTTGGAAATACTCTCCCGTGATCTTTTGATCGTTGGTATTATATGTCACTTAGACACAAAATAAAAATGAAACATTGTATCAAAAGTACACATTACATATACACATATTATAGGATGATGAATACAAAAAAAAAAAGATAATTTAATTTACCTGACTCTCTTTTTTGGGTTGACTGAACCGCCTTCTTAAATTTAGTTCTTTTCAGCTTAAGAATTGCCTGTCTTGGTACAAAACCATTCTGTTAGCAGAAAAGACACAAGACCATATGAAAGAAACATACAACAAGACAGAAAAAAGACTAAGACTTGCTTTCTAAAGGAATTGCTTTCTTCATTTTAGTTCAGCATAAGAAACCTCTACCTTGGTACAAAGTGTGTGTTTGTTTACCTAGCCCTTCATTTTTTCCTTGGCTGCTAAATCTCTTCCTCAATTTTTCTTTTTCAGCTTAAAAATCCCTTCTTGAAAGAAAACTATTATGTCAGCAGTAAACTATGAGCTAAAATAATCATGAAACCTAATTGTCTAATTGAAAAACTGAGGAGAAGAAAATAAACCTCAAAAAATTACATGCAAAGAACGAAGAAAACTTACCACGATTCATTCAGAGTCTACTCTAATGTGAGTTTTGGCTGTTTACTCATTGTTTTTCTTTGAGCCTTTGCAGTGTATTGCAATAATGTGAAGCCACCGACTGAAACAAAAAATAAACAGTCAATCTTTCATATGGTGATATCCAAAAGATTTATCACATATGATCAAACCAACATGATAGTTTATAATGTAAAGGGTACTGAATGTGAGTACCTTGAAACACAGAAGAGAGAACAAGATGTCAAGTATCATCAAAACCAGGTTTTGTTATGTTGATATTCTCCTTTCTGAAATATGTCTAGATAAGAGTTTTGTATGAATTTAATGAGAAAATTTTGAGAAAGCTCACCTCAAAAACACTAATTTTTTTTCTTGGACTCCGAATCATCTCTGAGTTTCCCTTCACATGAAATCACGGGGGGAAAAATGATAAAGCAAAACGTCACTAAATAAATATATTAATTACTCTTTTCTTTTTGTATGCAAAAGACCATTTTCGCTTGTAGTGGCCTGGATATCTCTTTTGGAGTAGCATAAAAAGGTTAATACATAGGAATTTTGTTAACAAAAAGTCGAGAAAGTTTACCTGCAAAACTCTAGCTTTAATCATCATTGAGTTTCCCTTCACATTTTCACTTGTAGAAACCTGGATTTCTCTGTAGTAGCATAAAAAATGGTATAAAATAGTTATGACTACGATTGATAACTTCTCGAATACTACCATCTCTGAGTCTTTGACCAATAAAATGACTAATAGATGTAAAAGACTCAGAAAATAAAGAGAAATGGGAAGAGAATGGTACTTCACCTGAAATATACTCGGCAATATAAAGCAATAAAGAAAGATAATATTTGGGAAGTTATTGTGTTTTTTGTTTGCTTTTCTATGTCCTGTGTTTAATTTTTTGTTGTGATATTTGCGTGTGAAACTTTTGTGGAGTTTGGTGATTGTGTGTTGCTTGTTTGTTATGCTGTGTTTGATTGTTTGAGTGTGTTTTGAGTTTTATTGTGTGGGATGTGATTGTGTTTTTGCTTATTTTTTGTATTTTGTTAGAGTTTTGTTGGGATGAATCAGAGGAATAGATCATAGAATCTAGGGAAAGATCTACTTTACCTAAAAAAAATCACCTCTAGAAAGTTTGTTCTCTGCAGCTCTAAGATATATGCACGAGGCAAGAGATACAAGAAGAAATTCGATACCATTTACCTGATCCATCATTTGCTCTTGGTTATAGTATCCCCTCTCGAACGTTTGTTCTTTGCATAATACGGATCCACTCTCTAGCATCCAAAGCATTTTGTTAGCATGACACTAATACAACACAAACGATAAAATAAAACTACAAAATCAATGCAACTAGTAAAAATCTTACAGAGCCAAAACAACAACTATTATATATATCAAAGTGAGGAAAAGAATCTCACTCACATTTGCTCGCGTCTCCGAATTGAGATATGCAATTGTCACTTAATTGCTGCATCATATGACCACAGATTCATATAACCATTTTTTGAAAATTCATCTTCACATACAAAGACAGAGATAGTGAAGCCACACCCATTAGTCCAAATCATATGAATCCAGATCATGCGAATATGATCAAAGTGTAGTACAAAAGAAACAAGTTAAACTCATCTACCTAAACAAACGAGAGAGACCCTAATTGTGAAACTATTTCTCCGATCACCAAATAAAAAAAATCCATCAAACAAGTACGCGATTACCCTAATTGGATTCCAAATCAAAACCCTAGATTCCCAAATCAACATACACACCGATCAAGTAAAATTCCCAAATTCAAAACAAAAGGAAATCCACACCTTCTTGGAATTTGGTTGGAGTATATCGCACGATCCGAATTTGAACCACTGATCAAATTGTAATCCTCGTATCTGTCTTCAGATCGAAACGCAAAATAAAAAAAAACCGACTTGAATTGAGACCCAACGAACCAGAACAACATTGAACAGCTAATTTCAATCGATTCGAGATAAGAATCATAGAAAGAAAATCGATTCGTAAACCCTAATTCGTTTCTCAAACAGGATTTTGAAGAAGATATTTCAATTTTCATTGCGAAATTGCGAGACGTTAGAGCTATGAAACGAGAAATCATATAATTTTCTTTTTAAACGGATTTCTAAATATTTGCATATGAATTTACGATTATAACCCTCCCAAGTCGGTCCGTGGTGTTGTTGGGCCCAACCAATACTTGAGACTTGAGAGCCAGTTATTAGAGATTTTTTTAATTTTTTATTTAAAAGAGTCTGTTATAGGGAAAAAAAAAAGGTCAAATGCTAATGACTCTGTTTTGAGATTTCACAAATAATTATCTCAAATTTTTTTTTTTCTTTTAATTAACTCAAATGTTTTAATTAAATTGGAGAGATAGGAGACATTAGAGTGGTGGCTTGTGTAATGCATGGCTAACAATTCAACTAATTAATTTATATCAGTAAAATCTCATTTATATAAAATGTAGAACCAATGGCTACTTCTCCAATAAGATTTATAACCATAACTCTCGTGATCCTCTCTGTATTACTACTTTCCTCATATCTCGGCGTCCTACCAAGAACAGAGACGAACCGGAACGAGGTCAAAGAAAAGAAGAAAATAGATCACCGGCTCATGCTCGTGTACAGACTTGAAGCTAAAGTTCTCTGGCCTAGAAATATATACTCAATAAATGATCTATCTAATAGTAAAACTGTGTGACAAGAAAAACATACCCTGATGAATCGTGATGTTTAGGGAAGCTAATAATGATGAATAATACTATTAGCTGCCATGCACGGATTATAACTTTCAATCCATATTCTTATATTTTAAATGGAAGTTTGCTAAAACAACCTTGGAAAGTTGGTTTTGAACAAAAACAACATTCCCATGAGAAAGTTATATTTTTGAGAATTTTTACCCGTTTTACCCTTATTTGCCTTGATAACTAAAAACGTATTTACGAAACTGCCATTAATGAATCGGCGGGAAAAGTTCCCGCCAAGGAAAATAAATCTACCATGCTGTGATGGTAGAATTATATACGAGCGGTAGACTTATTTTTTGAGCGGTAGATTTATATATGAACGGTAGACTTATTTGTCCCCTTGATGGTAGAGATGTTTCCGAATGGTAGACTTATTAGAGTGATTGGTAGATTTAATATTTTTCAGTGGTAGATTTATTTTGGAGCGGTAGACTTATTTTGTGATTGGTAGATTTATTTCCGAAGATTGGTAGATTTATTTTCTTTAACGGTAGAGTTAAATTTTCGTGATAGATTTATTTTTGCGACTGGTAGACTTATTATAGTGGTGGTAGACTTATTATAGTGGTGGTAGATTTATACTGAGTGGTAGATTTAATATTTTTGACGGTAGACTTATTCAATCTTTTTCTCTTTTACTGGAACAATTTCCCGAAAAACATTGGTAGAGTTATTTTTTCTGTTTACCTTATGGTAGATTTGTTTTTCGGATGGTAGATTTGTTTCTCGGATGGTAGACTTATTATCCGGAGATGGTTGTCATATAGTTGTGGTAGACTTATTATCCGACGATGGTTGTTCATATAGTTGTGGTAGACTTGTTATCCGACGATGGTTGTTCATATAGTTGTGGTAGACTTATTATCCGGAGATGGTTGTCATATAGTTGTGGTAGACTTATTATCCGACGATGGTTGTTCATATAGTTGTGGTAGACTTGTTATCTGACATAGATTATTCAAACAACGATGTTGTGGTAGACTTGTTATCTGACCTAAGTTATTCAAACAACCCTGTGGTGGTAGATTTGTTATGTGACTTAGGTTCTTCGAACAACAATGTTGTGGTAGACTTGTTATGTGACTTAGGTTTTTCAAACAACAATGTTGTGGTAGACTTGTTATCTGACTTTGGCTCTTTAAACAATGTAGTGGTAGATTTGTTATTTGACTTAGCTTCTTTAAACACTGTTGTGGTTGACTTGTTATCTGAGTTAGGTTCTTTAAACAATGTGGCGATAGACTTATTATTTGACTTAGGTTCTTTGAATAATGTTGTGGTAGACTTATTATCTGACTCATGGATAAAAGGTGCATTGGATACTGAGATGGAGGGATACTAGCCAAGGAAAGAACACAAGTGTTCTAATTGTTGTCAATACGATTATAATCATACCACTAGTGAAGCTTAAATATATGCCTATTATTATGTGTGCCTTTTCAATTTTAACTTGTTTTTCCTGTTTTAATGTTATAATAATTGATGCTAAAGGTATTTGGAAATATATTATATACCGAGCAAATTTCTAGAGTACATAAATTCTGTCAATTCATTACATTGAACATAGAATAAATCTACCATCAAAGAAAAACAAATCTACCATCAAAGAAAAACAAATCTACCATACCATTGAACAGAGAATAAATCTACCATTAAACATAAATTTGTAAGTTATCCACAACCTCTGCCTCTTCCGCCACCACCTTTGAAGCCTCCATGTCCACCAAATGAACCACTATCAGCGGCGGTTCCTTCAATCGGAGTACCGTCTGATCTAGTGTGGTCCGTCTCGACATCGTAAAATGTCAAAATAAATCTACCATTACAGAACAATAAATCTACCATGACAGAACAAACTTCCTACCAAATTAAACTACCATTACCACAGCCGAATCCAACAGATCCACGACCTCCGCCTCTTCCACCACCACTTCCGAAGCCTCCACGTGTACCAGAATAAATCTACCAACAAAAGAAAACAAATCTACCATCAAAGTAGAATAAATCTATCATAAAAAAAACTACCATACCATTGAACAGAGAATAAATCTACCATGACAGAACAAACTTTCTACCAAATTAAACTACCACCACCGCCGAATCCAATAGATCCATGACCTCCGCTTTTTTCGCCACCACCTCTGAAACCTCCATGTTCACCAAAATAAATCTACCAGCAAAGAAAAACAAATCTACCATCAAACTAAAATAAATCTACCATCAAATAAAAATAAATCTATCATGCCATCAAACTAAAATAAATCTACCATGACAGAACAAATTTTCTACCAAATTAAACTACCACCACCGCCGAATCCAACAGATCCATGACCTCCGCTTCTTTCGCCACCACCTCTGAAACCTTGACGTCCACCAGAATAAATCTACCAGCAAAGAAAAACAAATCTACCATCAAACTAAAATAAATCTATCATCAAATAAAAATAAATCTATCAACACTGAAGACTTTTGCTAACACGGCGATTCAATTCTACGATGTTCAAGACCGGCTTGGTTTCGACTCAGAAGAACTGCCGTTAAACCTCAAGTCTCTCCGCTACCACCTCTGCAACCTCCATGTTCACCAAAATAAATCTACCAGCAAATAAAACAAATCTACCATCAAACTAAAATAAATCTACCATCAAATAAAAATAAATCTATCAACACTGAAGACTTTTTCAGATCCAGAAACGAAGAGACTCGCCGGCGACGAAAAATTTGGTCGGAGAAGACGATGCCCAGAAATCTACCATCAAAGAAAAATAAATCTACCATCAAAGAACACGAACCCATAAATCGAATCGGAACAAAACCACTCAAACGAAGCCGGAATTGTAATTACATGTTGTTGAATGAACCAGAACTTTCGAAAAGTGCACAAGAACAAGAACAAACCCAGAAATCAAACACGAACAAAACCGGAAATTGAACAAGAACAAATTACAAAATCGATTTGTATCTATACTATGAAAGGAAGAAAAGAGAAGAGAAGAGAAGTTAAGAGAAACCCGAAACTAACCTTGGAGTCGCTGGAGAAGACGAGGAGTCGCGGTTGTGTCGTCGGAGTCGCGGTCGTGGTTCCTCGTTTGTGACGTTGAAAATAAAAAGAAAAATGAAAGAGGAGAGTTTTGTTTGGAAAAAAAAATGTTTTAAAAACCTAATTTTTTTTTTATGGCAATTCTGTAATAAAGAGAACATCACAAGATTTAAAAGACTTTTCATGTCTTCTCATCTCTACAAGGTTGTTTTAGTTATTAGTGGACTTTTCAAGGTTGTTTTAGTTATTATCTCTATTTTAAATCACTATTCTCCGTCGAATTCAAATTACTATCGGAATCCAAACTATAACGGCCCCTTAGGAAACCAATCCAAACCTTTAGGGATTACATGGGATTAAACTTTAGTTTGATTATGGTTCAAATTTGATAACTTTATGCGTTATTTCATCATGTAGAGTAACAAGACTCGTGTTGTTATCATTGATGGTTACGAAAATGTTCCTAGAGACGATGACAAGTCGTTGAAGAAAGTTGTTGCTCATCAACCTGTTAGAGTTGCCATTGAAGCTAGTGGTCAAGCTTTCCAACTTTACAAATCTGTAATTTTTCCAACAAACCCATATATCACTTTTAAAAGGTTTTTTCAGATTCTTCTTCACTTGATCTTAGTTTTCTTGATAGGGACATGTGGAATATCTTTGGATCATGGCGTGGAAGTCGTTGGCTATGGATCCTCAAATGGTGAAGATTATTGGATCATTCCTAATTCCTGGGGATCTAAATTGGGGAGAAAGCGGATATGTTAAGATCCAACGTAACATCTATTATCCAACAGGGAAATGCGGTGTGGCAATGATGGCGATCTTATTCGACAAAGTTGGTTTCGTCAATTGATTTGTTGTCTGAGATTTGATTTGATTTTGCTTTGAAATGTTGAAGAACTAACCTGATATTAATTACTCCATAACTCAATTCAAAGCATTTGAAAGTCTTCGCAATTTATTAACATTACTAACCATTGGAGAAAGTGGATATGTCAAGCTCGAACGTATCAAAAATTCATCAAGGTGATGCGGAGTTGCAAAAATGACTTCTTACCCTACCAAATCATTGAGCTTAAATCCACCAAAAGGTTCAACAAAGTTAACCATTTCTCGCAAGACGTATAATGGTTGATTGGCGAATTGACTTAGAAAAGAAATATGAATCTTTTTAGCAGAAATTTAAACTCTAGTGAAAATAAAAAGTCATGACACACTCTGGTAGTCGGAACTGATAGCTTGTTATTTGGTCCATGCAAAGTAGATTGAACATTGGACCTCCAAAACCCGTGGCGGACGGAATTTTTTTTTTTTTACCAGGGTTAAAATATATTTTAAATATTAAAATTAGGGGAAAAAATTAGTTTAGCACTAGTTTATCGTTTTATTACTAGATTAGCTCTTAAAATATTTTTATTACTAACAAGTTTTATATGTTTATTTTACCCTTAAATCCTTTGTTAAGGAAAACCTTATTTACAAAAATGCCATTACAAAAAAATCTGAAAAAAATAAAAAAATAAAAATATTTACAGTTTTGCCATATAACAGATTTACTATAATGACATGACAAACTTATTTGCAGACAGACTTATTTTTTTTCAGCAACAAATTTATTTAATATTGACAGACCTAATTATTTTCAATAGATTTATTTTACTTTGACCACATATTTACTTAATTTTGACAGACTTAATTAGTTTTCAATAGATTTATTTTTACTTTGACCACAAATTTACTTTATTTTGACAAACTTAATAATTTTCCCACAAATTTATTAGATTTAGGCACAAATTTTTTAAATTTTGACAGACTTAATTTGCTTTCAACAGATTTATTTCTCTTTGTCAATAAATTTATTATATTTTGACAGATTTATTTCTCTTTGACAACAAATTTATTTTATTTTGACAGATTTGTTACTATTCAACAGATTTATTTCTCCTTGACAACATATTTATTTTATTTTGAGAGATTTGTTACTATTCGATAGATTTATTTCTTTTTGCCACATATTTATATAATAGATTTATATTCGTTTGACCACAAATTTATGTTCTTTTAGCCACAAACTAATTTAAATTGGTTAACCTAATATACTAATTTGGTTAATCCAAACCAAATTATACCATATTAACCAAACTAAACCGTCTAAACCGAAATAAACCAAAAATTTAATTTAAAACAAAAATTAGGGTTCTAATTATTAATTAACCCTCACCGTGTTTTGTTATTCTGACCTTGTTCCTCTTTTGTCATCTTCTTCCTCTTGCCACCTTTTTAGCTTATTCTCATTTTTTCCTCTTTTGATTGCCTAAACACGTTCCTTTTCACAAAAAAACTATGGCACTTATTAGTTTGATTTGTGGTAAATGGATTTTACAAGATAACAGGTGGTTGTTTGGTATTGATAACAAAAGAGGGAAGAAATTTATCAGAGCAAACGAAAAAATTTGTTTTGAAGATTTTGTTGGGATGGTCATTGACGAGTACAAGATTGAGAAACAACTTTACCACATGGAATTGAGCTACATGTTTCCCAAAAAGGTATTGTTGACATTACCACGAAACACACCGCCTATAATTGATTTAAAATTGTACCAAACAACACACCGTGTTTTAAAATTGATTTCTTCAAAAATTAGGGTTCTAATTGACCCTACATGTTTCACAAAATTGATTTTAAAACATTAGAATGGCATTATTGTGATTAAATTGAAATTTGATGGTTTAACCGACTTTTTATATGCTTGGTATTAAGTATTTTTGAATGGGTGTTACTCTAGTAATAAATCAATGAATTAGTGCTAAAACAAGTAATTTTCTCTTAAAATTATTTTCATTATTTAAAACGAGGTTAAACCAAAATCTTTAACTTGTGTTTCTCTGCTTATATGCTTTGAGTGCACTTAAAGTAATTGATAAATTGAATAACTAAAATCGCATGACTTTATAAGCTGGATGTTGTTTCATCGAACTCCATCTAAATTGAGTAGAGAAGAAAAGCTGCGAAGATTCTGAAACCCTATCCATTGATTCTAACTCCTCCATCATCTTCCTCTTTTTCTCTTTATCATTGTAGATGGAAATTGTAACCGTCTTTAAACACTTAGAGTTTGCAAGGATATATGTCAAGAGTTTTTTCTCTTCTCTTGTCCCTTCATACTCTTCCCATTCAAAGATCTCGAGACGAGAGGACAAGCATTCCGGAACAGAACTCAAAAGAGGTAGATCCTCATATTCGTCATCAGTGTCGTCCTGACAAGCAAATGCATTGGAACTTAGTATATATTAGTTAATCAAATAAAGATCTGCTGGAGGAAGAGAGGAGTGTACTTACAGAGTTGATCATAAGAACTCTTAGTTTTGGAGCATTGTGAAGCAAATGCATAATTGATTGTACCCAATACTCTGAGAGAAATGGAGTTAGCTTACACTCTATCAGCCGAGAGAAATTAACAGCAGTACAAATCGCATCCTGAAATCAATTTTAGGCACAAACATACAAGTAGATTTCATCAATGTGAACACAAAACAAGAGAGAATGATATCGATGTAACTTACCACTTCATCTATCAAAGTCAAACTGAGATACATAACATAGGAAAGAGATCTTAGAAAATTTTCATTTGGATGTGAATCAATTTCTACTTTGGCTATGTCAAGGCAAGGAGGCATATTCTCGATCAAGCAAGAGTTTCCCGAGAAATCATTTATGGAAAAGAACTTCAATCGAGGGGAATCTATAACCAAACCATAATCTCGTTTATTATTGTAGGTTGTATACTCTAAGAGCTGACAAGCTAGAAGAATGCTCTGTTTCTCTTATATTATTTAGGGTTTAGTACAATGGTATTTATACAAAGTTATTGTCGGTTCTTAGACCTTACAAAGAAAGGAAATAAATATATACAATATTTATTCTCCAAGTATATCATATTCTCCAAGTATATCTTATTCTCCAAGTATTTATGTATCGTAATACTCCCCCTCAAGATGGAGCGTGTAGATCGCGAACGCCCATCTTGTCAAGTAAATACCGCATTTGTTGTCGTCCAAGAGGCTTGGTGAATATATCCGCAAGTTGCTCCATAGTGCCAATATGTTGAGTGGAAATGATTCCATCCAAGACTGCATCTCTAACAAAATGACAATCAACCTCTATATGCTTTGTTCGTTCATGAAAAACGGGATTAGCCGCAATATGCAAAGCTGCCTTGTTATCACAATGAAATGGTACTGGATCAAAACGATGAATTCCCAAGGACTCTAACAGCTCTATTGTCCATTTAAGCTCACTATAAGTCATCACCATGGCTCTATATTCAGCTTCTGCTGATGAACGTGAGACCGTCGGTTGTTTCTTCATTTTCCATGAGACTATAGAATCTCCAAGCATGATAACATATCCGGTGAGTGATCGTCGCGTGAGAGGACACGCTGCCCAATCCGCATCACAATATGTGGACAAAGAAAGATTATTCTTTGAACTGAGAAGAACACCTTGGCCTGGTGATCCTTTTAAATATCGAACCACCCGAATGGTTGCCTCCCAATGCTTTTGTCGTGGCTGCTGCAAAAACTGTGCAAGTATGTGAACAACATAGCTTAATTCAGGTCTTGTGACAACTAGATAAACCAGACGACCAACTAAACGTCTATACTTAGCTGGTTCCGTATAGAACGCTCCTTCGTCACGAGCTAAGTTATGATATTGTTCAATAGGAGAGTCCACCGGTTTTGAGCCAAGAAGACCGCATTCAGATATTATATCTAATGCATATTTACGTTGAGATAGATAAAGACCTTCCTTTCCACGTGAAACTTCAAGACCCAAAAAATACTTCAAATCACCTAAGTCTTTCATATGGAAGCATCGATTAAGATATATATGACTTGAAACTTGAGATAAGCTTCGAGTTATCACCACCAATAATCAAATCATCAACATAGACAAGAACAAACATGGTTGATCCACCTCTATTCAATGTAAACAGGGAGTAATCATGCCGGTTTTGTTTAAAACCAAACTGAAGCAACGATGTAGACAAACGAGCAAACCAACATCGGGGAGCTTGCTTAAGTCCATAAAGCGCTTTCTTCAACTTACAAACTTGATTCGGTTTAGAGGATGAATAACCAGGCGGGAGTTTCATATAAACTTCTTCCTCTAATTCTCCATGTAGGAAAGCGTTGTGAACATCCATTTGATGGAGTTCCCAACCTCGTGCAGAAGCAATCCCTAGCAAAATTCGCACAGTATTCATCTTCACTATTGGTGCGAAGGTTTCATTATAATCAACTCCCTCTTTTTGTCGATTTCCAAGTGCTACCAATCTTGCTTTATAGCGTTCAACGGTGCCATCAGAATGAAACTTTATTGTAAATATCCATTTGCTACCAATGACTTGTTTACCAGGAGGCAAAGTCGTAATGGTCCATGTCTCATTTCGTTCAAGTGCATTCATCTCACCACTCACTGCAAATCTCCAACGTTCATCTTCAAAGGCTTCTTTATAAGAAGTTGGTACAACATGTGTTTGAACCGCAGCCATAAATGCTTGTATATGAGGTGAAAATCGATGACAAGAGACATAATGAGATAAGGGATAAGAGCACTGACCCGAAGACTCTGACGCGGTAGAAGAAGTGACATGAGTGGGTTTTTATTAAGACTTGCAGTATAAGTAACATAAGGACGTAGCAAAACAGATTGTTGTTTATTCCGCCGTCCTCTACCAAGTATCTCTTCAACAACATTTTCAGTTTCAATTGCAGATTCAATTGGTTCGGTCTCAGGTTGTGACTCCGTGTTTGGTTCCGTAGATACCATCGACTCTCCCCCCGCTTCAATTACTTCTGGATCTGGTGAAGGAGTTGCAACTAGCGGAATATCATCATCAAAATCAGTAGGATGGCGAGCTAACGTAGATGGTTGGACCTCAAACGATTGCTCCGTATTATCCATATGTGCAAACGGAAAATTTTCTTCTTGAAACACAACATCCCTAGATACGAATATGTTGTTTGTATCAAGATCACAAACCAACCAACCTTTCTTCCCCATTGGATATCCTAGGAACACACACCGAATGCTCCTCGCATCAAATTTATCTTTTCCTCGAGATAATCTCCGAGCAAAGCATAACGAGCCAAAGATCCTAAGATTATCATAGGCTGGTGGTACTCCATATAGAAGCTCATAGGGGGTTTTGTTATGCAACAAGCTCGTCGGAGTTCTATTAATTAAATAAGTCGCCGCCAACACACTTTCTCCCCAAAACCGTTTCGGTAAATTTCCTTGAAACAACAAAGCTCGAGCAACGTTTAGTATATGACGATGTTTTCTTTCTACTCGTCCATTTTGTTGAGGAGTTTCAACGCAAGAGGTTTGATAGATGATACCCTTTTCCGCAAAAAAATTGCTTCAAACAAATAAATTCGGATCCATTATCACTTCGAACCGTTTTAACTTCCTTCTTGAATTGTCTCTCTGCATAAGCACAAAATGTTTTTAAAGCATTTGGTGCTTCTTTCTTTTCCAATAATAGAATTGTCCATACTGCTCTTGAAAAATCATCGACGATGGTTAAAAAATATCTTGCACCAGAAGTAGACGGTTCCCGATAAGGTCCCCATAAATCGCAATGTATTAAAGAAAAACACTCGTCCACTTTATTAGAACTAACTGAAAACGAATCTCGAGTTTGTTTAGCTCGAAGAGAAATCCCACAAGAATGCTCAAAATTGCTTAAATTACTAGAAAAACCACCAACACTTGATAAAACCGAAAGAACTTTAGATGACGGATGACCCATACGACAATGCCACAAGTCTCTAGTTTGCAACTTTCCCATATGTCCAGCTTGAACTGCAACTGGTCCCGTATAATGAAAAACCCCGTCACGTTCTTCACCCGCTCCAATCAAAGTCTTCGAAGCGAGGCCCTGTATCACACAATACTTCTTAGTAAATAACACAAACCCAGCAACCTCACGAAGAAGTTGTGATACGGAGACAAGGGTAAGAGATAAATTTGGAGCAAAGAAAACACGGCGTAATATAAGTCGACCACCAAGATTCAACTTTCCACGTTTTGTGGCCCATGTTACTTGCTCATCCGGCAATGCGATTGGACACGGTGCTATTGTTTCAACGTCAGTAAGAAGAGAAATATCTCCCGTCATATGATGACTAGCACCCGAGTCAATAATAATATCGTGTCGTCTTTCTTTACCAAATAAAATAAGTTTTTCTTTCTTACCCGTGAGCTTGTCGGATTGATTTTGTTTCTGGGTGTTGACAAACTGAGCTAATGATGCCCATTGATCTGAAGTAAGATTTGGTATCCCAGAAACGTTAGCCTCAGTTCAGGTTGTTACTTCTCCGAGTTGTGTGTTGTAAGCACGATAACCAGACCCACGGCCACCACGTCCTCTTCCTTGTGTTTCAGCTCCTCTGCCTCTACCTCCTCTATCAATTCCTCTTCCACCAGACGGTTTGCTTTTATCCCACCATTCTGGATAACCAATGACTTGAAAACAGTGACTCGAATCATGTCCTGGCTTTCCGCAATGAGAACAAACGGAGTTGGATTTCATGAACCGAGTAGTTGCGGCTTGAGCATTAGTCATTGCATGTGTGTTCGGTTGTATCATTGAGGAATGTGTCACCGCCGAGAGTCCTACAGCTGGAATCCGGTCATCACTTCTCATCACATTTAAGTGACGTTCTTCTTGAATAATCTGAGAGTATACCGAATCAAGATTGAGTTTCGGTTTGTCTACTCAACAAATTTGATCGAGTTGTTCCAAATCGAGAGTTGTCAAGACCCATTAGAAATTGATGAACTCTCAATTTTTCTTCCTTCTTCTCATACTTCACCATCGAAGCACATTCTGGATCTCCACAACAACATGAGAAACCTTTTTCGAAATCAGCTAAATCATCCCACATAACTTTCAACTTTCCAAAATACACTTCAACCGATTCACCATTCTGTTTGCAAGATGCAATATCTGCATGAAGTTGATGAATTCTTGTATCATCACTCACAGAGAACCTCCTTTGGAGACTTCCCCACACCGCCTTTGCGCTGTCCACAAGAGAAATCGACGGTCGTAACTTCGGCTCCACGCTACTGTAGATCCAACCAATGATCATTGAATTGACCATATCCCACTTCAGGATTATTGACTGGTCGTTTTAGAGTTCCATCAACAAACCCTAACTTTCGCTTAGTTCGAAGCGAATTTAACATCAGCTTCGCCCATTGTTCATAATTTGCTCCATTCAAAAGAATGGGTGTCTACACTTGTCCGGTACTATCAGAGGGATGAAGATAGTACAGAGACATAAGTGTATTCTTCTCGGCAACTGCACTAGTCATTGCGCCACCGGTTTCTTCTTTTCCAGTCATTGTAAAAAGAGTATATGAAAGAAATTAAGAAAAGAGAAACTCTTAATAATGATAGATAAAAAGAAAGAATTTTAGTATGGCTGACAAGCTAGAAGAATGCTCTGTTTCTCTTATATTATTTAGGGTTTAGTACAATGGTATTTATACAAAGTTATTGTCGGTTCTTAGATTTGTAAGGAAATAAATACATACAATACTTATTCTCCAAGTATATCATATTCTCCAAGTATATCTTATTCTCCAAGTATTTCTGTATCGTAATAAGAGCTGTAAAGAAGACACTTTCACACTGAAATTTGTCACATTGTCAATCCTCTCTCGTTTCACATACAAATTTTGGAGAAGAGGACAACTTGACAAGAGCCTAACAAGTGAATCCTCGTTTTTATACACCACAGAGAAAAGCCCCAGATGTACAAGCGATGGGAGGGAAGCTTTGGAGGGAACATCAACGAGAATCTTGTTTGATAGATTCAATGTTTTCAGCGTTTTGGAAGTGTATAGGCTCTTGGACAACCTTGTGTATAGGCTCTTGGACAACCTTGTAGACTCTGCTGACCAAGGTAGATTGAAATCTAGCCTAGGCAACACTTTCCAGATATAACGCCATCGTTTCGACAACATCGCTGTGGCCACTGCATCTTTAGTCGGAACAAGCAACAATATCTGCACTAGCAAATCTTCGGGTAAAGCACTAATCCTGTCTTCGCAAACTTTTTTTCTAATTTTCCGACGCTTTCCAGTTTGATCTTGCATCTTCAAGATACGGTCTCAACTCTCAAGAGCAAATACGAATAAACTTGACGAGGAAGAACAGATGAGTCAGAAACCGTAAATACTTGCCCTCCTCGTCAAGAAAGAAAACCCTAATTAATTTAATGTTTCTTGCTTATTGGGGTTTTCTTCTTTCGAGAAAAAAAAAAGTACGATCTCCTTGTGTTATTCATTTGTTGTGTATATATTAGGGCTTTACATAACTGGGCTAAGCCTATGTTTCTAAATTTTCTCAACACTTTCATTTCGAGTAGTGTCTCTCATTAGTGGGCGACTCAAGTGTAGATTCTCGTTTCCTACTTGTTAACCCTAGAAAAGCAGTTTATATATATATTCACATCTACAGAGAGATTGAAACTGAGAGCTTTAATTTGACTGGAGAGGAATAAACACGTATTCTTGGTGTTCCTTTGTCTACACTTGGTAAAAAACGATGATGGTGTCATTGTACTTTTCCAAATGTAGACAAAGCAAAACCGTGATGACGTCAAGAGAGATATGTAGAAGTATGAACATGAATCTGCTAAGTCCAAGAATCCATTAGTATCTTCTTTTGTTTTTCAATTTTATTTCTAACTTCATTTGTTTTTGACTTTAATGGAATCGCCACTTCAAAGCCAAAAAAACCTTGCTTATGACATATATTTTTTTTTTTTGTAAATCAGATTTTTTCTGATCGCGAATTGTACTGATGAAAGCTAACAAAGATGTGAGATTCTCCAACTACTATGAATCCTGTAATGATACACAACCACTCTTGACTCTTTTTGTATGTGTGTAACCGAATTGCTAAAGAAAAATTTGTACGAATAATAAAGCTTACACAAAGTTATTGGTAATTTTTCTCCAGTGTATTCGTTGTTGTTTTACAAATAATAATAAAGCTTAAACAACGCACCAGAATGCTAAAGACAATATGAATCTGATAAAGAACAGTTAACTTTTGATTTTGAGTCTAAGGTCTGTATTTTCTCTTACCGTTTGTCTTATAATCTATACTAAATAGATGCATCAAAATACAGTTAGTTATAATTCAGAGTATTCACAAGGTCAGAGTGTTATAGAGCAAGAACAATGGTCTGTATTTTGCAATAATAGATTATAAATTTTTGCAACATTCTGTAATTTTCTTTCAAAAATCAAATCTATTATGATGATGATCATTAGATCTTTTCTTCTGATTTTGTAGACAAAACATCTCAATAGAGATTAGAGAAGGAGAGAATATTTTTGGGTTTAAGATATTTTAGCATTTTGTGGTTCAAAAGGTCAAAAAAAAAAAAAAAAATTATTTGACAAAAAAAAAAAAAAAATGAAAACTTGCATAGAAACTAGTAAATCATCTTATATATTGAAACAGACAAAAAAATTTAAAATATTTTATATAATGGAACAGAGGTAATATATATTAGTTTGACTGTAAATTAATTTTTCTTTTAACTCCACTTCAAAGTTTTAGTCAGAATATAGTAATTAACAATGGATCATGCGTCGTTTTTCATCTATGCTTTGGATTATAAGCTCATGCGATTGTTAATGTTTCGGCAATTGTTGTTTCTTTTACACGAGGAGACTACATTTTTAGAGACTTGCATTGATCAAACCATACAAATATTCCTTACTATGAATTTAAAACGAAGAAATTTTTGTTAGTGGAATTTTGTTTTCTCAGAAAACATATAAACATGGTTATTGTCCTTTCATGCTAACAACTAACAAGAAACTCCAACATAAATCTGTTAAATGATCACAAACAAACACGTAACTATAATTTAGGCATGAGATCCCAAATGATTTAAATTATCTAAATAACAAGAAATAATCTAAATAATGCCCACCCCTAGAGTGTGTAAGGAAAAAAAACTTTAACAAGGTAAAGAGATTGGGGTCACAAGGTGGCTTTGAACTCAAGTTAGGATGTATTAGTAGACTTGAACCAGTTTAGAATAGATAAAGAACACTACATACTCAACCTTGAACATCTAATTTATATTATTTTATCTGGGTCAGTTGACCCACCTTCCTTTCACTGTCCAAAACACACCTACTAATCCATCTCCCATTCCTTGATCTCACTGAAACAACAAGAAAAGAAAAAGAAAAAAACAAATAGCAATGACTTCATCTCCAATCAGATTCATTACCATAACTCTCGTGATCCTTTCGGTATTGCTACTTTCCTCGTCTCTAGGCGTCGTCACGGGAACAGAGACGCACCAGAACGAGGCGGAGGTGCGGCTGATGTACGAGCGGTGGCTTGTGGAGAATCGGAAGAACTATAATGGTCTTGGAGAGAAAGAGAAACGGTTCGAGATCTTTAAAGACAACTTGAAGTTCATCGAAGAGCACAATTCGATCCCGAATCGAACTCACGAACTCGGTTTGACCCGGTTTGCAGATCTGACCAACGAGGAGTTTCGAGCTATATACTTGAGAAGAAAAATGAAGAGGACTAGAAAAGATTCAGTGAAAGGAGAAAGATATTTGTATCAAGAAGGAGATGTTTTGCCTGATGAAGTCGATTGGAGGGAGAAAGGTGCAGTTGTTCCAATCAAAGATCAAGGAAAATGTGGTATGATTTCGACTTTTCTTAGCTTTTGATTTTGATTTCAATTATGTATTAGGAAATTTTACTATCATTATGTCTTGTATCAAGAACAACTTGAATAACTCAATAATATATTCTATTCTATAAAATGTATCAGATACATACCACGTTTTAGAACAAGGAACGATTATGATTGAGATTTGTTGGTAAATAGGAAGTTTTTGGGCGTTTTCGGCGATTGGAGCGGTGGAAGGTATAAACCAGATCAAGACCGGAGAATTGATATCTTTGTCGGAACAAGAACTCATTGACTGTGACAGAGGATTCGTCAACGCTGGATGTGATGGTGGTGTCATGAACTATGCTTTTGAGTTCATTATTAACAATGGTTGTGTTGAATCAGATAAAGATTATCCTTATACCGCCACTGATGGTATATTCTGCAATGCCAATAAGGTACTCTTTCATTAATAAACCAACATAATGTCATTTTTTTTTCTAGTTTGATTATGGTTCCAATTTTGGAAGCTTAATGTGTGATTTAATATTTGTTTTCAGAACAATACTCGTGTTGTTACCATCGATGGTTACGAATATGTTCCTCAAAACGATGAGAAATCTTTGAAGAAAGCGGTTGCGCATCAACCTGTTAGTGTTTCCATCGAAGCGTAAAACGAAGCTTTCAAGCTTTACAAATCTGTAATCTTTTCAACAAACTCAATGTTTATACTAGACAAAGCTTTCGATTCTTTATTTGTTCGATCTTGGTTTTCTTGGAAACCCAATTTTTGTGTGTTGTTTCTTTAGGGTGTGTTTACAGGAACATGTGGAACATTTTTGGACCATGGTGTAATAGTTGTTGGTTATGGATGCTTAAATGGTGAAGATTATTGGATCATTCGTAACTCATGGGGATCTAACTGAGGAGAAAGTGGATACGCTAAGCTTCAACGTAACATCGATAATTCGACCGGGAAATGTGGAGTCGCAATGATGCCGTCTTATCCGACCAAGTCGGTTTCGTCATTTGATTTGTTATCCGAGATTTGATTTTGTTGTAAAATGTTTAAGGACTAATCTGATCTTAATTACTCCATAATCCAATATCCTGTCCACCTCAAAGCATTTGAAAGTCTCACAATTTGTTTAACGAAGAAAATCTGATATCGTTTCCATAAATAGTCAAAAGGTATTATTAAGTTTGTCTATTTGTAACAGTTTTTATGTTCAATGGAAAATGTGACAAACAAATGCCATCGATCTACAAATTTTTTGGATAAAAATAAATTGGAGAGATCACGTGCAGAGTTCGATTCAGATCTAAAACAATCAAAAAAGTCTATAGATCTAACGGTAGTGATCAATTGTTGACCACAACTCGCACGTGACTTGATCTTCCATTACTGTGTATCTAAATCATCGAGCCCTAGCTCCGTCAAATTCCTACTTGTTCGATTCCATTTTCATCCACGGAGCTTCTTCGGTTTCTCGATCTATGTATGAGGTTTTGGATTTTCTCCTATGCTTTGGATTTGATCATGATTCCGTGATTTTCTATGATTCGAATTTTCTGATCTGGTTTTAAGATATTTTTGTTGGTTTTCTGGATTCGATCGATTTTTTTGGATTTAGCATGAATTTTCTGCTTCTTTGTTAGGTTTACGTTGTGATCGCGCAATAACTGTTGTGTTATAACTTTGATTAGCTTGTAGAATCTGCATGTTCTTGCCAAAAGCTGAAATGGGGTGCTGTATAACGACGGGCCTATTTTGTTCTTGTTAAGGCGATTTAGAATATGGAAATGATGATTTAAGGCAAAAGATTTGAAACTTTTATGCGAAATTCGACATTTTAGCTTGATATAGATGTTGAATTCTCTATTATTCTCACTTTGTAGGTTATATTTACCAATTAATCTTACTTGATGTATTTTGTTGAATGTGATATCTGCAGAAAAGGGAATTTGCAACTTTGTTAATTCACATTTTGGATTAAAGATCAAGGTTTAGTGTTCCTTTTGAGAGATTCTAGGAGAGATAAAAACCATGTCATCTGATTCACCAAATTTACCTGTTACGGGAACACCGGATGTTCAGCCTCCTGCCGTGGAAACACCGGATAGTCAGCCTCCTGCTGCTGTAGAAGCTGGAAGTGATGATTCACCTAAAGGGGTAGCTTCAAAATTATCTGCCTCTGGGGTCTCGACATGGGCCAAAAATTTGAAAGTACCCCAGCCATTTTCCTCCACACGAACTGACGGTGATGTCGAAAATACTGAAAAGTCTGCCTTTGCCAAGTTCACAAGTGGGTTAGGGATTCGTTTATCTCCGAAATCTCCTCAATCAGATGAGACCACAGAAGGAACTTCTACTGCGACACAACCCGGTTTCCTTGGTACGATTACGAAAGGTTTGGTTGATACATCAAAGAATGCTGTCAAGGCAGTACAGGTTAAAGCTCGACATGCTGTATCGCAGAACAAAAGAAGATACCAGGTGCATTTAACTGATACAACTAAGTTAATTAACTTTTGTTGTATCATCTGTTTTGCTACATAGTCACTTCCATGCTAGCTTGGTGTCTCATCTGTAATCAAATGTTTCTTTTATTCGACTTGTGGTTCAGGAAGGAGGGTTTGATTTGGATCTGACGTATATAACAGAGAACGTAATTGCTATGGGTTTTCCTGCTGGTGATATGAGTTCTGGCTTTTTTGGATATGTTGAAGTGAGTCCATAAGTATGCTTGTAATCGTTGCCCCTGGATCTGCTCTACTTTGTTTGAGTTTTAGTTTTTGGTGCCAGGCTTATTTTAAGTTCATCTGGCTGATATTTGCTTAAAACATTGATGCAGGGTTTCTACCGCAACCAAATGGAAGAAGTTATTAACTTCCTTGAAACTCAACACAAGGTAGTACTAGCAAATTTAATTGACATTTCAATGTTCATATGTCCAAAATAGCTAATGTGTCTCTGATTGTTTAAAACTGTGTTAGCAACGTCAATCTTGCCATCTAACTTTTGAAAATTAATTTAGATATGATGTGTTTTGCAGTTAGCTACAGCTTTTATATTTTAGGTTCTGCTCTACTCTTGTGCTATTATAACTGCCTTCTTTTGCAGGGAAAATACAAGGTTTACAATCTCTGTTCAGAGAGGCTGTATGATGTATCATTATTTGAAGGAAAGGTATGTTATACACTATCCATTTTTCTTCCTCTTTTCCTTGCATTTGACCAACATGTGAATTCCTCGAGTAATAAGGCTTTGGTCAAATTAAAGAAACTTGGTCCGTAGATTACCCACTGCACTATGTCAAATTACTTTAAATCATAGGCACTTATGAAACAGTTACATGTACAAGATTGTGATAATTTGCTCATTTCTTACTGGGACTACTGGACATTATCATGTAAAAGACCTGCTGCAATGAAGTGGCTCAGTTTTCTGTTGCAAATTGTTTATCATTTCTTCTTGACCACATGATTTCTGTCCTAGGTTGATAGCTATGTTCACATTATGCAAGCTCAATTGTAAAACTATTTTCCCTCCTTTTGTCAATTTAATGTCCCTAACCATAGTTCTCTGCACGTATTATTTTTCCTCCAGGTCGCCAGTTTTCCATTCGATGATCATAATTGCCCGCCAATTCATTTGATTACCTCATTTTGCCAAAGTGCATATTCGTGGTTGAAGGAGGACATAGAGAATGTTGTGGTTGTTCACTGTAAAGCTGGAATGGCGAGGACAGGTCTTATGATCTGTAGTCTTCTTCTGTATCTTAAGGTAAAGCATTAACCATAACATTGTATAACACATAGTCAACCACAGGGAACCAATCATGTTTCCTTTTCTTGTTTAGTTCTTCCCGACTGCTGAAGAATGCATGGACTTCTACAATCAGAAACGATGTGTGGATGGAAAAGGGCTTGTGCTACCTAGCCAAATTGTGAGTCTATTTTGCAATTTATATAATCGAACCACTTATAAAAAACGTTCTTTACTCTTTTACTGGCTAGGGAGTCTACTTAATCATTATTTTTGTTCAATTATAAAAAAATGTTCTTTACTCTTTTGCTGACTAGGGAGTCTACTGAATCATTATTTTTGTAGAGATATGTAAAATACTTTGAGCGAATATTGACTTACTTCAACGGGGAAAACCAACCAGGCCGCAAGTAAGCTGCTAATTTTTTTTTTCTTCTGCTCAACGTAAGCTGCTTATTCTTATACATTAATATAGCATTCAGTTGTGTATTGACATTGTAAATTCCTTTTATTTAGGTGTATGCTTAGGGGATTCCGGCTCCATAGGTGTCCTTATTGGATTAGGCCATCCATCACCATTTCGGATCACAATGGTGAGTTGGTCGGTCATTGTTTCATGACAACATATAAAGCTAGTATTATACTGAGCTAATATCTTCTTGTAACTTCTATGCAGGTGTTCTCTTTACCACGAAAAAGCATGCTCGGACCAAGGATCTACCGGTAGGCCACTGTTATTACTCTATTGCTGTCAAGTTTCTTTTGTTAAAAGCTTTTGTGAATCACATTGTATGGTTTAATGGAAATTTCATGCTTTTGCAGCCTGAAGACTTTTGGTTCAGTGCGCCAAAGAAAGGTGTTATGGTCTTCGCCCTACCTGGAGAGCCTGGTCTAACAGAATTGGCTGGGGACTTCAAAATCCATTTCCACGACCGCCAAGGAGATTTTTACTGGTTAGGAAGCGTGTTCTTTGTTATCCAAAACAATTTCCATTATAGCTTTCCTTTTCTGCCTCTCTCACGAAGCTATTCTGTATTCTTCTTTCCAGTTGGTTAAACACGACAATGATGGAAAACAGAGTGATCTTGAAAACCAGTGAGCTTGATGGGTTTGAAAAGGTAATAACCGAATGCTTGACTTTGTGTGCGATGTCGAGGTTGGGCTCTTTCTCCATCAATTGTCTGGTTTAAAATGATATATCTTTGTGATACAGAGGAAGCTACCTTCACCTGGATTTATGGTCGAAGTTGTTCTTGCTGATATTAATCCAACAATCGCTGCAAACCCTAGTTCTGAAACAGCATCCATGACACCCGAAGAAGCTTCGGCAACAAATTCTTCCGCTGTAGAGGGTGTCACACCGGTTCCAGGACCCAATAAAGAAACAGAGAACACTGATAAGGACGATGTGTTCTCTGATAACGAATCAGACTCAGGTGGCCTGACCAAAAACACATCTTCGGCTTCTTCTCAAACCCCAGAAGCCAAAAAGAGCGCGGATGAAACCTCTGGTCTGACTCGTGCAACCGAATCAGTTTCTATTTCTGGAAACAAGGGATCATCAGAGCCGGTGCAAGGAATGGCTAGTAAGGCTGAAGCGACAGTTAAACCCACAGGGACTGGGGTCAACGCGTCAAGCTCAGAGAGTAGTGAGTTCAAGGTTATGGCTGCTGATGCGTCTGTGTTTTCGTTTGGAGATGAAGACGACTTTGAAAGCGATTGAAGAATGAAGATAAAGAAAGAAGGAAGATGTGTACATATAAATCAGAATCAGATGATGGAATCCATTCACTGTGTTGTGGTTTCCTGTTGTGTTGTTGAATCCTAAAGAGCCTTTTTGGCTTCACATGGCTTTGTTCTTTTTATACGTTGGTTGTCTTTGTATTTTGACTTTTTATTATTTGGAATTATAAAACATTCATGTCACATCAATAATTTCATAGGCTTTGTATTTGAATTAAGTATTAACTATGATAATCAATGTACTTGGTTAATATTAGAGTATATAGATTCGGTTTAGTATTGGTTAATATTGGTTTATACATTATACTTGGTTTAGTTGATAGAACGATTGTATATAAGCTGTATTATCTTGTTCATTCAATCTTAATGAAGATTAAAACAATATCTGAAATGGTATCAGAGCTCATTCAACCCCCAATCTTCATTCAATTCTTCCGCAAATCTCTGATTGTTGCTCAAATTTCTTCAGTTTTTCGTTTGATTTCTGATTTTTTGCTTCAATTTCGTCATCTCCGATCAAATCCGATTAGATTGATTGGTTTCATTCTCGGATCGGTTGAGTTTTCCGATCTGCGATTTCTTCATCTCATCTTCTGTTGAATCGAGATTCATTTTCTTCAATCGAGCTTGGATTTCTTAACAATCGAGCTTCAATTTGATAGATTCTGCTTCGATTCGCTCGGATAAAAGCAGATCGTGATTTGGTACAAAACGCCGGAAGTTTCGTGTTCAAATTTCAGATTCGTCAATCGATAGTGTATAACACTCCTTCTTCATCGATTCAGCTTGAATCATCGTCGTCGACCGATAGGAAGAAAGCCAATAGAACTCCCAAGCTTGATAAAGAGTCATTCCACTTCGATTCGGTTCTTCTTTGTTATTTTCTTCACAAATTCTTCTTCTCATCGAGCTAAAATTGCTCCGATTACCGGCCGATTCTGCAGATCGCGTTCGGTTTGTTCACTCATCAACCTTGAAGAATTTTGTGTATTTTACTTTGACGAAGCTGTTTCTGCTTCGATTTTCGACCGCTTCATCGGTCATTTTCTTCAATCGGACCTCCCTCAAGAATTCTCCGATTTTCTCCAATCGATACGTCCTATCGATTGCGTTTTTCGATCAGTGTTGATCGTTTCCTCTGGATTGTCCCCCAGAGTTTCTTCTCAGGACAGGATGATTGGTCAGGATGATCCGTCCCATGATCTGTATCGTCTGACTCAAAATGAATCCACTTCTCCTGCTAATCATGTGTCTATCCTGGTTGCTTCACATGCGTTGTTGCACCAGCGTCTTTGGTCATCCTGCTCACCAAGATCTTATGGTTCCTTCTTTGGATGTCTTCCAAGACCACCGGAGAATCATATTATAGATGGATTCAGGATGCTTCACAATTTCTCAGGTTTGGGATGCTTCACCTACTCAATTGTTATAAGGAACCAAGCCTTAAACTGTTTATATGGAGCTGGTTATATGAATACCGAAGCATTCTTTGTTGCTGTGGTATGGAGATCATTCAAAGATGGATATGTTCATCGTAAGGGAGAGCTTTGGTTAGAATGCTTTATGCAAAATCTTGAGTGTGGTATTGCTAGAACATGGTTGGATTTTTGTCTAGACAATCATGTTTTCACACTCACATATTCTGGTTTGCTAATGATATCTTCAAGAGAGTACAACAAGGAAATCTTGTTTCTGGATTATCCCTCTCTGAAGAATTCAGCTGGTTTATTTGACGCATATGTGGTATATGTTGCTAAGAGCTTGATTGTGTTGACTGTTTCTCACAATCTTAGAGCATGCGTATGTGCCATTATAGTTTCACAAAACCTCAGACATGCATTTCAGGAGCTGATTAGCTTGATTCAATTGATGGAAATCTTTCCAGAGATGTGTATTGATATGGTTTATCTCTGGAGAAGACATGGATTTCAGAGGTCTAATGGATGGTTTCATAAGAAGGAAACTACATCTGATCAGTGTTGTTTCTTATTCTTGTTGCTGTCATGGATGGATTATATTGAAAGCCATTCTTCGTCTGGTTATTATCCAAGACAGGGGGAGTTTAATCTGCTTCTCTTAATGGATCACATTCTGGTGCTAATGATTTTTGATGGAGATGCAATGCAGTTATTGAGGAAATGTCATTTCCATATCTCTTCTCATCGCTTATGCAATCCAGAGTACAAGTCACTACTTGGAGCAGCCTTTCTCACACTCGAAGAAGGTTTTTCTACTCCTCAGAACATAGATTTGGGTTGCAAGTTTTTGCTGCTGCTACATGAGTCATTGGTGAAGCAAAAGCTACAAAGTCAGAACCGAAATTGTGTTTTCTTTGCTTTCATCTATGGCTCTTCACCAAGACCACCAGAACATTAACTTCTACACAACTTTGGCTTGTGTAATCTATTGACTTCTTGGAGTTTCTACTGGTTTCTAGTTGTTGAATGGTGAGATGCAGTTTTGTTTTCTCAGGAAACATAGTTTCAAAGCTCTTTGAAGATGAAACGTGACGACGTGACAAATTCCAGGTTCTTTGCGCTGTGTTCTTTCCTTATCATACTTGGAAGTTCATCAGATTCAACACCATGTCCATAGAGTTATTATGTCCAAGATGGAATACTTCCATCTTGAGGGGGAGTATTAGAGTATATAGATTCGGTTTAGTATTGGTTAATATTGGTTTATACATTATACTTGGTTTAGTTGATAGAACGATTGTATATAAGCTGTATTATCTTGTTCATTCAATCTTAATGAAGATTAAAACAATATCTGAAAGACAATGTCGAGTAGATCTTTATCTTTACATGTCCAATACAGCTCCGAAGGAAGTAATAACCCGAATGTTCAATGAAGTTTCACATTTTTTTTTTTTTTTTTTGTCAATAGCATAGCACTCTTTTACCACCACCCGTTGAAAGCTTACAAAAGAAACATTATGATCAACTAGGCGTGCACAATTCGCCAGCTTGTCCATATAAGGGACAATGTGAAGTAGTGAAACCTCAGCGTTGTCCATATCCATCAGCGTTGATGCACTGACAAGTATCTATTTTATTTTGATGTGTTACATACTGTTTCCTATCTTATTTGAATAAAAATGCAAATTTTAAAAAAACTTAATGTTTTTCATATTTAATTGTATTCAATTCAACCATTCATAAATAATCATGCATAATAAGGTTATCAAATACATTTATTTATTAAAATGTGATAACATCTTATAAATTATAACACGAAAAATCTCAAACTAGAAGCAGCAAAGAAGCTTTCTAAACCATCTTTCCATAGCGATTGATTACAATGTTGATTGTTGGGGTCGGTTTTCACCCGCTCAGCATTAACGTCCAAAGTCAGACGAGTGAAGAAGTGGCCCTCCGGACCCTCGACGAACAAGGCGGAATATCACCTAAGTCTTCCCGCGAAGCAAAGAAAGTGATCGTGAAATAAGTCTAAGCGAAGCGGGAAATGTCTGGGACTAGGTGGTAAAGGACGTCCTCGGCACAAGGAAGGCCGACCATGGCCTAGGCACAAGGGAGGCCGACCATGGCCTCGGCACAGGGGAGACCGACCACGGCCTCGGTCAAGGGGCCGAGCACGTCCTCGCCGACCATGGTCTCGCCGAGTCAAGGCCGACCGCGGCTTCGCCGACCCTAGCCTCGCCGACCCTAGCTTCGCCGACCCTAGCCTCGGACCGACCCTAGCCTCGCCGACCCTAGCATCGCCGACCCTAGCCTCGGACCGGCCGACCGACCCTAGCCACGGATCGGCCGGCCGACCATGGTCTCGGTCCGACCGACTATGGCTTTTCCTCGGTTGATAATCACGTCTTCAGTCCACATGCACGAAGCCCATATTGGTTCAACCGACTCCGCGAAGATTTAGGAAGAGAGCCGCCTTAGACATAGTATAAATAGACCTTTGTGAACACCCTAAAGGGGATCCGCAATTTTCATACACAAACTCTTGTACCAAAGCTTTGACACAGCAATAAAAACAACATCTTTTTCACATCTTTCTTGAATCCCTAGCTTACCATAGGAATCTCCTCTACTTTCCCCGAACTCTTACAAATTCTAATTGTGTTGGTTTCGGCCCCCACAATTTGGCGCCGACTAAGGGGAACTCGAGAATTTCTGACACAGAAGAGCTAGGGTTTCACAACACCATCGCCATGTCAGGAAGCAACAGCAGAAGCGATGAAGAATCCTCATCTCAGAGGAGCAGCGAAGAGCGAGACAACTCCGTGGAGAACACCGCGCCTCACGCCACGAACAATCCCGCGGATCTCACACAGATCAAGCGGATGCTTGAAACCCTCGTGAAGAAAGCCGAAGACCAAGAGAGAAGCTTGGAGGCCACGACGAACGGGCTACAAGCGCTTCAGAGAAGGAAGCGTAAGCGATCCCGTGTCCGACCAACGCGCCTTAGCTTTGCTACGCCTCGAGCCAGTCGGAGGGGCCGACACGCGGAACCGCCTCATACCGATCGCGCAGCCCCAGAGGATTTGCCTCCGCCGCCGCCTCTTCATGAATCTGGTGCAACTCCGGAGCGAGTGATGGAGGGGACAGACGACGATCAACCCCCTCGCAGGCGAACCCGAGTCAACCCTGAAGTTGACCACGATGCGGCTGCCGCAGAAGGCGATGCAATCATAGCAGAGCTTCGCAGGAGGGAGCGAGAGCGCAGAGCTCCTAGAGGTTCCCGTGATGAAGAGGTCGCCGCCCTGAAAGCCCAGTTGGATCATGTCGTCTCAGATTTGAGGACGACTAAGCTGCAGATGTATCGGAGCACTAGGAAGGCTCCCGGGGTCGCTTACGTGTTGGAGAAGGCACGAAACACCCCCTTTGCAGAAAACATCTCAGGGGCTAGGATTTCCGACCCGGGAAGGATTAGGCTTCCGACTTACGAAGGGACCTCTGATCCCGCTGACCACCTAATGGAGTTCGAGGTGGCCCTAGGAAGGGCAAATTTCAGAGATTCCGAGAAGGACATCGGATACTGCAAGTTGTTCGTGGAAAGCTTGAAAGGGCCCGCTCTCCAGTGGTTTTACAAGCTGGAGAAGAATTCTATCCACAACTTCCAGCAGCTCTCTGAGATGTTCGTCCAACACTACAACATCTTCGCTGAACGGAAGATATACGATGCGGACCTGTGGACCAACAAGCAAGCAGAAGGTGAAAGCTTGCGATCCTTCATGACAAGGTTCAAGAACACCCTGTCCAAAGTGGATGGAATCAGTAATACTTCCGCTCTGGAAGCGTTGAGAGGTGCGGTGAGGTGTCCGTCTCCGTTTTGGCAGGAACTCACCATCAATCCGCCAGCGACGATTCAAGACGCCCTTCACCGTGCAGCTGATTTTGCCCGAAGCGAAGAAGAGCTCCGCGCCAAGAGAGGCGGCAAAGCAAAGCAGATAAGCGAACCTTCTCAGGTTTCGACCCCAGCTGCTCCTAAGAAAGGTGATCCCGCCTTTGTTCAGTTTGAAGGGGGAGCAGGCGGAGCTCACAATTACCAGATCGATTCACCTGGCTACGGCAGAGGTCGAGGCCGTGGTCAGGGACATGGCAGAGGAAATCTCACTTGGGTAAGAGACCCGAAGGAGTATGATGAGAAGTTGTATTGTGATTTTCACAAAGCAACTGGGCACTCCACTGCAAGATGCCGAGAGTTGGGACGACAGCTAGCTGCTAGGCTGGCCGAAGGCACCCTCAAGGGTAACATCAGTCTGTCGGACTTCAAGCCAGAGGAGAAATTTCAAGATGCTACTGAGGTCCATACTGAGAACCCCAGACGACAACGCCGCGGTGACAATCCCGAACATGAGAATCCTCAAGGTACCATCAACATGATCATGGGAGGATCCCAGTATTGCGCTGACAATGTAACCGCGATCGAAGCATACCAGAGGCGAGCCGAGGTCTGCGCCAACATCATTACATCTCCAAAGACAGAGCGTGCTTGTGATCCTGTCACCTTTAGCGAGAAGGATGCTGAGGGTATTGACCATCCGCATAACGACCTTCTGGTCATTAACCTTACCGTCTTTGATTTCAATGTCGCTCGAGTCCTCATCGACACCGGAAGCTCAGTGGATGTTATCTTCAGAGAAACACTCGAGAAGATGAAGATTGACCCGTCGCTCATCACAGGGCAGCCAAAGCCTGTAACGGGCTTCTCCGGACAGACAACATGGACAAAGGGAACGATCCGTCTCCCAGTTCAGGCGGGAGGTGTGAAGAAGATGGTCAATTTCGCGGTCTCTGGTCATCCCGCCATCTATAACTTGATCATGGGAACGCCATGGCTCAGTCAGATGCAAGCCGTACCATCGACTTACCACCTATGCTTGAAATTCCCAACCGATAAAGGCGTGAAGACAATCTTTGGTAATCAAAGAGACTCACGAGCGTGCTTCCTAGCAGAGCACGTGTTGCGCAATCAAGAGGCGAAGGAGGGCTCAGTCCCAGAAGGTCACGAAGACAAGAAAGAAACCTCAATCTCACAAGGACCGCAGAAGAAAGCGAGAGTCAATTCCAGTCAGGAGACGGACCTGATCAATCTCAAGTAACCCCTCCGCACCTCTCCCCATCTGAAGCATCAATTTCCCTACTCTCCTCTTCCACAACGAACTACGAGTGACTTGATCCCTGCAAAGGGTACGTAGGCAGCCTATCCTCGGATGGGTTCAGTTACCCCCCTCCATCAAAAGGGGGGGGGACCATACGCTTGACAAGCCTCGTCTCCGAACGAGCTCACTCGATCTCCTCCGCCTTCAGGGGGGGGGGGAGTGAGTCCTTTCACAGTCTCTAGACGACTTCAGTTACCCTCTTTCGTCTCAAAGGGGGGGGGAGTGGGGTACCCGTATGCCACTCCTTAACAAAATTATTGACTACTCTATCGTCAATCGCTAACACTCGCTACAGCACTCATCATGAGAACAGCTAGTTTGTCCCTTTTGGACCGATCACAGCTTTATTCGAGTAGAGTCGTTCTGTATCTGTTGTTGCTGGCCACATCAACAGTGCAGAGATACGAACACTATGACATCCACAACGGATACAGCGCGCTATATAAATTCCAATGACCTCCGTTCAGATTATACTTGAACGTGTCAAGTGACCTCCGTTCAGATTATACTTGAACGCGTCACCCCGAAACCCAGGACAAGCGCTGGTCTAAGTCAAGGTGATCTTGCTCTCGGACAGACGTGTCTAGAAGAGCAGCACCATTTTACGAAGCCCAACAGCAACGTTGGCAGATAGAGAGCGTGAGCGCATTCGCGTTTTCACAGCCTTAACAAAGCCTCATCCATGAGCAAGCAAAGCCTCATTCGTGAGCAAGCAAAGCCTCGTTCATTAGCAAACAAAGCCTCATTTATGAGCAAGCAAAGCCTCATTCATGAGCAACTGACCAAGAACGAGCCTCATCCATAAGAAAAAAAAAAAAAAAAAAAAAAAAAAAGAATTTTCATTGTACTGCAGCAACGCAGTGGCTTCAGTAAGAAGATAAGGAGTCTTAAAACCTCCATAAGGAATAAGAAGCCTTAAAACCTTTGAGACGCTTGCGGAGTCTTAAAACCTCCTGCGCTGTGTCATTCACACAAGGCCATCAAGAAAATGCTGTTAAAGCTGAGGCGAACAGAGGCAAGTCAAGGTTGGCATTCTACAGATGAGAAGCCTCAGCTAAATCCGAAGAAGGCAAATCCAGTCTAAGAAGCAGCAAGGGATCCACGGAGAACCAGGTTCCTTGTTCAAATCTCCTCGTCACTATGCGTGGCACTCTTTTCCCTTAAGTAGAGGTTTTATCCCAAAGGGTTTTCCCTACTAAAGTTTTAACGAGGCCACCATCTAGTGATATCCAAGTTCACACTTCACATTGCTGTGTGGACTTGAGGGGGAATATTGAACAAGATGAGTATTTAAGCATACTGCAGAAAAAGTGGGCGAACACTTCGACTTCAAACGTTAACGCTGATACACAACACATCCTTTAAACTCGGCACTATTAGCTCTAACACTACCGAGCTGGGGGGCTAACTGTTGGGGTCGGTTTTCACCCGCTCAGCATTAACGTCCAAAGTCAGACGAGTGAAGAAGTGGCCCTCCGGACCCTCGACGAACAAGGCGGAATATCACCTAAGTCTTCCCGCGAAGCAAAGAAAGTGATCGTGAAATAAGTCTAAGCGAAGCGGGAAATGTCTGGGACTAGGTGGTAAAGGACGTCCTCGGCACAAGGAAGGCCGACCATGGCCTAGGCACAAGGGAGGCCGACCATGGCCTCGGCACAGGGGAGACCGACCACGGCCTCGGTCAAGGGGCCGAGCACGTCCTCGCCGACCATGGTCTCGCCGAGTCAAGGCCGACCGCGGCTTCGCCGACCCTAGCCTCGCCGACCCTAGCTTCGCCGACCCTAGCCTCGGACCGACCCTAGCCTCGCCGACCCTAGCATCGCCGACCCTAGCCTCGGACCGGCCGACCGACCCTAGCCACGGATCGGCCGGCCGACCATGGTCTCGGTCCGACCGACTATGGCTTCTCCTCGGTTGATAATCACGTCTTCAGTCCACATGCACGAAGCCCATATTGGTTCAACCGACTCCGCGAAGATTTAGGAAGAGAGCCGCCTTAGACATAGTATAAATAGACCTTTGTGAACACCCTAAAGGGGATCCGCAATTTTCATACACAAACTCTTGTACCAAAGCTTTGACACAGCAATAAAAACAACATCTTTTTCACATCTTTCTTGAATCCCTAGCTTACCATAGGAATCTCCTCTACTTTCCCCGAACTCTTACAAATTCTAATTGTGTTGGTTTCGGCCCCCACATTGATGTTGAAAGATAGTGAGTCGATACTGTTCATCCGCCGGTGGTACTAGTCGTCGTCTTCCTCAGTGCTCTGCAGGGAACGGTTGCCGAAAAAGTGGAGAAGCTAAGCTGATTGTTGTCACGGAGGAGTAAAAATCGATCAAAACGCACATTGTTCGTCTCGTGGCCAGAAGCATCATCATCTCTCTAATCTCGTATGTTCATGAGCACATCAACAATGGTCTTCGAAAAAAAAGAACGAAGAAGACTCAGCAGGATCATGAGCAGAGTGACATAATGAATAGATCCTAGAAATTTCAAGCATTTTAATTTTGTCTGACTTAATTTTAGTTCATTTGATCGTATTTGGGGATGTTCGTTTGTCCATTCAAATACGTTTGTGCAATCAAATATATCATTTGGATGGAAATGAGAATTGATGTTCGCTAGCACAAAGACTGAGGCAATGCGTAATTATATTTCAATTTTTGTATATGGATGATGAAATGTTTTTTTTTAAATCAAAATTTGACATTTCAAGTTAATCTAAACCCACAACGCCACAGCTTCAAGTACGCTGATATGTATTTGAAGATACCAGCTTTGATGCAGTGACAAGTATCTACTTTTATTTTGATACGTTACATTTTACAATTTTTTTCTTTTGTTGTCAATATATTTTACATTTTGCATTTTTTAAAGTTATTTAAAGCAAAACAGGGTACACTACGTTTTCAGATTACGTGAACGCAATACAGGTGACAATCTTTTGGCCAAAGAATCAAAGAACAAGAAAGAAGAAGCATTATAGGATTAACTGTTCTTTCTTCCTGCTTTTCTTTGGAAACTATGATAAAGATTAATTGTTTCTAGTGAGAGAAGTGAATGACGTAAAAACAATATTACAAAAGCAAACCAAAGAAGAAGAAATAAATATGAAGTCACATTTCAATAAATTCAAGAACAATGAATTACATTTATATTAGTACATGTTTCTTTTCTCAATGATTATATTGTTATAGAAAAAAAAACAACCGTGTTATTAAGTTATATAATATTGTAGTTTACCATATTAATTAGTGGTGATAGTAATCAAGTGAAGTGCAAAGCAACGTCTATCTCTTGCAGACAACTCCCTTGCCACCTACGCCACTGGCACAACTCATCTCAGGGAGCTCCAGTTTGCTCTGGCCACCGCTGCTGGCTCTGTTACCGGTGAATCTTGCAGCTGAGCAGTCAGGTGCAAAAAGTCCGGTGGTCTGGAATTCTCTGTCACCGCCCATCACAGGCATGTGAACTCCGATCTTGACTCGGCTAACGTAATTAGACCTATAAGTCTGTCCCAAAACTCCATCGACATTGTCGCTAAGGTCTTGGAACTTGAAGCCTAGGTCAAGATGAGCTAGACAGTCGTCTTCCTTCACGTCATAGCCATGGATTCTTGAATCTTCCATGGTTATTGGCACCACTCTTGCGGTGATCTTAAACAAACCCTCTACTTCAACCTAAATAAAATGTATAGTGCGTGTAGACCAAGTTATCAATTGATTACAATAAGGGATTTAAGTTTAAAAACACCTAAAAAATTTTCAAGTTTTCGTTACGTTTGTTATTTGGAAAAAAAGAAAAACAACTAACAAGATTAGCAATTATTCACAAAAATATCCTTTGAATATGTAACGATAATCCTAGTGAGATATAATTTTTATGTATTTTGATTTTGTTCCTTGCGGCTAAAGTAATATTTTATTAGATCGTACCTCGAGGTTGTTAGTGTCAGCGTTGACTCGTTTGACCGAGACCTGAGGAGAAGCTCCAATGGAAGAAATCCACTTGGCGCCATCTAACTGAGGAAGTGAGATGACATTTCCGTCGAAAGAGACAGACATCCGGTCAACAGAATCGTCCCATGTGGCGGTCTTAAGGGCTCCGACGTAGAGACGGTGAGTTCCGAAGAGGATGGCGATAGATTGGACCCATGTGAAATCACGTGTCATACCAGACCTTCGTTTCCCAATGAAATGTGCGTTTATGTGAAGGTTAGGATCGGAGATGAGGCAGAAGTTGGAGTCTTTCTTACCGTGGAAGTAAAACGTGAGACCGTCTCCTCCAATGAAACGTGGATCTTGGCAAACGGATCCTGGCTTGTCGCAATCTGCATCATAACGTATATCATGAATATTGAACATATATTAAACAAGTGAATAATAGGGAATTATGAGGAGGAGATTGATGGATGTCAGAGGACATACTACAAAGAGGTTTGCAGGTGACGCAATCGACTTGACAAGAACGGGGACAAGCGGCCGGGCAAGTGTACTCAACTCCGTAACATTGAGAGTTTTTATTTTTACACCTTGCCCTTCTAGCTCCTGCTGCCTCCTCGCTTGGAACCGCCGGTGTGGGAGTAGGAGGTGGTGGTGAAGATGGTGGAGTAGGACTTGGGACAACCGGTGTAGGAGGAGTAGGAGTAACATCAGGAGGGCTTGGAACCACCGGTGTAGGAGTAGGAGGTGGTGGTGGTGGTGAAACAGGAGGAACAGGAGCCGGAGGCGGCAGAGGATCAGTTGGAATGGGAGGTGGAGGAGTGTAACTACCTTCATCGCCAGGGGAAGGAGGGCCACACTTGGGTTTGCAAGAAGGACAATGTACATGGCAAGAGTTGGGACAGGACTTGGGACAAACACGTTTCTGATTGTAGCAATGTTTGTACTTCTTGATCTTACATGTTGCATCGCTTTGTTTCTTGGCTATGCCCGGCGGTTTAGCAGCCATTGTTAGTGCAAGTGATGCAAGGAGTATGCATCCCAATATTTGGAGTCTTGTGTATTTGGCTAGATCCATTGCCAAACCTAACAAAGAAGATAAAGAGATGTTCCTTTTTCAGATGTTAAGTGCTTTTAGGATTTGATGGTATGAATGATGGTGGTCCAGTTGCTGTGATATGGTTTATATAGATGAATATGTTGGAGTTTTTTAATATCAAGTTGGGGGTATTTTCAATCTTTTAAATCTATATTCTGTTTCTATGGATGCTTACCTTTTACGATAGCTACTTATTATTTTAAACAACATATGAACACTTTTATAAGGGTATCATATATATGTCTTATGATGATCTGGTTAAATGAATTTTTTGAAAAGGTTATATGATTATATGATCATTAATTTGGTTGAAGTTTTGATTTTAAAAAAATCAGAAAAATTGTTAATTTTTATTATCATCAAATATTATACATGTTACAAATACTATGATCTAATTTTTATTTAGATCAAAGTATCCGAATTATATAAAACACTATCTCGATGATCTTAAATTCTTAATACATACTCCTTTTGAATCACAGCCTTATCAGTTATCATGCTAGAATTTGTCAATATCAATTGAATTTTAAATGAAAAAAGAAAAACAATTATGACTTGATATGTAAACAATGTTGGCGAAGTCAACCTCATTAATCAGGCAATCGATACAAGATATCTACCAAAATTGTTAAAACGAGTTTCGATTCCACTTTTCGCAATTCTAAGTAATACATTAACGGGTATATATATTACTTTGCTATGAAGTGATTCGCATGCTACTTTTGTGTAGTAGCACTTATTTTGCTGAAATACTTCAAATAATCTTTTTTTTTCTGTCAACGTACTTTAAACAATCTAAAAATTAAAGTGAATTGAATTCAGTAATTAATTTGAAACAATTGTTTGCTGATTCTTTCATTTTAGCAAACATATGGTTTGCTGATTCTTCGCACGTGGACTAATGTGAAGAGTAATTGGTCTAATGTGAAGAGTAATTGGTCTATGGTTTGGAAGAGTATCATGTGGGGTTTAAAGGAAGTGGTATTCCGGGGGCAGAGTTGGGTAATAGGGGATGGGAATTCTGTTCGCTTCTGGAAGGATAATTGGTTATCGCGGCAGCCGTTAGCGACTGCGGTTAGAGGAGCTCTACCACCGAATTATGAAAATTTGTTAGTTCGGGACTTATGGAGAAACGGAACAGGCTGGAGATTTGAGGATATAATTCCCTTTATTCCGGATAGGAAGAGGATGGAGCTCATGGCTGTTGTTGTTGATAGTACCACCGGAGCCAAAGACCGGTTATCTTGGAGCGAGAGCGCAGATGGTGAGTTTTCGGTAAGGTCCGCGTATATGTTGTTGACTCGTAATGAAGAACCTCAACCGGATATGTCGAAGTTTTTTAGCTTTGTTTGGCGTGTTATAGCACCAGAACGAGTTCGTGTCTTTCTTTGGTTGGTTGGTAACCAGGTTATTATGACAAATGAGGAAAGGAAGAGACGGCATATATGCGATTCAGATATTTGCAAGGTGTGTAAAGGAGGTATTGAGACTATCATTCATATTCTACGGGATTGTCCGTCGATGTCGGGAATCTGGGAGAGAATTTTGCCGGCTAGAAGAAGGCATGATTTCTTCACTAAGTCATTGTTAGACTAGATGTATGATAACTTGGCGGATGTGTCGATTGTGAATGATACGCCGTGGTCTACAATGTTTGCAATGGCGGTTTGGTGGGGTTGGAAGTGGCGTTGTGGAAACATCTTTGGCGTAAACGGTAGATGTCGGGATCGAGTGCGTTTCGTTAAAGAGTTAGCGAAGGAAGTGTTGTTGGCTCACCAGGTTATCGGCACGAAGGGAATACCGAGAGCTAGAGTGGAACGGGATATAGGATGGGTGGCTCCACTTGGAGATTGTATTAAGGTCAACACGGATGGTGCTTCACGCGGGAATCCGGGTTTAGCTACGGCGGGTGGAGTAATTCGAGATAGTGAGGGAAGCTGGTGCGGGTCTACACGACCAAGGCGAGTTTGCATGGAATTTTTTTTTTAATAATAAATCCCGGGGGGGGGGGGGGGGGGGGGGGGGGGTTTAACCTCCCGGTCCACGACCCAAAAAAAACATATGGTTGCACCAAACTGATGCCTAAATTCGTTTTGCTCATTTTAATCCAATTTCATTTCTCTTTAACAAAATTTGTATTCAGTTTGAGAAAATAAGACTAATTCAGTTGAGTTCATTTTTGGTTTCGATTTACTCGGTAATAAAAATATAAATTAAATAATTACTGAAACTAAAGTTGGGTTCATTTTTTCGATCAAATTCCATTCTATTTGAGTAAACCTATTGACACTCCAGCCTTTCTTTTTGGGTGGCTTCCCTATTTTAAATCCTGTAAAAATGTATATTTAATTTTAATAAATTTATTAAGATGTAAAGGTATATATCAAACGTTAATTAACTATACTATGTACGAAGGACATGCGCACATTACAGAGGAGAACCTTTGACTTTTTGGGAGTCACTTGATGAAAACAACTATGATAATTGATAAGTTAAGCATTGGTCGCACACTTGACAGCTATCTTTCCATTTTTCTACTTTGTCTTCTATTTAAAGAAAAATAAAAAAACTTTTTTTCTTCTAAGAATGTTAATATTCATATATTTGAAATGTTAGAGATTTACAAAAAAATCTAAGACATTGCTTCTTTGGCAAAAAAGAAATAAAAAATAAGGAAAGCATAAACTAACAATCAAGAACTCCGAAAGTTCTTATTGTAGCAAAAAAGACATAAAGTTGCGAAATTTCCTCTAGATCCTCTTGAAGTAATGATAGTGCAGATGTCACGATCTAAACCATTAAAAATGGCTTGAGAGCGCTAGAGAGTTATGTAGAACGTTGTTGCGTTGTTTCCAGAGATGAAAGATTGTCGCTTGAGTGATTAGCCGCCTAAGAAGGGAAGGAAATTGTCATTAAATATTTTCTTTGTTATCGTTAACATCATCAAAACTAATACAATCAATAACTTGTTTTTAACTAAGCTCTCTTAAACTAAATTATATGACATGCATGCTTTCGACTCTGCGGCGAAAGGCACCGACTATAGGTTTACATATATTATTTAGTTTTATATGCTCTAAGGTCACAGCCCTGGTCTGACCTAAATGACCATATCTCTACAGCCCTTGTATTGTTGTGTTCAAATAACACCAAAAGTTTCTCTTCTCTATCAATAGTAGAGCCATATTTTGATAACCTCTTGAAAGATACTAGCAAGGAAGAGGCAGAAGACGTCCAACTTTATATGTTGTATAATTAAAATTGAGCTCAAAATCCCTATAAAAAAATCAAGATGGACCAAAAAAGAGAGGGATCTCTCCATGTTCAATGTTAGGGCTATGAATGCTATTTTTGATGGGGTAGAGGCGGATGAGTTCAAACTCATTCAGGGATCTAAATCAGCTAAACAAGCTTTGGATGTTTTGCAACTGTCTCACGAAGGAACAACCAATGTGAAAAGAACAAGATTGGATCATATAACTTCAAAATTTGGAAATCTCAAGATGGATCAAAACGATATTGTTGTCCAATTCAGTTCCAGGATAAGCGTCATTGCTAATGAAGCTCCAGTCTTGGGAAAGACTTACAATTTACAAAGATCGCACACTGGTAAAGAAACTCATGAGATGACTGGCTCAGAAGTTTGCAACTCATAAAGCTGTGATGAGAGTTTCTGGAAACACTGCTTCTATGAGCTTTGAAGAACTGGTAGGGATACTAAAGTATAAAGAAATGGAGGTTGATGAGAATATAATAAATATTTCTAAAACCATTGCGTTCACATCTAAAGAAGATAACAATTAGATCAATCAAATTCAAGAACTACGGGATAATATGGCTTTAATGGCTAAGAACAGTGGGAAAGCTCAGAGAAGAGTTGAATCAGTACAACCTCGTGAGTCACACAGTTGGTCTCGTAGTGGTGACCGGAGTAGTCTTAAGCCATCAAGAGACAGTGATGCAAAGAAGCAAGAGGCTAAGTGCTTTGAGTGTGAAGATTTTCGACAATACAAAGCTGATTGTCCTATCACCAAGCGTAAGAATCTCAAATGTTTAGATTGCAGAGGGTTTGGTCATACCAATGTTGAGTGTCCCAACATTCAAAGAGGGAAAGATAAATCATTGTTAGTATTAGTGAGTGTGATTTTGAGGATGAAACAGAGGAATCTGACTCTGAAATGGTTAATCTTATAGCCTTCATTGCAACTGTTGAAGAAACTTCTAATGAGTATGATTCTGATTTTGATGAAGATCAAGAGATAAATACTTAAGAGGCCTACAGGGTCTTATATGATAGTTGGGTTAAACTGAGTCATGAAAAGTTGCAGTTTATTCAAGATAAGCTCATATTAGAAGCCAAAATAGACTCCTTGAATATACTAAAGATACTAGGATTATCAACAATTCTTCAAATGTCTTTGATCCTTACACTAGGTTAAGTGTTTATCAGAAGATTAAGTTTTTGCAAGAAGGCTACAACAAGGAAAGTGAACGTGTTGATTTGCTTGAAACAAAACTCAATGAGAATCACAAGAAGATAAGAATGCTGAGTAATGGATCTCATAATTTCAATAAAATTCTCTCCATGGGCAGGACTGAGTCACAACACCTGAGGATTGGGCTAGAATGGGTGCAGTTCTAGAATCTCTCTCTTGGATCAATCAGGTATTGAGCCTCTTATCTTCATTAAAGAATTAGGAGTTCCTGAGAAGATACATCTGAAGCACAACACTGACACTTACAGTAACTCAAAGGTTTCTCATGATATTGCTCAGTGTTCTACAAGCAAGCCTCAAGGTCACACTATCATGCGCAAAAGGTTCAAATGGTGTTTTCATTGTGGAAAAGTTGGTCATAAAAGAAGTCAGTGATACAAGCATAAAGCACGATTGTCTCTCCTGTGGAAATTAAATAAATGTTGGATGGAACCTGGCTATTTTTGTGACACCCCGGTTTCAGAGCATATATGGTATATGCGGTATATGCAGAGCGGCTTAAAGGAATTGATTTGGCTACCTATATGACCAAAGTGCACTTATCTTTTCGGTCACATGTCTTGAGAGAACTCGAGAGTTAAGCATGCTTGAGCTGGAGTAGTTTCAAGATAGGTGACCTACTGGGAAGTCATTTCCAGTATCGTGTGAGTGAGGTCAAAACACGAGGAAAGATCGCGTGGTGATTTGCAAGGTCAGTAAACATGACTTTAGAGCCTCTCGGACTAACGCACTGACCGTCGGACATGGTGGGCCCACAGGCTTGAGAGTGGACAAGGGGTCCATGGGAGGGGAGGTCGCGGCGTTACAAGTGGTATCAGAGTGAACTCTGACATCTGTGAAGAGTCAGATTGTCGGGGTAACGATCTTGGTATGTGCAACGAGGACGTTGCGATCTGTTAGTGGGGTGATTATAACACCTCGGTTTCAGAGCATATATGGTATATGTGGTATATGCAGAGAGGCTTAAAGGAATTGATTTGACTACCTATATGACCAAAGTGGACTTATCTTTTCGGTCATATGTCTTGAGAGAACTCGAGAGTTAAGCATGCTTGAGCTGGAGTAGTTTCAAGATGGGTGACCTACTGGGAAGTCATTTCCAGTATCGTGTGAGTGAGGTCAAAACACGAGGAAAGATCGCGTGGTGATTTGCAGGGTCAGTAAACATGACTTTAGAGCCTCCCGGACTAACGCACTGACCGTCGAACATGATGGGCCCACGGGCCTGAGAGTGGACGAGGGGTCCATGGGAGGGGCGGTCGGGGCGTTACAAAAAAAAACATTCTACATGTTTCCCATGCTCTAAGACTCGAACTAATTGTAACATCCGCGAACCAAAAAGTGCTCTTTTGGTGTTTGTGTCGAGCGACATATGGAGTGTGTCGATCGACATGACGTTTTTCACGAGCAACCAATTGGATTTTGGTCGTATCGAGCGCCACATGTAGTGTGTCGATCGACACGACTAATGTTGGTGTGTCGATCGACACTCTGTCGGTGTCGCTCGACACGGAGATCTGGAAAATCGGTTATTTAAGTTTTAGCCATGGCCGCGAGCTGAGGGAGAAAAAGGAGTTTTTGGGTGGAATTTGAAGATTCGTGTGTTCTTCGTGTCTCAATTCCGTTTTCGATCCGTTTTAAGCTAAGGTGAGTTGTGCCCGTGGTTTCTAGGCTATGAAGGTAGATTTGATGTGTTTTTGTGAATGATTTTGTGCGAATCGTGTATTGGTGGATTGTTGTGTGTATGTAGTTTGTATATGTTGAGTTTTGTGCAGGTTGGCGACTCATGTAGTTCAGAATCAAGTTGGGAGAGGAGGAACCCGACTCTGGGACTGCAGAGAGGCGTGTCGCGTGACACGAGGAGCGTGTCGAGCGACACGAGTATTGTTTCTGTGTCGATCGACACTTCCTGATGTCGCTCAACACGAGCAATTTGCTGAAATGTCTTGCATGTTATGTGTATTTGTTGTATAATATTTAATGTGATATTGTTTGTACCTGATTCTGCTTGTTACGCCGGTATGCGGGATGACCAGCTCACTAAGTATTTATGAAATACTTACGCAACTCTTATTCCCATGTGTTGAATGTAAAGAAAAAGTGTGATCGCGGAATCAAGGCAGTAGAGAGAGGATGATTAGGGTTTGGTTTTGTGGTTGTTGATTCTAGTAAATCATAATGTTTACGTTGCTAGAGTTATCTGAATTGGAATTGAGTTTGTGTTTGTCTGGTTATTGAAATTAAGATGTTTTGTTGGGTTTAATTGGTTTAATTGAGATGTTGTTTTCCGCTGAGTTTTAGTTATTGTTGAATTGGTCACTGAGGATTAGTATTTGTGGGAATATTAAATCCGGGTTAATTATTTTTTAAAAAAAATGTTGGTTGTTTCAGTTTTGGATCTGTTAAGGTTTGTAAAAGTGAGTTGTATGGAGAACTTATCACTAAGACAGAACGTGTGAAGATGATAGATCTCTACGACACTCTAGAGTGTGATGACTTGTTGGATGTCAAGTGTACTAATATGAGATGAGATAAGAAGTAAGAGAGAGACCAAGAAGAAGACGTTAAACCGTGGCAGCTAGGGTTTTCAGTGAAAGAGGCTCTAATACCATTAAGTTTACAAATTTTGTGGCTATGTTAGACAATTCTTGTAGTGACCATTGATTTCTTAATCTACCAGTGACATTAACATTTAATTGGATGAGAAGATTTTCGTCGCAAATCAAGTCTAAAGAAGATTTGAAAAAAAAACTGAACTTAAACCGATCACCTCTCATAGTTGAAGCTTTGTTCTATTTTTAAAGTTATAGGTTAATTTCTAATGTCTTCAATTTATGATATGTTTCATTTCGGTATGGATGTTAATAACTAACTATTTTTTTTCTTTATTTAAAACGAGAGTAAGTTTATATAATTAGTGGTGGAATGTTCTTAAAAGCGTTTTATACGTCTTTCTGTTTAGCGTTTAATGTCTAACGCTTCCTTGAACATTAATAACTCAATTAGAAAACTTTTTATTTAGATTATGTTAGACCAAATTCTCGAATCAGTTTTTACTCGGTATATGGATCTTATTCCATGAAAAAACTAATTTCACAATCTATTATGATTATTAATTTCACAACCAAATATGAAAAAAATAAATATGTTGATGATCTGAAATAGTCCTGTGATTTTGAACATTTGTAAATTGTAGAGGAGAATTAGATATTGTGATTCTAAATAAACACTTCGGCTCTCTAGTAATTCTAAATTAACAATTAATAGAAAAAATGAGGGTTGGGTGTCTATTTCACCCTGTACTAATGCCACTAAACGTAAATCAACCCAGACTTTTTACCTCTCGATTTTGTAACATAAACTTAATAAACTTTTTATAAACCAACCTGAACTATAAAACTCTTCGAAATTCCACTTTTAAAATTGGTTAAGGCTTAACCATACATTAACCATTAATCGGTTCATTAAATCATTAATTGGTTAATTGAAGTTCTAATTGCGGTTTCAAAAATCGCGTTTGGCATTGACCCGATTATGATTCATGTTTTTCCTTGACTTTTTCTTGAATCTGCACCTTTTCGTTAATAATCTCTTCTTTGTTCTCTTATGATAATCCTATATGCTCTGTTTTGTTATCAAATTTCTCGGAATTATCACGAATTCACTTTCCTCAATTATCAAATTGTCAAATTTCTCGGATTTTACAATCGGAGTACTCAATTCCAATCGGAGTACACAATTCTTGTCTTCTTCACCGACACAAACACAGTCAAACTCTTATTATCATTGCAATCACCAGAGATCGATCTGAAATGTGTACTCCACCGCTAAGCCACCGTCCGTGCTGTGAATCCAACTCCTTTTAATCTCGACCGTAGCACCGATTTTCTCCAACACGACTATCATATTCGCGTAGTCCAGCACCACGCCGGATCCGCCGAGCGTCATCTCCAGTGGTTTCAAAAGCCTCGAATTTTCTTCAAGAAACGCAGAAGACTGACGCCGTTTTTGTCTTCTTCTTCGTCGTAGTTTGGGCTCGGGTGAACAAGATTCATGGAGGAATAGGAAGAAGAGAGAGAGGGAGCAAGGGAGAGAAAGAGAAGAGAAGACGATGGTGGGACCCACGACTTGAGTCTGGTCTCGTGATGTGAACACCGATCTTGCGAGAATCACCGCGACTGTGTCGAAGCTTTTGTGCCAGAAGTATTTGTCTTTTAAATATTGAGAAAATAACTGAAATCCCATGGAACTATGGTTATATGTCTAGAATACCATATATCTTTCAAAAATTACTCAAATTTTTTCACACTCCTAGTAAATTACGATAAACACCCTTGATTAGTTTTTCTTAATTGAAATTATTGTTAATTAAAAATGAAAAACAAATTGTGGGGGTCGAAACCAACACAACTAGAATTTGTAAGAGTTCTAGGGAAGCTTGTGAGATTTCTATGGTAAGCTAGGGCCAAGAAAGATGTAAAGAGATTGTTTATTGCTCAGAAAAGCTTTGAGTACAAGTTTGCGTATTGAAAATTGCGGATCCCCCTTGGGGTGTTTACAAAGGAGGTATATATACTCCATCGAAGGCGGCTTCGCTTCCTAAGTCTTTGCGGAATCGCATTGCTTGAGTCGGTTCTACCGAAGTGGGCTAGAGAGTGTGTTGGGCCGAAGACAGCATCAGCGACCATGGCGAGCCTGCGGTCGGCCCATGGCGACCGAGCCTGTGGTCGGCCTTCAGCGACCGAGCTTGCAGTCGGCCCATGGTGACCGAACCTATGGTCGGCCTACAACAACCGAGCCTGCGGTCGGCTCATGGTAACCGAACCTGCGGTCGGTCCATGTTGACGATGCGTGGTCAGCACCATCCGGCTCCGGCTCCTTCTCGCTCCGTCTCGGTTCACTCCGTTGTTGTACGCTCTGCTTCGCAAGAAAACTTAGGCGCCGCTACGCCTTCCGTGTACCTGGAGAGCCATTTCTTCAATTGTCTCGCCTTCAGATGTTAACGTTGGGAGGGTGAATACCGACCCCAACAGTTAGCCCCCCAGCTCGGTAGTGTTAGAGATAACAGTGCCGAGTTAATAGATGTAGTAAGTATCAGCGTTAACGTCCTGAAGCCAAGGCGCTTATCAATCCTATAGCAGTAGAGAGTGACTTTATGCAAAACGGTTTTAAGACTCTGTAAACGTTATGAAGATTTTAAGACTTCATGCTTCCTTAGCTGAAGCTACTGCGTTATCTGAAAAAGTTTTTTTTTTTTTTTACTCGAAGATTTTAAGACTTCGTTTTTTCCTATGGAGATTTTAAGACTCCGCGTTACGGTCGCTAACGTCGATGACGTTTTCTGAATGACAAAAATGCGATCTCTTGAGGGAAGAGTGTTTTCAAATAGGAGACGGGACCCGCTTGGTAGGAAAGTGGTAGATAAGGTTTTTGGATGTGGTCCATTTTTTTTTTACCTTCTTCTTCCTTTCTCCTTCTCCCTCCTTAAGTCCCTTTGAAAACAAAAAAAAAAAAAATTTTATAAAATTTTCACCAAACCGCCGACGAATCCGCCGCCGGACCGCCGCCGACCATGAGCTCGCCGTCGCCGGATTCTCTCCTTGCCGATTGCCCTTGTTCCTTAGTGAGTTTCCTCATTGTCTCACCCTCTCTTTAATTCTCATAACAAGTGGTTGAGAACTTATGCTTTTGGATCTAGCCTTAGGAAGAACAATTTTTGGCTTAGAGATGTTGTTGATAGGAAATTTCAACCCCCAATTGTTGATGGGATTGGTTCTAGAATGATATATTGAACATCCATTCCTTTGAAGCTTGCTTGTTCTTGAGTTGTGTTCTTGATGAAGAAGGGAAATTCTTGACCTTTGATTTTGTTTTATTGACTTGTGCATAGGTACACTTGTGATGGAGACACAAAATCTCGAGCCGGTCGATCGCGAAGTTGTGATGCTCGGATTCGAGCCCGTGGTCGCGCCGACCGATCGTGTCGGTCACGCGGTTGCGTCGTCACGCGACACCGAGCCCGAATGCGGGCTTCGTCGCCGAACCGAAGGCGCGGTCGCGGCGCCCCCCAATGCCGATCGCGTGGTTGCGGCCTCGTCCAGAACCGACCATGTGGTCGCAACATCACCCGAAGCCGACCGTGTGGTCGCGACATCACACGGAACCGACCCTAGGGTCGCACTACCCGACGGGTCCGAAGGTGTGGACGCGATGCGTAGCCGATCCGACCCCGCGGTCGGGTCATTGAAGATCAATCCCGTGACCGCACCGCCACGCGAGACCGCCCCCACGGTCGCATCATCTAGGACCGACTCCGTGATCGGTCTTGGACCCGATCGTATGGTCACGAAGACGAATGAGACCGATCTTGGGTTGGCGACCGGGACCGAGCGCGCGGTCGCGATGTCGAGCAAACCCGACCGCATGGTCGCTTCTCCGGGCCGAACCGATCGTGCGGTTGCGATGCCACCCTCGGCATCATTCAGTAATCCCGGAACTAGAATCCATTGCCGTAGCAAAATCACCGTCTCGCGGAGTCGTCTCCACGGACCCGATGAGAGCGATGATGATATCTTCGATAGCTTAGCGGATATTGAGGAGGAGAGGAGGCTTAGTGGTGATGAGGATTTGATGGCCCCTAATGGTGGGATCAGACTCTCTTTTCCCCTCAATGATGAGGATCCAAGGCTCCCCGATGGTGCAGCCAACGCTTTGGCGTCAGACTCTTCTTCGTTCAGGTCGGTTGCCTCCGATGATGAGGACGGTGATGATAATGTCTCCGCAGAGGTTGAACGACACCCGGTGGTCAAGAAGAAGAATGCGCGTCCGGACCCCCTGGGATCTACTTTGTCTGATGAGACGGCGCTGCAGACTCTCAGAAAAAAGTGCGGGATTCCGGATGAGATCCAGTTAGTTGCTCCCGACCACACTCAGCGGGCTGACGCTCCGCCTCCAGGACACTTTACCTTGTATGAGAACTTCATCGAGCATTGTTTGCTGTGGTTCCCGGTACCTGGCTTCCTCCTTCGTTTCTTAGAGGCGAACGGTGTTTCCCTTGCTCAGATCAACCCCAGAGGGTTGAGGCATGTCATCGGGATTTACGTGCTGAGCAGGTCGTGTAGATGAGCTGAGGTATTGCGTCACCCCGGTTCCAGGTCGTACTCTTATTAGTGGTTTCCCGAGCAAGGATGACTACTTCGAGGACCGGTTCTTCTTCGTCAAGATCTCCGAAAGGAGTGTTGAGGCTGATTGCATTCCCCTCCTCAGAACGAGTTGGGAGAGACGAGGTAATTCTATACCTAGAGAAATCCTCTTTTGCACAGTGTTCGTGCCTTGTGCACTAATGTGTAGCTTTGTTTTCGTAGTGAAACCAGCATCCCAGACAGTGAGCCGGAGTGAGGCGGCGGCTATCCACAGCGCCCTGGCCTCTGGAGATGGTGATTGGGTGAAGTCTTTCACCTGTCAGAGGATCCGGAGAGCGCTCTCCATTCGGATCTTCCCAGGGAAGGTCCTTGGACGAGGCTCTGCTAGAGTCTCCGCTTTTCAGCGAGCCGAATCGGCGAAGGCGGCGTCGACGAGCGCCGGAGTCTCAGCGAGGGCAGGTCTCGTGGTTCTAACCTCACTCCTGATGAGATTGCTAGGCGGCGTGAGCAACAGCGGAAGAGGGCCCTTGGATCGGAGGGTAAGGCGGGAGGCACTCCTGATGAGGTACCTCCGAAACGACAGAAGGTGGGTCCTTCTTCGGCGTTTGTTAGCGATCCGATCAGTGATGGTGCTGCAGCTGCGCACTCTTCAACTCTTGGCTCTGGCGAGAGGGCTCTTGCGCTGGCGAGAGCCACAGTGGCTGAGGTTTGATCTCTCTATCTTTCTCTCTTTGTCTTTGTTATTGTTTCTCCACTTATTCCAGCGTTATGTTTGCTTTCCTTTGTATGCGCAGCTCTCCACCCAGCTGGATGGCATGGCTTTCTGCTTTGAGGAGGACTCTCGTTCTCGTGACCGTGAGGTTAGCGAAGCCAGGAGGGCCAACGCTGAGCTTGCTGAGAAGGTCCTAGCCCTCGAGGACGATGTCGCTTCCGCGAAGCAGAGGTCGGATGAGTTGAGCGGGAAGTTGTCCAAGGCGTCCTCGCGGCATGCGAAGAACAAGGAGGAGATCACTTTGCTTAAGAGCAAGCTGTTGGAAACCGAGAGTCTTAGGGACGCCCAAATCGAGGAGGCCGTTTCTAGGGCCAAAGAGGAGGCAGACCGTAGCTTTGCTAGCCGGACCCAACAGGTTGCCAGGTCGCTCGCTAGGCTTGAGGGGACAGCGAAGGATAACATGCTGGATCTTGCTGAGATCGATGCGAGCTTGGAGCTTATTGAGCGTCTCCGTGGGTCTGAT
>OY755207.1:26745247-26884794 GCA_963576765.1 Draba incana
GCCTCCCCTAAACACCTAGCCCGTATCCTTGTAAATATCATTGATCGGAGATTTTTGAGAATCTAAGAGAGTAAAAGAGTCGATTGATTTGAAGTTGAGATTTTGCAGGGACAGTAATTTAGGACACAATTTCGGTATCACAACGGAAGATGATGAAAAGCGTCCATGAACTCACCTAGTCTTTACGTGGATTACAAGTTTAAAAATCGAGACAAGATCCAAAGAATATGTGAGCTCCCGTGTTTTCAAAATCCTTGTCCTTACTAACCTTTTGTTTGCTTGAGGACAAGCAAAGGGTAAGTCTGGGGGGGTTGATAAACATGGTATTTTACCACTTTCACTATCCGTTTTTATTTATTTTCTATACTATATAATAAGCTTTTCAATCGAAAGAGGTAGTTTTCTCGTATATTTGGTTTTTAAGAGTCATTTAGGTACAATCATCAAAAGGGGAGTAAAATGGAGCAAAATGAGTATTCATAATCCAAAAACAACTTTCCAAGGCCAGAGGAACCTATCTTTGTCCTCCCATGCCAAGATTTCACGATTCTCCAAGTTGGACAGATTCTATGTCCCCAAAAGATCACCTCGGACGCTCGACCAAATCGACTTGGAAGGAGATGCAACTTTACATGGAGATAGCCCTTTCCGTTAGCTTTCCATAACATTTGGAACCATAGCATTTGGATTTAAAGTATGCAAGTTATTCAAGTTTTACTGAAGGTATGTCATTCTGCCTAGAAGAAGAATCAAGTCCAAGATGGGCCTAAGCACCGAACCAACCCATGGGCCGGCTCATTTACTTGAAGTCACGCACAAGGAGATGATATTGAGTCAGACCCCGGACCAAATCACGTGACCGGTGTGACCGATCGGTGCCGTGGCCACTTGTGCGCACTTATCGACAAAAAGACGTTTTTGCCCAAGACAAAACCCTAGAAGTTTGCCGACCTAGAGACTCCTCCAAACACCTATATATACTTGATTTTAGCTTCTTGAGAGAAGGAGAGCAGCCCTAGGCACCTACAAATCACTAATAAACATGTATTTTTGTTATTCTCTTTAGATCTTCATCTTTATCCTTTGTAAAAGAGCGATGAAGGCCATGGTGTTCTTCTCAAGCCTTGTGCTGAGAGATCTACCTATGCCGAGTGCTTATCTATCACGAATCTACTATTTTATCAACTTCTCTAGCTGCTCCATGTTTCATAACATGTACAGCTGTTTTATACTTGATAATAAAGTTATTTAAATTCTTTTGCTTGCATCTTGTACATCTTTATTGAATTGCTTCTAGATTAGTTTTCTGTCTTTATTCGTACTTTAATGCTTGATCTAGCTTAGCTACCTAGAGATCGATCATAGGCCGGTATCGATTCCAAAAGCTTTGATATCGACCGGACCAAGTATTCGATGGGCCAAGCGTCCTATCAACCTAATCAGTTAGTTAATGAGTTTGGTGAACAATTAGATCCCGATTTTAATGCGTGAATCCACCTTGTAATAACCATGCAAAATCTGAGTCTATTAGGGTTGGTTTCATAGGATTCGGAGCCACAAAAGTGGAATGGATCTACCGCAGTGATCTAAGTTCATGAACACTAGTTGCATATCTTTAAAATCCGGTGTAGAACATGTTGCATAAGTTCTTTAGATTTCTTTTATCTTTTATGTTTTGATTTATCTATCCCTTTACTTTATTTGCATTTATAAAAACCCCAAACCAAATATAAAATCGCTTAGCTTATTCTGCATCATATAGATTTATAGCGTAACACTTAGTCTCCTGTGGATCGACCCCTAAGTACTACAATTGTCAACTGTGCACTTGCAGATTAAGGTTTATAAATTTAAAACCTAGATGCGCAACCAAAACCCGCGTCATCACAAGTTCATACAAGCAGAAATACAAATTTATGCATACAAAGGAAAAAGTAGAAATACAAACTTGAAATAAACAGAATTACAAAGGAAATAAGCAGCAACATATGATAACACTAATTAGACATTAAATTTGAACGACAGGTTGCCAGGGCGCTCGCTAGGCTTGAGGGGACAGCGAAGGATAACATGCTGGATCTTGCTGAGATCGATGCGAGCTTGGAGCTTATTGAGCGTCTCCGTGGGTCTGATGGAGCGTCTTTGGACGCTGCAGCAGAGCTTTTGGTCGAGAGGAAGATCCCGATCTACGACGCTCGTGATGTGTTTGATGAGCTTGTTTCTAACGTGAGGCAAGATTTGGAGATCTCAGAGGATGCTGATGTTGCCAACGGATCTTCTCAGCAAGCTCAGCGTTGGCCCTCCTGGCTTCGCTAACCTCACGGTCACGAGAACGAGAGTCCTCCTCAAAGCAGAAAGCCATGCCATCCAGCTGGGTGGAGAGCTGCGCATACAAAGGAAAGCAAACATAACGCTGGAATAAGTGGAGAAACAATAACAAAGACAAAGAGAGAAAGATAGAGAGATCAAACCTCAGCCACTGTGGCTCTCGCCAGCGCAAGAGCCCTCTCACCAGAGCCAAGAGTTGAAGAGTGCGCAGCTGCAGCACCATCACTGATCGGATCGTTAACAAACGCTGAAGAAGGACCCACCTTCTGTCGTTTCGGAGGTACCTCATCAGGAGTGCCTCCCGCCTTACCCTCCGATCCAAGGGCCCTCTTCCGCTGTTGCTCACGCCGCCTAGCAATCTCATCAGGAGTGAGGTTAGAACCACGAGACCGCTGAGCTGATGCAATAGGAGTCTTGGGCGTTGTGGATGACGGGCGACCGTTGCTCTTCTATTATGACCTAGTTTATTTATAACCTTTTATTTCTAAAAACTCTTGTTGGACTTGATAATTTTCGGTTGTAGCATTGGATGGTTTGTATCCTTGCTATTATTTTGGAGCCTTGCATTGTGGTGAATGCAAGATGACTTGTAGCTTTTGCTGATGTTTAACCTTGATGGTTACAGATTCAGGTTTTGCTTTAGATATTGTTGATGTTGTACCTATACTTAGGAATTCTTTAGGCTGTTTAAGCGTTTCTGTCATGTATTTGCCAACACCAGCGTTGGGCTTGGTGAACCGAGGGCCGTAAGACCCTGCGATTGATCAGAGGTCTGACGACTTCTCATTGTGCTTGCTCATGTATGAGGCTCTTGTTGAGACTGTGAAAACGCTAATGCGCTCATGCTCTTTATCACCAACGTTGCTGTTGGGTTTCGCAAAATGGTGCTGCTCTTCTAGACACGTCTGTCCGAGAGCAAGTTCACCTTGAATTCGACCAGTGCTTGTCCTGGGTTTTAGAGTGACACGCTCAGGGTATAGGCCGAACGGAGGTCACTAGCAGCTGCATTACCAACGATGTTTGCTGGGTTTCTGAGTGGTCAGGTGGGTACATCCGCCCCAGTACTGAACACTGGTACTTATATAGCGCGCTTGAATCCGTTGTGGATGTCAGTGTGTTCGCATCTCCGCATTCATTACTGTGGCCAGCAGCAATGAAAGCGGAACGACTTTGATTTAAGCCATGAGGCTCGTGACTGATAAAGCTGTTCTTATGCCACTGAGGCTGTTGTGGAAGAGTGGAGTACGGGTACCCCACTCCCCCCCTTCGAGACGAAGGAGGCTGCTGACTTCGTCTGAAAGCAGAGTAAAACACTCACTCCCCCCCCCTAAGGCGGAGGAGATCATAGAGTTCCTCTGGCAATGAGACTGATGAAGCGTAAAATCCCCCTCTTTGAATGGAGGGGGGGCAACTGAACCTATCCGAAGACAGGCTGCCTACATACCCTTTGCAGGGATCAAGTCGCCTCGTAGTTCAAGTAAAGGAGAGAAGACTAATGATAGTACTTCTTCAAATGCCTTGCGTTCCAGGAATGGAGGATTGGAGTCCCGGTCATGGTGGCGAGCTCATAGACACCAGGACGAACAACTGTTGTAACTCTGTATGGGCCTTCCCAGTTGGCTCCGAGCTTGCCAGCGTTGGGTTCCGCTGTGTTCTGGAATACCTCTCGCAGGACTAAGTCACCTGGGTAGAAACTCCTTTCTTTGACCTTGGAATTGTAGTACTTGGAAGCGGCGTTCTGATAGTTGGCGATCCGAATAAGCGCTTGGTCACGTCGTTCATCGAGGAAATCCAACGCGTCAAGGAGCATTGTGCTGTTGATAGGCTCGTGGAGAGGTAGCAACTGACGGCGTACACCAGGCGAACAGACTTCGGACGGGATGACACACTCGGTGCCATAGACAAGGGCGAAAGGGGTTTCGCCTGTTGCTCTGCGGGGAGTGGTGCGGTGGGACCACAATACCCCTTCAAGCTCGTCGGCCCAGCGACCCTTCTTCGCCTCTAAACGCTTCTTAAGGCCATCAAGGATTGTCTTGTTGATAGTTTCTGCTTGCCCATTGCCTTGAGGGTAGCGAGGCGTAGACTTACTAAGCCGGATGTTCCATTTTGAGCAGAACGACTCGAACCGGTTGGATATGAACTGCGAACCATTGTCAGTTACTATCTCGTATGGTACTCCGTGACGGCATATGATGTTCCTCCATACAAAGCTCTCCACTTGAACATCTTTGATGTTAGCATAAGCTTCAGCTTCCACCCACTTCGAGAAGTAATCTGTTAGGACGAGTAAGAACCGCTTCTGCCGTGACGGGTGCAATGGTCCAACGATGTCTATGGCCCATCTCATGAACGGATAAGGTGAGGTAACGGAGGAGAGCATTGCAGTCGGTTGATGGATTTTCGGAGGGTGTCGCTGGCACTTTTCACATTTGGCTGAGAACTTAGTGCAGTCACCTACTATAGTAGGCCAGAAGTGACCATGTCTCTTGATCTTTATAGCAAGTGCTTTCCCTCCTGAATGATTGCCACAAGAACCACTATGAACTTCTTCCATTATCTGTCTTGCTTTCTCTCCTTCTACACATGTAAGCATTGGACCATAGAATCCCCATCTGAAGAGGTTTCCGTCAAGGAGAACATAACGCGCGGCTTGCTTTCGTAGTTTGCGAGCAGCCCACTTGCTGCTGGGCAGTTTGCCATCGGCGATATATTCTCGTATCTCACTTATCCATAGCTTGTCACAGCCATACTCAGATTCTTCAGTGTCAGCGTCCATTGGGATTGCTTCGGTATGATGTGGGCTGTTGGTGTCACGCATGTCAGCGTCTCGGATTTCTGGTTCTTCTGCCATTCCTATATCTTCGTGAGTAGCCCCCACAAGGGCGTCTGCTTGCTTCGCTGCTTGGGAACGTGTCAGGATGGCGAGTGCTGCATCCTTCTTGATGTTAGGGAATTCGATGAACTCAACTGGGATAACTCGCTTTAGAGCTGGATCTTCTGGCGCAGTGGTAGCAGAGGCCAAATTTGCCAATGCGTCAGCATCCATATTCTCACCTCTAGGAATCCTTGTGAGGATAAACTCTTGAAATGAAGCAGCCAAGTCCCTTACTATCTTCAGATAAGCTTCCATTCAGTCGTCTTTTGCGACATACTCGCCGCTGAACTGACTGGTTACGAGTTGTGAATCCGAAAACACGTGAATGTGTTTGATTCGTAGCCCTTGGGCGAGCCTCAGACCGGCGACAAGGGCTTCATACTCTGCCTCATTGTTAGAAGCTTTAAACCAAAGTCGGAATGATTGCTCAAGGACCTCTCCAGTTGGTGACAGGAGTCGTATCCCAACTCCGGAACCGTTCTTTGAGGACGAACCGTCTACGTATAGCTGCCAAATCCCCGGCGGCACCTCCTTGGAATTGCTGTCCTCTGGAAGTTCTATGAGGAAGTCCGCCAGTACTTGAGATTTATTGCACGTCCGCCCTCTATATTCGATGTCGTACTCACTGAGCTCTACAGCCCACTTGGCCAGCCTACCGGACTGACTTGGGCTGTGTAAGACCGATCGTAGCGGGAAGGTGCTAAGTATAACGATTGAGTGCGATTGGAAGTAAGGCCTTAGTTTCCTTGAGGCCATGAGGACGGCTAATGCCAGCTTCTCGTTTCAGCATCTGTGAGTGTCTTGCTCACATAGAAGATAGGCTTCTGCTCGCCTCTTTCCTCACGCACAAGGACGGCACTGACTGCTGTTTCTGAGACAGCGATGTAGAGAAAGAGAGGTTCACCAGTTACTGGCTTAGCAAGGATGGGAGGCGTCGCCAGATACTCCTTCAGTTGCTTGAAGGCGTCTTCACACTTCTCTGACCATTCAAACTGCTTATTGCCTCGTAGAGTGTTGTAGAAAGGCAGACACTTATCAATGGATCGGGAAATGAACCGATTGAGTGCAGCCACTCTCCCAGTCAGCCTCTGTACTTCACGCTTATTCTTTGGTGAAGCCATCTGGATCAAGGCATCGATTTGTTTCGGATTGGCTTCATTACCCCGGCGAGTGACCAGGTATCCAAGGAACTCACCAGAGGTTACAGCAAACCGACACTTCGTTGGGTTGAGCTTCATGTTGTGGAGGTTCAGCTGATTGAAGCATTCTTCTAGGTGGGAAATGTGATCTTCTTCCTCGAGTGATTTAACGAGCATGTCGTCAATATAAACCTCCATGGTCTTTCCCAACTGGTCTTGGAACATCTTGTTCACCAGTCTCTGATACGTTGCACCAGCATTCTTCAGGCCGAAGGGCATTACTTTATAGCAGTAGATACCTCTGTCCGTGATGAAGGCCGTCTTCTCACGATCCTCAGGGTGCATTAGGATTTGATTATAGCCTGAAAAGGCGTCCATGAAGCTAAGCAGTTTGTTACCCGCCGTTGCTTCCACTAAGCGATCTATGTGAGGTAAAGGGAAACTGTCCTTCGGGCACGCTTTGTTAAGGTCTGTGAAATCAACACAGACGCGCCACTTCCCATTTTTCTTCTTTACCACAACTGGGTTGGCGAGCCAGTCGGGGTACTTGACCTCGGTTATTGATCCTACTCGCAGAAGCCTTTCGACTTCGTCATTCACAGCCTTTGCTCGCTCAGGACCCAACTTCCTTCTTTTCTGCTTGACCGGTTTAAATGTTGGATCTACGTTGAGCTCGTGGCTCGTGACGCTGATGTCTATTCCGGGCATGTCTTCAGCGGCCCAGGCAAAGGTGTTGATGTTCTTCCGGAGAAAAACCACCAACTTCGTTTTGAGCTCTTCATCAAGAGCAGCTCCGATCTCAACGCACCTCTCCGGGTGCTGTTCATCAATGCACACAGAGATCACAGGCTCGCAGGTGGGTCGCTCTTCTTCTTCACGACCCTCTGCAATCTGTAATTGCTACAAGAGGGTGGTTAGGTCCTTCACTTGATCAGACCCGGCTTTCGCTTTCTTCCGTGGCCCTTGTGAGTCTGAGTCGTCTTTCTTTTGGTCGTGAGCTTCTGGATTCAATCCCTTGCTCTCTTCACGGTTGCGTAACTTGTGCTCTGCTAAGAAGCACGTGCGTGAATCCCTTTGACTACCAAAGATCGTGTGAACGCCTTGGCTGGTTGGGAATTTCAAGCAAAGGTGGTATGTCGACGGCACTGCTCGCATCTGATTGAGCCATGGTGTCCCCATAATCAGATTGTAGATGGCAGTATGATCAGACACTGCGAAGTTGACCATCTTCTTAACACCTCCAGCTTGGACTGGCAGGCGGATCGTTCCCCGTGTCCAGGTTGTTTCACCTGAGAAGCCCGTTACAGGCTTTGGCTGTCCTGTGATGAGGGACTGGTCGATCTTCATCTTCTCGAGTGTTTCCCGGAAGATAACATCCACTGAGCTTCCGGTGTCAATGAGGACTCGAGCGACATTGAAGTCGTAGACGGTCAGGTTGATTACCAACAAGTCGTTGTGCGGATGATCGATGCCTTCAGCATCCACTTCGTCAAAAGTGACGGGATCACTAGCACGCCTTGTTGTTGGAGATGTCGAGATGTTGGCGCAAACCTCAGCGCGCCGCTGATAGGCCTTGATCGCAGCTTCGTTATCGGCACAGTATTGCGATCCTCCCAGGATCACGGAGATAGTACCATGGGTGCTTCCGTTTTCGGGATTATCTCCACGACGCTGTCGCCTAGGGTTCTCAGTCTGGATCTCAGTAGCATCTCGAAACTTCTCCTCTGGCTTGAAGTCCGACAGACTGATGTTACCCTTGAGGGTGCCTTCGGCCAGCCTAGCAGCTAGCTGTCGACCCAACTCTCAGCACCTCGCGGTGGAGTGCCCAGTTGCTTTGTGAAAATCACAATACAACTTCTCATCATACTCCTTCGGGTCTCTTACCCAAGTGAGATTTCCTCTGCCACGTCCCCGACCACGGCCTCGACCTCTGCCGTAGCCAGGTGAATCGATCTGGTAATTGTGAGCTCCGCCTGCTCCCCCTTCAAACTGAACGAAGGCGGGATTACTTCTTTTTGAAGCAGCTGGGGTCAGAACCTGGGAAGGTTCGCCTATCTGCTTCGCTTTACCACCCCTCTTGGCGCGGAGCTCTTCTTCGCTTCGGGCAAAATCAACTGCACGGTGAAGGGCGTCCTGAATCGTCGTTGGAGGATTGATGATGAGCTCTTGCCAAAACGGGGATGGACATCTCACTGCACCCCTCAACGCTTCCAGTGCGGATGTGCTACTGATTCCATCCACCTTTGACAAGGTGTCCTTGAACCTTGTCATGAAAGACCGCAAGCTTTCACCTTCTGCTTGCTTGTTGGTCCACAGGTCCGCATCGTAGATCTTCCGTTCGGCGAAGATGTTATAGTGTTGGACGAACATCTCGGAGAGCTGCTGGAAGGTGTGGATAGAATTCTTCTCCAGCTTGTAAAACCACTGGAGGGCAGGTCCCTTCAAGCTTTCCACGAATAGCTTGCAGTATCCGATGTCCTTCTCGGAATCTCTGAAATTCGCCCTTCCTAGGGCCACCTCAAACTCCATCAGATGATCAGCGGGATTGGAGGTCCCTTCGTAAGTCGGAAGCCTTATCCTTCCCGGGTCAGAAATCCTAGCCCCTGAGATGTTATCTGCGAAGGGGGTGTTCCGTGCCTTCTCCAACACGTAAGCGACCCCGGGAGCCTTCCCGGTGCTCTGATACATCTGCAGTTTAGTCGTCCTCAGATCTAAGACGACATGATCCAGCTGGGCCTTCAGGGCGGCGACCTCTTCGTCACGGGAGCCTCGAGGAGTCCTGCGCTCCTGCTCCCTTCTGTAGTAACCTGCTGCAGTCCGGGCCGCTTCTTCCCCAGCCTCAGCGTCGCCAGTAGCTGTATCGGTTCGAACTCGCCTCCGAGGGGGGTGATCTTTGTCTGACTCCTCGATCACACGCTCAGGAGTCAGATCGAAATCCCGACGAGGTGGTGGTGGAGGCAGATCCTCCGGATCCGAGCGATCGGTCCGAGGTGGCAGCTCCTCGTGTTGACCCCTCCGAGTAGCTCGCGGTGTATTGAATTTGAGGCGAGTCGGACGGACACGGGACCTTCTGCGCTTCCTCTTCTTGAGCGATTGCAGCTCGCTGGCCGTATCGTCAGTCTTCTTCACCAGAGTCTCAAGCATCTGCTTGATCTGTGTGAGGTCAATTGCGGCGTTAGGAGCGGGAGGCACCGTGTTCTCCGTGGAGTTGCTTCTGTCTTCGTCGTGCTGGTGAGACGAAGATCCTTCGTTGCTCATGGTGTTGCTTGACATCGTGATCGTGTGACTAAAACCCTAACTCTTGAGTGTCAGAAATCTGCAGTTTGTCCCCTTAGTCGGCGCCAAATTGTTGGGGTCGAAACCAACACAACTAGAATTTGTAAGAGTTCTAGGGAAGCTTGTGAGATTTCTATGGTAAGCTAGGGCCAAGAAAGATGTAAAGAGATTGTTTATTGCTCAGAAAAGCTTTGAGTACAAGTTTGCGTATTGAAAATTGTGGATCCCCCTTGGGGTGTTTACAAAGGAGGTATATATACTCCATCGAAGGCGGCTTCGCTTCCTAAGTCTTTGCGGAATCGCATTGCTTGAGTCGGTTCTACCAAAGTGGGCTAGAGAGTGTGTTGGGCCGAAGACAGCATCAGCGACCATGGCGAGCCTGCGGTCGGCCCATGGCGACCGAGCCTGTGGTCGGCCTTCAGCGACCGAGCTTACAGTCGGCCCATGGTGACCGAACCTATGGTCGGCCTACAACAACCGAGCCTGCGGTCGGCTCATGGTAACCGAACCTGCGGTCGGTCCATGTTGACGATGCGTGGTCAGCACCATCCGGCTCCGGCTCCTTCTCGCTCCGCCTCGGTTCACTCCGTTGTTGTACGCTCTGCTTCGCAAGAAAACTTAGGCGCCGCTACGCCTTCCGTGTACCTGGAGAGCCATTTCTTCAATTGTCTCGCCTTCAGATGTTAACGTTGGGAGGGTGAATACCGACCCCAACACAAATCCACCTCAGTAAGAAATAACCGTGATCAGAAAAAGGGAAGTTTCAAAAGCAGAAACGTTTAAGTGTGCCTTCTCAAAGAAAAAAAAAGAAAAAAACCACAAACTTTCTCAACTATCTTCTCCGTTTAAGTTTCTCCATATTGTTTCTTTCGAAATCGTCTTCCCCAAAAATCGTTTTCGTCTTGAAATCCTCTCGTCTTCGCCGAAATCGTTTTCGCCGAAATCGTATCGTCTTCGTCGAAATCGTCGTCGCCGAAATCGTCTTCTCCGCAGTCGTCTGTAATCGTATTCTCCGGTATATTGTTGTTGAGTTAGTTTTTTTTATTGCGGCTGAGTTATAAATTACGGCTGAGTTATCAATTATATTGTGGCTGAATTAGGGTTTAGGGTTTCTGAGTTATAAATTATGTTGTGGCTGAGTTAAAAATTATGTTGTGGCTGAGTTATTAATTGTGGCTGAGTTATCAATTATATTGTGGCTGGATTAGGGTTTTTCGGCTGAGTTATGGTTATATTGCGGTTGAGTTATATATTATGTTTTGGCTGAGTTAGTTTTCTATTGCCGCTGAGTTATTTAAGTCTTTTGTGATCAGATGGAACAACATCAAGCACCTGATTACCCTAGAAGATCAAGACGCGTTGCTAATCTAGAAAATAAAGTGCTTAATCACTATTCCTATATGGGAGATTTCGGTTTTATTAAAGAACAATTAGGACTTGAGGTGTGGGAAGAACTGAAGAAGTTTCATGTTGGAATAATTGATAAGTTATTTGATGGAAAATGCAGGTGGTCTGCTAGGACTGTACACTATCTACTGTGTAGACAGCTGAAAGTAGAGAAGAAGGAGATTCGGAGTGTGGTTGGTGATCAACCTATCAGGTTTAGCTTACTCGAGTTTGGTGAAATCACCGGGTTAAACACAGATCCAGTGCCAACAGAAAGTATTGAACCTGACCAATACAGAAAGTTCTGGGTGGAGTTGAATGTGCCGCATGGGTTTGGACCCAAGCCTGATGAACTGAGGGCAGCAGTAAGAGGCTGTCGGGCCTGGAGTTTTGAAAAGCGTAAATGGTTAGGGTTGTTAGTTCTTCAAGCCATGGGAATTTATGCTGGGCATCATAATTCTAGGACACCGTTTGAAACTGCAAAAAGAGTATTCGATGATGAAGCCATGATGACTTATCCATGGGGTCGGGCTGCATTTGAAGCTCTTGTTGGTAGTTTTATGTCGTTGAATCCAGTAGGAAAGACATACTACATCAACGGCATGAGTTCCGCTTTATTGGCTTGGTCATATGAATCTGTCAGTTGCTTTTGAGAGCGTTTTGGCAAACTAGTCGGTGAGGAAGAAGTTCCGCTTCTTCGATGGGATGCAACGCGGACACGTGCAAGTTTTGATAGAGTCCTGAAGAAGGAGATTAAATACCATGGTCATGTAAGGTTTTAGGCTGAGATATTCTTTATTTGATGGCTGAGTTATTCTTTATTTGATGGCTGCGTTATTATTTATTCTACGGCTGAGTTATTCTTTATTTGATGGATGCGTTATTATTTATTCTACGGCTGAGTTATTATTTATGTGATGGCTGAGTTATGGTAATTTGATGGTTGAGTTATGATTTGTTTGATGGCTGAGTTATGATTTGTTTGTTTGATGGCTGAGTTATGATTTGTTTGTTTGATGGCTAAGTTATTCTTTGTTTGATGGCTGATTTATTCCTTTTACGGCTGAGTTATGATTATTCGATGGCTGAGTTATGAGTTATTGTTGTAGGTGCGTGTGAGGCATATGGTTTCAAAGGAGTTTGTAGAAGATATGTTTCCTCAGTGGCCGGGTCAAGACGATGACCCACAACTGAATAACCTGATAAAAGACCTACATTCTGGTAGGTATGTACCAGGTGATTATTGGGATGTGCAGAGGAAGGAGGAGAAGAAAAAAACCAAGTTGTCTTTAGTTCCTTATGACTCTGAGTCTGAGCCACCCAAAAAGAAGCAGAAGAAAGATAAGAAACACGAGGGTGAAGCTGCTGAGGAGAATGAAGCTGCTGATATAGAGAAGAAGGAGGATGCAAAGGGAAAGGGTTTAAGCGAGGATGCGGCGGATCTGAATACCATAGTCGCTACGCTGGACAAAATTGCGAGTAAGTTTGAGATCCATGACTCTATGTTTCGGAAGGTTGACTCTATGTTTGAGAAGTTTGGGTCGAAGTTTGAGGCCATTGATTCCAACGTTGGAGAGTTAACCCGAAAATTTGCTGATATGGAGAAGAAAATTGGTGATTATGCCAAAGATGCAGTGGATGAGTGTCTGAAAGTTCTGGGTTTATCGGAAAGTGCCCAAAACTATGTTCCCAGCCCAAAAACGCAAACATTACCACGACATAAGTCAGTTAATAGTCCAACGGTCCTTAACACGGAATCTAAGACCCCTGATAATGTTGTGTGGGCGAAAAACACTTCGGTTGATGAGCCGGCTAAGGTTGAAAGTCGAACTCCGCAGCAGTATTTTCCAAAATTGAAGGCCGAAATTCCTAAGGGTACCCCTGATGAGCTTGGTAAGGCCGAAGAGAAAGCTGCGGGGTCGAAATTGAAGGCCGAAATTCCTAAGGGTACTCCTAAGGCGAAAAAGAATTTGTTTGGTAGTGGTCTGGCAGATTTCGTTTCTATTTCTCCTGCTAAGTCTCCTGCTAAGCAACCAGATTTACGACGCCGCTCTAGAAGGCAAAAACCAATAGAAAATAAGGCTGATTTGAAAAAGAAGGCTGATGATGCTGCTAAGAAGAGGACTGAGGCTGCTGCTAAAAGGTAGGAGAACGCTGCTAAGATGAAGGAAGAGAAGGCAGCGGCTGAGTTTAAGAAGAAGGAAGAGAAGGCAACGACTGATTTAAAGAAAAAGGAAGAGAAGGCAACGGCTGATTTAAAGAGGAAGGAAGAGAAGGAAGCGGCTGAGTTAAAGAATAAGCCGGCTGAGTTAAAGAAGGAGGTTCAAACAAAGGGTTTACGTGACGGTGTAATAAGAATACCTATTATTCCACCCACTCCTGGGAAGAAGATGGGGAAGACTGGAGGTGAAACAGATTTTGAGGATGTGACCGAGGAAGCGATCGCAAAAGGAAATGAATTGTTACCAGAGTCTGATGAGGACGAAGATGAAAGGCTTAGGTTAACGAGAATTAAGACTTATCGGGCAAGGGTTGTTCAATTAGCTACAACTGGGTTAGCAGCGAAATCAAGTGCTCCTCCTTCAGGAGTTTTTCCTTATGTTTTTGGAGACAAAGGGACGACGTGCATGAGGAAGGATTTTGAACCTTCATCAGCAATCTATGATCCTCTCTCACCTGTTGACCTGGATAAATTAGATAAACTTATGCAACATCTAAGGCCATTCGAGTATGGACTTTTACACCATTTTATTTTATTTTATATAGCTATTAGCAATATTTGCCTAAACTGACTTGTGTTTGATTGTTAGGGACATTCCACTGACAAATGGTAGTAACGAGGAAGTTAATTTCTACAGAGTACTCATCAGTGAAAGAGCGCAGTGGCCGAAGCGTGATTATGGATGGTTGTTTGACACTGTAAGTATAAGTTACGGTTGAATTATGATTATTTATGGCTGAGTTATTAGTTATTTAATGGCTGGGTTATGATTATTTATGGCTGAGTTATGGTTGTTTGATGGCTGAGTTATGGTTGTTTGATGGCTGGGTTATGTTTAATAATGGCTGAGTTATGATAATTCGATGGCTGACTTAATATTCTGTGTACAGCATGTTGTTGCGTATATCAGAGTCCTCATCAAAAGGTCCATGGAAGATCCCAGCCCATTTTGTTCCAAGCGCATTGCCTTTGTGGACCAATGGTTCCTAGGATCATGGTTTTGGGATTTCAATCAGTTCAAGATGAAGCCAAAGATGTTCAAATTCAAAGACTCAGGTTATGAGTTACTCATAAACGGTGCGATTCCCGATGACCTTCAGACAAACAAAAAGTGGTTAGAAGATGTCGATCACTTGTACGGAGTTCTTCATACTGGAGGCGATCATTGGGTGGCGTTTCACGTGGATCTTCTGAAGGAGAAGATTGATGTCTACGATCCCATCATTGGACAGGTAACTCCTGAAAGTCAACAAAAAATGCTAGATGCATTTAGGCCGCTGATGCAAATGATCCCTGCAATGATCAATGCTGTAATTCCTGGCAAAAAAAACGGTTGCAAAAAACAATTTGCGTTCAGATGGGAAAGCGGCAAAAACATTCCCCAAAACACCCAAGTTGGCGATTGTGGGGTGTATTCACTGAAGTTTATCGATTGTCTAGCGCTTGGTGTAACTTTTGATGGGATATGCGATGTAAATATTCAGGGTTTACGGGTGAAGATGGCAGCAGAGATCTTCGATGAAGGAGGACACGATATGTATGCGTAGTTCAACTGATTTACCAATTATGAACCTTCTATTTGTTTTTTTTATTATTAGGATTTGACTGTAAATGGTATGTTTTTAGTGTATAACTTATGGTTTTTATGATATATTACTCAACCATTTCGTTTAGATAACTCAGCCATACCCTAAAATCGGGAATGTAATTTGAAGACTTATGGTATGTTTAGATAACTCAGGTGTGTCATTTAGATAACTCAGCCGTGTCATTTAGATAACTCAGTCATACCCTAAAACCATTTATATAAGATTTAAGACTTACAAAATTATAATTAAGCTCATTTTATTAATATAAAATAAATATAAATCAACTGAATGTGTATAGTTTCTTCAATTTATACAACTGAATGTGTATGAAATCGAAAATGTGATCTAACTTGATCTTGAGATATATGTTGTCTTACAAGTACTTCAAACATTACCTATAGATAATTAAGACCCAAAATCATATACAATAAACCATATACAATTTTTTCAATTGAATATGTATAATTTGATTCAGTTGAGACTCTAAATCATATACTTTTTAAATGTTATACATTAAACCTTAAACCATGATCCCTAAAACCTAAACCCTAAATCCATAACTCAGCCGTGAAGTTCCTATAACTCAGCCGTCAAGTGTAAAATTTTAAGTTGCGACGTTTCGTCTTCCTATCTCTCCCTATTGCGACGTTTCGTCTTCCTATCTCTCTCTCTCTCTATATATATATAGCCCTTCTCATCAAACCTAATCTCATCAAAACCTAAGAAAACATAAGAAAAAAAAACCTAATCTCATCAAAACCTAAGAAAAAAACCTAATCTCATCAAAACCTAAGAAAAAAACCTAATCTCATCAAAAACCTAATCTCATCTAATGGATGTATTCAATAACCATATGGTCGGAACGAGTTTAATGCAATTAAGTTTCCAACAAAATTGGTAGTAGTCGCGGGTTAACGAACAGTCGTTTAGGAACGAGTGCCAAGAAACAGTTACAAAACCAATGAACTAAAGATAACACGCAAGGATTCAATGAACACTTCCCCAAAATTGTTCTAACGGATAGGATTAAAGGATTGTATTCGTCCTTTATATATATATAATATCCAAATCCTCTTAACTTCCACTAGCATCATCCATATCCTCCAAACTTCCAAAAAGAATCTTCTTTCCTATCAAGTTTGCAGGAACCATGGTCTGGTTTTGGTTTGTTCTTGTACTGCCTATTCTAGCAATAGTTCTGTTGAAGAGGAAAAATTTCGGCAAACCAACAGTGTCTCTGAACTCGTTGCCAAATGAGATTCTCGAAGATATATGTGCACTTGTTGGATCTTCTTCCATTACCGACATCGAGAATCTAAATGTGCTGTCAAAGGCTTTCAGAGATTGTTGCAACAAAAGATGGGTTGTAGAAAGAGTAACACTTCGTGACGTTCCATTCCTGCCATGGTTTCCTCACACTTACGAAACATTTTACAAGTTTTTGGATAGGTGCTTTAGGAATGGAAACCCTGAGGCTCTATACCGGAAAGGTGTGTACAACTTTTTTGACATAGGTTTAAAAGTGGGTTGTCTAGAGGATGAAGAAGGAGATAAAGGTAGGGTATGTTTAGCTAAAGCTGCAAAGAAAGGCAATGAAAAAACTTGTTATGTATATGGAATGATTTGCATTGCAGAATGAGCAACGAAAGATGAAGGTCAAAAAGTATTGTCTTAGTTATTCAAGCCTATGATGTCAACGACAATGGAGGAGATGGAGAAACTTGGGAAAAAAGTTCGTGATGAAATTTGGTGGGGTGGAAGGCGGAGGATGAAAGAGCTCAAAGATAGTTACACTTATGGAGGTTGCAATGGTGTAACGAAGGACTTCTTAAAAAGCAATTGTGTTTGGAATGGATATGGTGTTAACAAAGACATAAGTACTTCGTCTGCTATATTTTGTGAGATTTGTTTCTGGAATTATGTAATAGCACAGTTTTTTGAAAACGTGTAAGAATAAAATGTATGTGGTTTTTTGTTGAAAATGTATGAAACATTTTGTTTGAAATTTTGGACTCAGCCGTGTCATTTAGATAACTCAGCCGTGTCATTTAGATAACTCAACCATACCCTAAAACCATTTATATAAGATTTAAGACTTACAAAATTATAATTAAGCTCATTTTATTAATATAAAATGAATATAAATCAACTGAATGTGTATTAGTCAAAATTATAATTAAGCACATTTTTTGTTTTTGGTTTAAACATAACTCAGCCGTCTTAACCATAACTCAGCCGCATCGTGATGTTTCGTCTTTCAATACCTTAAATCAGTCGTGTCACGACGTTTCGTGTTTCTATTTTGGGCGGGAAAAATCCCGCCAAAAATCCATAACTCAGCCATAATAATGAATCCACAACTTAGTCGTAATGTAAACAAAATCCATAACTCAGCCGTATCGTAATACCATAACTCAGCCATAACATACAACAGTAAATGTTGAACAGTACATGTTGCAAGTTGACCGGATTAAATGTTGCAAGTTGACCGGCCAACAGTGTCGTTGAATAGTAAATGACCCGGATTAAATGTTGCAAGTTTCATTTGAGCCTATATATACTTGTTATATGGCTCATTTATATTTATCCAATTATCAAATAAAAATCAGAAAAGTCTTTGTTCTTCTTTTATATCAGAGCAATGCTCTTGGGTTTGTGATTTGGAGTATTCGGTTTTCAAAAAGTTTTTGAAAATTTTATTTTAAACTTGTTAAGATTAAATCGTTATACGTGTTTTTTCCATTCCCCTTGTGCGCTTAATCTAACACATATTTGGGTGATTTCTCTTGCAAGCGAATGATTGCCTCAACTCAGCCGTTAAGTCATGAAGAACTCGAAGAACTGAAGGAGGAATTGGCTGGGTTATAATGTAATGGCTGATTTATATGCGTTCTAAGTAGGAATAGGTTATAAATGTAAGTGTGGTTTTCATTCCCCTTGTGCGCTTAATGTAACATATATTTGGGTGATTTCTCTTTTGCAGCGAATGATTGCCTCAATTATGGTGTTAAATCCCACATGTTCTCATACATGGTTGAAGTTACACCGGAACCCATTGGAGAAGAAATTTTTTCACCATCCCCGTAGCCAAACTTGAAGAATTGAAGAAGGAATTGGTTGGGTTATAATGTAATGGCTGATTTATATGCGTTTTAAGTAGGAATAGGTTATAAATGTAATTGGCTGGGTTATAATGTAATGGCTGATTTATAATGATTAAGTTATTCTGTAATGGCTAATTTATAATGCACTGGCTGATTTATGAATCAAATGAGCCATTTTTGGCTGATTTAAGAATATATGATGGCTTATTTATGAATGTATGATGGCTAATTTATATAGATAAGATAATACTGATATGGATGATTTATAATGCAATGTCTTAAAGAGTACAAAGTGAACAACTAGATAACACGGTTAAACTTCAATGTCTTAAAGCGTGGTTAGCTGTGATCTAGCATCCTCTCTCTGTAACTCAGCCATAATAATGAATCCATAACTCAGCCGTATCGTGACGTTTCGTCTGTCTATACCATAACTCAGCCGTGTCACGATGTTTCGTGATTCTATTTTGGGGCCCAAAATCTGTAACTCAGCCATAATAATGATTCCATAACTCAGCCGTATCGTGACGTTTCGTCTTTCTATACCATAACTCAGCCGTGTCACGATGTTTCGTGTTTCTATTTTGGGCGGGAAAAATCCCGCCGAAAATCCCGAATCTATGTATTTAATGCGCCGATTTGACAGTGACCTATACACTCGCCGAAGAGCCGCCCAAAATCCCGCCCAAATGTCTTAAAGAGTACAAAGTGAACAATCAAACCAAAATCCATCCAAAATCTCTATTTGTTTTGTTAATCGGGTTCTTAACTATCAAATATTATGGATTTGGGGAGGGGAATACCTATAAGGTGTGGATGTGGGTCGGTTACAATTGTGCTAATGTCTAAGACCAAATCTAACCCAGGACGAAAGTTTTATCGTTGCGTCATGGGATCTGGGCCAAATCACGTATTTAAGTGGGTCGACGAAGCTCACGATGAAGAATTAGAGATTATCGCTGAGAGGCATACGACTATGTCCGACGAAATTAGTGAACTTAAGGAGGACATCGCCGATATGAAGGCTGACATAAAGGAGATAGTGCAGATGCTGCAGTTTATGCTTTCTAAGTAGGAATAGGTTATAAATGTAATTGGCTGAGTTATAATGTAATGGTTGATTTATAATGATTAAGTAATTCTGTAATGGCTGATTTATAATGGACAGGCTAACTTAAGTAATTCTGTAATGGCTGATTTATAATGGACTGGCTGAATTAAGTAATTTTGAAATGTTACGGCTGACTTATGAAATGTTACGACTGACTTATGCAATGTTACAGCTGACTTATGCAATGTTACGATTCAGTTTCTTCAGAACCGTTAATCAAATTGGGCTTTCTATACCATAACTCAGCCCGTAAGGTAAACAAAATCCATAACTCAGCCATAATGCAACAAAAAATTAAAGCCATAACTCCGCCGTAATACAACCAAAAATTTATACAAACTTTCTACATTGGACAAGTTCTTGCATTATGTCCAACCTGTTTACAAAGAGAACATGTGTGTGGGGGTCGAAACCAACACAATTAGATTTGTAAGGGTTTTGAGGAGATAGAGACTTCTAGGTTAGCTAGGGATCACAAGAGATTTAGAAAGAGTTTTTGTTATTGCTGTGTAAAAGTTTGGTACAGAGTTTGTGTATGAAATTGCGGATCAATCCCCCTTTAGGGTTTTTACAAGGACGTATATATAGTTTTCTAAGTCGGCTACACTTTCCTAAGTCTCCGCGGAATTGCCCTGTTTGAGTCAGCTGCATCAACATGGGCTTCAGGCTTCCTTCAGCTTGATGATGGCCTTAGACTGCATCGGGCTATTGGTAAGACTAACGACCGAGGTGAGCTCATGGTCGGCACCATCTAGCGAAGCCAGGGTTGGCACCATCCGACGAGGCCATGGTCGGCACGACGCGGCGATCCTGTGGTCGGCACCATTCGGCGAGGCCGTGGTTGGTCCACAAGGGTGAAACTGTAGTCATCGCCATCTGGTCCCGATCCCTTCATGCTCCGCCTAAGTTCGCTCTACTGCCACATGCTTTGCCTCGCAGGAAGACTTAGGTTCTGTAACATCTTCTTTATCAAGATTCCGGGGGCCATTTCCTCAACTATTCTTATCTTCGGATGTTAATGTTGAGTGGGTGAATACCGACCCCAACAGTTAGCCCCCCAGCTCGGTAGTGTTAAAGATAATGGTGCCGAGTTAAAAGATGTGTTGGATATCAGCATTACCGTTCGAAGTAAAGGTGTTCGCCTATCCCACAGTAGTAGAGAGTGACTTTATGCAAGAGGTTTTAAGACTCTGTAAAGGTTATGAAGATTTTAAGACTTCGTGCCTCCTTTGTCGAAGCTGCTGTGTTTTCTGCAGAAAAGACTTTTTCTTTTTCTCTCGAAGATTTTAAGACTCCGCACTTCCTATGGAGGTTTTAAGACTCCTTGATGCGATTGCTAACGTCAATGACGTTTCCGGGTAATAGCCAAGTTACTTCCAGAGGAAAGAGTGTTTCTTTTCTTCTTCGGTAAGTTCTTCCATTGCCTTCTCAAACTATTCTCCTCAGTTTCAATAAGTCTTTTTTTTTAGTTGAGAAGCTAAGCTCTTGGATCTAGTTTTTAGGATGAACAATCCTTGATTGTGGGTAGTGGCTAAGCACAGACTTTTGTTTCCCTTGACTTTTAGTTGAGGAATTCAGGGTCCTAGGTCTAGTCTTTAAGAAGAATAGCCTTTAGCTTCAAGAATTCTCTTTGAAGATTATCCATGAAAGAGGCTTGCTCTTGAGATGTGTCCTTGGTGAAAGATGAAAATTCTTGACTTTTGATTTATCTCGTTGAATTGTGCACAGGTAGACTTGCTGTTATGGAGCACAACACGTCTGGTTCGGTTGACAGTGATGGACCGTCGGTTCCGTTATGTCAACCCGAAGATGTTGTCGCGCCTCCGACTCGGATCGAACCTGTAGTCGCGGTTAAGACCGACCCCGTGGTCGTGTTGTCCGATCGGACCGATTGTACGGTCGCATGGTCACGTCAAGCCGATCCCGGGGTCGTGCCACCCGATCGGACTAATCGCGCGGTCACAACCTCAAGTAACTGCGTGGTCGCACATTCGACCGATCGCGTGGTCGCTCCGACTGCTTCGTCTTGTCGGACCGACCGTGCAGTCACGTTACCAAGCCAAGACGACCCCGTGGTTGGATCATCGAGCCGAGCTGAAGGCGGCCTCCTTGTCGGTTCTTTCGTCGGCATCCTTGGCAACCCACGAGAGTGCCGGCATCGGAATTCGCCTCCGTAGCGAACTCACCGTTCCGCGGGTTTATCTTGATGGATCCGATGAGGGTGATGAGGATTTGATCTCTCTCCTTCCTTGTACTTGCTATTCTCACTTAACTCCCTTTGGTTTTTGATAGCACTTCCTTTGTTGTTTTTTTTTTTCTTCTGCATGCAACTTTCCACTCAGCCGGGCCAAATGGCCTTTTGCTTTGAGAAGGACTCTTGCTCTCGTGATGCTGAGCTTAGTGAGGCCAAGAAAGCCGGCGTTGAGCTTGCTGAGAAGAATCAAGCTCTTGGGGATGATGTCACCTCTGTGAAGAAGAAGTCGGATGAGCTAAGTGAGAAGTTGTCGAGAGCGGCTTCGAGGCATGCGAAGGACAAGGATAAGATTGCTTTGCTTAGGAGCAAGCTATTGGAGGCTGAGGATCTCAGGGATACCAGGATCGAAGAGGCCGTTGCTAAGGCCAAGGACGAGGCGGCTCGTAGCTTTGCTAGTCGGACCAGACAGTCTCCAGATTGCTTGTTAGGATTGAGAGGACAGCGAAGGACAACATACTAGACCTTGCTGAGATTGATGTGAACCTGGAGCTCATCGAGCGTCTTTGCGAGCCCGATGGACCGACCCTGGATGCCGCAGAGCAGCTCCTAGTTGAGAGGAAGATCCCGATTTGCGATGCTCGTGATGTGTTTGATGAGCTTGTCTCTAGCGTGAGGCAAGCCTTAGAGATCGCAGAGGATGCTGATGTAGCTGATGAGGATGTGTGACCATTTCTCTTTGATTATGACTTAGTTTATTTGTAGTTTCTTGTCTCTGAAAACTCTTGTTGGACTTGATGATTTTCGGTTATAGCGTTGGATGGTTTGTATCCTTGCTATTATTTTGGATCCTTGCATTGTGGAGAATACGGGATGACTTTGTATTTTTTCGTTCATGATGAACCTTGATGGTTTCGGATATAAATACTTGCTTCAGGTGTTTGTTGATGTTGTTCCTATACTTAGGATTTCTTTGAGCTGTTGTTTGTTTTTTGGTCACGTGTTTGCCAACACCGCTGTTGGGCTTTGCGAACTGAAGGTCTTAAGACCTCGTGCTTGATCGAAGGTTTGAAGACTTCTCATTTTGCTTGTCGAAGCCACTGTGTTACTGCAGTACGAATAAATTTTTTGTCCTTTTGCTCATGGATGAGGCTTCGTTTGATCATGAATGAGGCTTTGTTAAGGCTGTGAAAACGCGAATGCGTTCACGCTCTTTGTCTGTCAACGTTGCTGTTGGGCTTCGCATAATGGTGCTGTTCTCTAGACACGTCTGTCCGAGAACCAGTTCACCCTAGATTTGACCAGAGTGCTTCCTGGGTTTCTGAGTGACACGTTCAGAACGCATTCCGAACGGAGGTCACTAGCAGCTGCATTTTACCAACGATGTTTGTTGGGTTTCTGAGTGATCAGTTGGGTTCATCCGAGGATGATTCTGAACACTGAAACTTATATAGCGCGCTGTATCCGTTGTGGATGTCATTGTGTTCGTATTTCCGCATTATTGTTGTGGCCAACAGCAATAAATACGGAACGACTCTACTCGATTGAAGCTTTGATCTGTCCATAAAGGACAAGTTGTTCTCATGATGAGTGCTGTGGCGAGTGTTTGTGGTTGACGATGATGTTGTCAATGATTTTGTCAAGGAGTGGTGTACGGGTACCCCACTCCCCCCCTTTTAGATGAAAGAGGGAACTGAAGTCGTCTAGAGACTGTTGAAAGCACTCACTCCCCCCCCCCCCCCCCCGGAGGCGGAGGAGATCAAGTGAGCTCGTCCATAATGAGGCTGAAGTGAAGAGTGGAATCCCCCCCCCCTTCTGAGGGAGGAGGGCAACTGAACCTATCAGAAGACAGGCTGCCTACGTACCCTTTGCAGGGATCAAGTCGCCTCGTAGTTCATTTTGGTGAAATAGACTAGTGGTAGTACTTCTTCAAGTGCTTGGCATTCCAAGAGTGAAGGATTGGAGTACCGGTCATGGTAGCGAGCTCATAGACTCTAGGACGATTGACTGTTGTGATCTTGTATGGGCTTTCCCAGGTAGCTCCGAGCTTGCCGGCGTTTGGTTCTGCTGTGTTCTGAAACACCTCACGGAGGACCAAGTCACCTATGGAGAAACGCCTTTCCCTGACTCTGAAGTTGTAATATCTTTATGCTGCGCTCTGATAATTTGTAATCCGGACGAGTGCTTGGTCGCGACGCTCATCGAGGAAGTCTAATGCATCAAGCAGCATTAATCGGTTAACTGGTTCATTGCAGGGTAAGAGCTGGCGTCGGACCCCAGGCGAGCAGACTTCGGAAGGGATGATACACTCGGTTCCATAGACAAGGGCGAAAAGAGTCTCGCTTGTTGCTCGACGGGGAGTGATGCGGTGGGACCATAAAACTCTTTCTAGCTCGTTGGCCCAACGGCACTTCTTTACCTCTAAGCGCTTCTTAAGGCCATCAAGAATTGTCTTGTTGATAGCTTCTGCTTGACCATTGCCCTGAGGGTAGCGTGGCGTAGACTTGCTAAGTCTGATATTCCATTTTGCACAGAATGTCTCGAATCGGTTAGATATAAACTGTGAACCGTTGTCTGTAACGATCTCATACGGAACTCCGTGACGACATATAATGTTTCTCCAGACAAAGCTTTCCACCTGGACATCCTTGATTGTAGCATATGCTTCAGCTTCTACCCACTTGGAGAAGTAGTCTGTCAGAACGAGTAAGAACCGCTTCTGCTTTGATGGGTGTAATGGTCCAATAATGTCCATGGCCCATCTCATAAATGGGTACGGTGAAGTGACAGACGGGAGCCTCTCAGTTGGTTGATGAATTTTTGGAGCGTGTCACTGGCACTTCTCACACTTGGCTGAAAACTTCATGCAATCACCGACTATAGTAGACCAGAAATGACCATATCTCTTGATTTTGACCGCAAGTACTTTGCCCCCGGAATGATTGCCGCAGGATCCACTATGGACCTCTTCCATTATTCGTCTTGCTTCCTTCCCTTCTACACATGTGAGCATAAGACCTGAGAATCCCCACCTTAAAAGGTTACCATCAAGTAGAACATAGCGAGCGGCTTGCTTCTGTAACTTGCGGGCTGCCCACTTGCTACTAGGCAGCATGCCATCGACAATATACTCTCGTATCTTGCCCATCCATAACTTGTCACAGCCGTATTCTTGCTCTTCGGCATCCGTGTCCATTAGGATCGCTTCGGGATGGTGAGAGTTGCTGACAGGAGAGATATCACTGACAGGGATGCCATCAATGGGTTCGTCTGCGTCGTGCATGTCAGCGTCCGAGATTTCGGGAGCTTCCGCCATTTCTATGTCTTCATTGGTGTTTTCAGCAAAGGCGTCCACTTGTTTTGCTGCTTGAGAGCGTGTTAAGATTGCGAGCGCCAGATCTTCTTGAATGCAGGGGAATTCAATGAACTCAACTGGAATGACCCGCTTCAAAGCCGGATCCTCTAGCATGGCAGTCGCAGAAGCGAGGTTTGCCAATGCGTCGTCGCTCGTGTTCTCACCTCTGGGAATTCTTGTGAGGGTGAATTCCTGAAATGCAGAGGCAAGATCCTTTACCATCTTCAGATAAGCCTCCATGCGATCATCCTTTGCGATGTACTCGCCGCTGAACTGACTGGTCACTAGCTGTGAATCGGAGAATACGTGAACGTGCTCGATCTTCAGTCCTTGGGCGAGCCTCATGCCAGCGACGAGGGCCTTGTACTCTGCTTCGTTATTGGAAGCATTGAACCCAAGTCGAAACGATTGCTCAAGGACTTCTCCGGTTGGCGATACTAATCGTATCCCAACTCCAGAACCACTCTTCGAGGATGAGCCATCCACATACAGATGCCAAATTTCGGGCTGCACCCCCTCTGAGTCCTTGTCCTCTAGAAGTTCTATATGGAAATCCGCCAGCACTTGTGACTTGTTGTATGTGCGCCCCCTATACTCGACGTCATACTCGCTGAGCTCCACAGCCAACTTGGCTAACCTGCCAGATTGACTTGGGCTATGTAAGACTGAACGTAGTGGAAAAGTACTAAGGACAATAATAGAATGAGATTGAAAGTAAGGCCTTAGCTTTCTGGATGCCATGAGGACGGACAACGCCAGCTTTTCCAATTGGGGGTATCTTGTCTCAGCGTCGGTGAGCGTTTTGCTCACATAGAAGATAGGTCTCTGCTCGCCTCTTTCCTCCCGCACCAGGACAGCGCTGACAGCTATTTCTGAGACAGCAATGTAAAGGAAAAGAGGTTCTCCAGTTACTGGTTTAGCAAGGATGGGCGGCGTTGCCAGATATTCCTTAAGTTGCTTGAAGGAGTCCTCACACTTTTCTGAAAATTTGAATTGCTTATTTCCTCGCAGGGTGTTGTAGAAGGGAAGGCATTTTTCAGTGGAGTGCGAAATAAACCAATTGAGTGCAGCGACTCTCCCAGTTAATCTCTGCACTTCACCCTTATTCTTTGGTGAAGCCATCTGGATCAATGCATCAATCTGTTTCGGGTTAGCCTCAATGCCCCGGCGAGTGACCAGGTACCCAAGGAATTCGCCTGAAGTCACGGCAAATCTGCACTTCGTTGGGTTTAGCTTCATGTTGTGGAGGTTCAGTTGGCTGAAGCATTCTTCCAGGTGGGCGATGTGGTCTTCTTCCTCGAGTGACTTGACGAGCATATCGTCTATGTAGACCTCCATAGTCTTTCCCAACTGGTCCTGGAACATCTTGTTCACCAGTCTCTGATATATTGCACCAGCGTTCTTCAGGCCAAAGGGCATCACCTTGTAGCAATAGATGCCTCGGTCCGTGATGAAAGCTTTCTTCTCACGATCTTCGGGATGCATCAGGATCTGGTTGTAGCCGGAAAAAGCGTCCATGAAGCTAAGAAGCTTATTACCCGTTGTTGCCTCCACTAAGCGATCGATGTGAGGCAAGGGGAAGCTATCTTTCGAGCAGGCTTTGTTAAGATCCGTGAAGTCTACACAGACGCGCCACTTCCCATTCTTCTTCTTGACCACGACTGGGTTGGGGAGCCAGTCGAGATACTTGACTTCGGTTATCGAGCGGACTCGCAGAAGCCTTTCTACTTCGTCATTAACAGCCTTTGCTTGCTCAGGACCCAGCTTCCTTCTTTTTTGCTTAACCGGCTTAAACGTATGATCAACATTGACCTCGTGGCTGGCGACATTGATATCTATCCCAGGCATATCTTCGGCGGCCCAGGCAAAGGTGTTGATGTTCTTTAGGAGAAAAGCCACTAGCTTTATTTTGAGAGCCTCGTCAAGAACTGCTCCGATCTCGACACATATTTCTGGGTGTTGCTCGTCGATGCATACACAGAGCACAGGTTCGCATGTAGGCCGCTCCTCTTCTGCGCGATCGTCAGTAATCTGCAATTATTGTAGGAGGTTAGCCAAGTCTTTCTCCTGACAGGAATTAGTTTTTGCCTTCTTCTGCGGCTCTTGCGAGGTCGTGCCATTCTTTTTTTTATGATTGCGTAGCTTATGCTCTGCTAAGAAACACATGCGTGAATCTCTTTGGCAGCCAAAAATAGTCTTCACACCATCTCTGGTCGGGAACTTTAGGCACAAGTGGTATATTGACGGAATAGCTCGCATCTGACTGAGCCAAGGTGTTCCCACGACCAAGTTGTAGATGGCGGGATGATCAGACACCGTGAAGTTCACCATCTGCTTAACGCCTCCAGCCTCCACTGGCAGACGAATCATTCCCATTGTCAAGTTTGTTTTGCCAGAGAAGTCCGTTATAGGCTTCGGTTGCCCTGTGATGAGTAACAAGTCGATCTTCATCCTCTCGAGTGTTTCTCTGAAGATAACATCCACCGAGCTTCCGGTGTCGATAAGGACTCGAGCGACGTTGAAACCGAAGACAGTTAGATTGATCACCAAGGGGTCGCTATACGGATGGTCAATACCTTCGACATCTTCATCATCGAAAGCGATAGGATCACTAGCACGCTTCGCCTTCAAGGATGAGGCGGCGTTGGCGCAGACTTCGTCACGCCTCTGGTAAGACTCGATCGCAGTTACGTTGTCGGCACAATACTGCGATCCTCCCATGATCATGTTGATGGCGACTTCCTCGTTCCGGCTCCTATGAGACGACGATCCTTCGCTGCTTATGGCACTATCGCCTAACATCTTCGTTGGTGGTGTGAAACTCTAGCTTTCGTGTGTCAGAACTCTCTAGGTCCCCTTAGTCGGCGCCAAATTGTGGGGGTCAAAACCAACACAATTAGATTTGTAAGGGTTTTGAGGAGATAGAGACTTCTAGGTTAGCTAGGGATCACAAGAGATTGAGAAAGAGTTTTTGTTATTGATGTGTAAAAGTTTAGTATAGAGTTTGTGTATGAAATTGCGGATCAATCCCCCTTTAGGGTTTTTACAAGGACGTATATATAGTTTTCTAAGTCGGCTACACTTTCCTAAGTCTCCGCGGAATTGCCCTGTTTGAGTCAGCTGCATCAACATGGGCTTTGGGCTTCCTTCAGCTTGATGGGCCTGAGACTGCATCGGGCTATTGGTAAGACTAACGACCGAGGTGAGCTCGTGGTCGGCACCATCCAGCGAAGCCAGGGTCGGCACCATCCGACGAGGCCATGGTCGCACCACACGGCGAGCCCGTGGTCGGTACCAGCCGGCGAGGTTGTGGTCGGCACGACGCGGCGAGCCTGTGGTCGGCACCATTCGGCGAGGCCGTGGTCGGTCCACGAGGGTGAAGCTGTGGTCATTGCCATCTGGTCCCGATCCCTTCATGCTCCACCTAAGTTCGCTCTGCTGCCACATGCTTTGCCTCGCAGGAAGACTTAGGTTCTGTAACGCCTTCTTTATCAAGATTCCGGGGGCCATTTCCTCAACTAGTCTTATCTTCGGATGTTAATGTTGAGTGGGTGAATACCGACCCCAACAATGTGTGTTCTTTCCTAGGACGTTTCTTCTCAAGTGCAACTTCTAGAGCAGATTTCATCCTACCTTTCTTAGGCCTTCCTGGTGGTTGACGAACAACCGGGGGAAAGCATGGTTGGTTAGCTACGTTATCTGGAACTTGGAGCGCTGAATCATTCGGCATGATCGACTCAGCGTATGCGTTTACTAAATAATTGTTGTGATAGTAAGGACTGCACAGGGATATACGACATTTATCCCTGTACTCGGCAGCTGCGATTGCATGCACACATGGTAATTTCTCTGTTTCGAAACGCCGGCATGTGCATGTTTTTCCGTCTAAATTCACAACATGCAAAGAATCCCCAGAAGATCCATATATAACTTCAGTGTGATAATCATCAATCCTTTGTGCCGTCATAAGTCTAGCGTCAGTAACACGACCCTATTATAAATACAGAATAAAAAAATGTTATGGTTGACTTATGAAATGTTACGGCTGACTTATGCAATGTTACGGCTGACTTATGCAATGTTACGGTTGACTTATGCAATGTTACGCCTGACTTATGCAACCTGTTTACGGCTGACTTATGAAATGTTAAGGCTGACTTATGCAATGTTACGGCTGACTTATGCAATGTTACGGCTGACTTATGCAATGATACGCCTGACTTATGCAACCTGTTTACGGCTGACTTATGAAATGTTACGGCTGACTTATGAAATATTACGGCTGACTTACATGGAGTTGTTTCTCGACACCACGGGAAAGCGTGGTTAGCTGCAATCTAGCATCCTCTCTCCGTTCAACAAACCAACTGGTCATCATAACCCGTATCGATTCTAATAGTCGAATAATGTTAAGACTTCTAGCATTTGACAGTGCATGGTTCATTGATTCTGCTATGTTTGTAGTCATCAAATTGTACCTTTCGCCCGAGAAATGAACACGCGCCCACAGCCGGACATCTGCTCTTTCGAGGTAGGCATGGAGTTCAGGATTAATCGCTTGAATCTCCTCGTATATCGTAGTAAAATCAGCCATCCTACAACATCTTGCCGCTTTCTTCACCAAACGAAAGACATCTTTTCCGTTGTACGTTCCCAAAATGTTCTTCTATAAATGATAAGTGCAAATTCCCGAGAAGCCAACGGATACACATTCCCAATTGCTTTCCCTATTGAGTTATGCCTATCCGAGATTATCGCAAGACCCTCATCGTCAGGAATCGCAAGTTTTAGCTGCGTAAAAAACCAGTGCCACGAATCATCATTTTCAGTGTCAACCACACCAAAGGCAATTGGGAAAATCTGAAAGTTACCATCCTAGGCTAGTGCTGTGAGAAGCGTCCCTTTGTATTTACCCTTAAGAAACGTACCGTCGACAACGACAACTTTGCGCATGAAAGTAAACCCATTTACGCGCACCAAATGCAAGGAACACATACATGAATCTTCCAAACTCATCGATTTGAAGACGCGTAATTGGACCTGGATTTGCCCTTCTTATCTTGTATAATAAGTAAGAAGGCAAGTCTTCAAACCCACTCTCAGGAGTTCCCATCTCGATTTCCATTGCAAATCTTAGCGTTATATGTGATTTCCAATAATCCATCTAACCACATGGAAAATGATACAAATAAGTCAGCCGCATCGTAACAATAAGTCAGCCGAAACGTACTAGTAACTCAACCGTTAAGTTTAAATAACTCAGCCGTTAAGTTTATAATATAACTCAGCCGTTGAGATTAAATAACTCAGTCGTCTCGTTTATATAACTCAGCCGTTAAGTTTATAATATAACTCAGCTGTAATATAACTATAAATCAGCCGCATCCTAAAATTAAGTCAGCCGCAACGTACTAATAATTACCTTTACACCAAATTGCTTCTGGATAGATATTCCGACACTCCTAGGTTGAACTGACGGACCAACGTCGCCGAGAAAGTCCTTGTACAACTCTCCTAAAATAGCCGCTGTTGCTTTTCGAGATCGACCAGAACGCTCAGTTACAGAACATGTATGATCCGAATCGTAAATACGAACATAAAATGCCGGGGGATCCCCTAGTGTAGTAGCAGGAACTCTCCAGAGACATCCACCAACCCAACATTTAACAACGAGTGTATCCGAATCGGATATGACTACATCAAAATCAAATCGATCCCTCACCGTAAGAAGTTTCAGTCGTTTCTCCAAATCGGCTTTACTCTCGTATCGTTGCCCTACCGAGAAGTTTAAGGAAGACATATCTAACCTTGGAACCTCCGGATTCCCTTTGGATCCGCTCGTCGGCAAGTTATGAGGTCTCTTCTTAGGAGGTAGTGTCGGTGAATCTTCGTCTTCGTATAAACTGAAGTTATCATCTTGAGATGACTCACCATCCGAGTCGTCGAACATATCAAATCGGCTGTCAAATTCATCATCTTCTTCGTCTTGTTCGCCTACTTCATTTTCTTTGACTACTTCATTTTCTTCGCCTACTTCATCTTCTTCGCCTACTTCATCTTCTTCTACTTCATCCTCCAAATTGAAAGCATCATAACTCCCACCGTGATTACGGAGAATGAAATTAGTCGGAATGACGGAGCGAGAGAGAATAATAAAAGTTTATTCACTTATAGCTCAGAAGTTGAATCTAGATCCGAAGATTACGGTGGGAGTAAAGACGTAAGTGTTCAATTTTTCTGAAGCTTAAAAAAACTTGCAACTATCGAGTATTGGAGAGGTAAACTGGTGGAGTATCGTGCGCCATTGTTTTCAAAGCTTTATTCGAGAACATTTAGCTCAGTTGAATCTGATGGCTCGACTCCTTCAATCCGTAATCATCGAGTACTATCTTCGCAAGTTCGTCTAGTGTTGTTTTCTCATCTATATGCACAACTCTACACCCTCTACCGTCGGCGTTGAATACATATCTGTGTTTCTGAACCCAGTTACCGGAAACAATAATTACCGGATCCATAAGATCTCTGATGAACGAAAATAATGAAAAGGTAGATAAAGAAGAATAAGAAGAAGGTCGTAGATGAAGAACCCTTGTAAAAGCTGATGACATGGAAAATAAGAGATGATGACATGGAAAATCGGAACTGGTGACATGGAATATCGGTAAGTCAGCCGCCAAACAAACACATAACTCAGCCATTAATAAATCAGCCATCAATTAATCTTTCGCTAATAAATCAGCCGTAATTAGGCTAGGAAATATTAAGTCAGCCGTATTGTCAAATAAATCAGCCTCAAATGAATGCTATTCTAGTAATTAATCTTTCGCTAATAAGTCAGCCGTAACCAGGTTGAGTTATTGTTAACCCATCCAATTACGGCTGATTTACTTAAGTCAGCCGTAACTACCTCTCATAAGTCAGCCAACCGGAGAACATAACTCAGCCGTTTCGTATCTTAAATTCAGCCAATTTTCCACAAATCATCCCGCCGTTGTATAACTCAGCCGTAACTTGTGTTCGTTAGTCAGCCGTTATCTCATAAGTCAGCCAGATTTCTGTAAATCAGCTGTAACTAACGGCTGATTTATGTTCGTAAGTCAGCCGTTATCTCATAAGTCAGCCAGATTTCTGTAAATCAGCCGTAACTAACGGCTGATTTATGTTTGTAAGTTAGGCGATCTCTCATAAGTCAACCGTGTTTTTTAACTCAGCCGCAACGTAACCATAATTCAGCCGCAACGTAACCATAACTCATCCGTAGCGCTTTACGGCTGAGTTCATTAATACACGTCAGCGATTTCCTACGTGGTTGCTTACGTGGCTATGGCATTTTTGTAATTACGTTTTTTGTCACAACGTAACAAAAGGGCACGCTGGGTATTAAAAAATGCCAGTAATAAAAAAAAGTTTGATATGATTCTAGTCATATTACCTAATTTCTGTGGGATTTGAGCAACGAACCCTTAAATATTTGATATGCTGTCTCTGTCTCTCGATGTTGTTTTGTAGATCCATCACTTTCATTGCATCTTTCTTTCTTGTCTTCTTCTTTTTCAAATTGGATCCCAATCTATAATTTTTTTTTTTAAAGCCTTACCGAAAAACTGAAGGAAAATCAAAAGCAGAAAAACCAATTTTAGAAACGTGATTTTAAAAATTGGTTTTTGTTTTTGAGTAAAACGTGATTTTAAAAACGCAAATAAGGGTTGGTTTAATTAACCAATTATTGGTTTAATGAACTAATTAGTAGTTAATAGATGGTTAAGCTTTAACCAATTTTAAAAGTGGAATTTCGAAGAGTTTAATAGTTTAGATTGGTTTATAAAGGTTGACAAAAAAAAAAATTGGTTTATAAAGAGTTTATTAAGTTTAGGTTACAAAATCGAGAGATAAAAAGTCTGGGTTGATTTACGTTTAGTGCATTAGTAGATGGTGAAATAGGGGACCAACCCAAAAAATGACCATCGAGTCGAACCTTTGCAAGTTCCCCTGCTCCAACCCTTAAACCCTGATTTGATTTAACCCTAAATGGCCAAATGGAGAGTTGCGACTGTGACTGCGACTCTCCGTTCATATCTCCGATCTCCATCGCCTACTATCTACGCGGTAGAGAATCCTACCAGAGCCTTATCTGGGTCTAATCAATGTCGTAGCTACAGTACATCTCTCGCCGATGATCCGAGAGGCAAATGGCTTACTCTTCCTCCTTTTTCTCCCACCGTCGATGGCTCCGCAATCGGAAAAGAGCTATTTTCCGACGGAGATTCCGTCAAAGGTTCAACGGATGGCTCAACGACGGCTCTTAGGTGGATTCTTCGTTGTCGTCCCGATTTACCCAGAAATCTCGTACTGAAACTCTTTCGTTTGAGACAGGTTCTACTTCTTTTCGATTTGTGCTTCGAATCGTCGTTTTAGTAGTGTGTGATGGTCAATTCTTTGCCATTGTAATTGGATTCAGGTTAGAAGAGAAATGTCTGCGAGTTGTGATGGTGATGAGCTACAAAAAAGCCAACTTAAAAGGGTAAATCGTTCTTCTTGATTGGAACAAGAAGTGTTTTTTTATAGAAGCTGATGGGTTTTGATTTTGACGCTTGAAGGTGGCAGCTAAGGAATCATTGAATGTAGGAGATCGAATTTACCTTCCTTTATCGGTAGATAATGATGCGCCGCCTCCTGCTAAAAAAGAAAGCTTTTGTTGCAGTGAAGAAGAACGGAAATTCATTTGCAGTTTGGTGTTGTACAAGGTTTTTGAAACTCTTGGTTCGCTTCGTTTAGGCAATGTTATGTAGATTGATGCATCTAAACTGTGAGTTAATGTGTCAGGATCCAGCCATTATTGTTTTGAATAAGCCTCATGGTATGGCTGTTCAAGTAAGTTATTTCTACTTCTTGCATTCTGATGGATTCCTGGAGTTTGTGAAAATTTGATATGACCTATGTTTTGAATCAGGGTGGAACTGGGATTAAAACCAGTATCGATGAACTCGCTGGCACTTGCTTGACTTTTGATAAGGCAGAATCTCCTCGCCTGGTTAGTCGAGAATTATAGTAATATGCACCGATTAGAAATGTACTTAAAAGAAATTGTATGATTTATTAAGTTTTTTGTTGGGCATAGTTAATTTGAAAAGTATGTATCTTTTGGCTTATGCAAGGATGTTGTATGTATTAGGTGCACAGGCTTGACAGAGACTGTAGTGGACTTTTGGTGTTGGGAAGAACACAGACGGCTGCAACAGTTCTTCATTCCATATTCCGCGAGAAAACTACTAGTGCATCTGCATATGTAAATCCTCTGCTTTCTCACAGAGCTTTCTTTACTTAAGAAACTTGCTTTTCATGATTAGTTAGACACCCACATAGACACCCACATAAATCTCTCTTTCACTAACGTTTCCTTAGGGTGTCAAAAAGAACATAAAATCTTTGAAAAGAAAATATTTGGCACTCGTGATCGGATGTCCAAGACGTCAACGGGGACAGATTTCAGCGCCACTCAGAAAGGTCAGTTTACTCTCTATTTCAGCCAGAACGTTTCACCCGTCGGAGTTCTAGTCCATGTTACTCGGTCTAAGTGTTGATTTGTTTGTGGAATGTCTGAGTAGGTGGTTGTGGATGATGGAAAATCTGATCGTATCACAGTTAATGACAATGGAGAACTCGTTTCTACTCAGCATGCTATCACCGAATACCGAGTGATTGAAACTTCACCACATGGTTAGTGTGACAAAATGACTTCGCTTTCTTTTCGGTTCAAACTTAAAGAAAATGATTTGGCTTTGAGGTTGTTACCGCATTGTTGATTTGTTAGGATACACATGGCTTGAGCTTCGTCCTTTAACCGGTAGAAAACATCAGGTCTCTATAACTTTCCAGTTCCTATCTCAACAATTTTCTCTCTATTTATATGTTTAGTTAACAATTATGTTATTTGATTGCAACAGCTCCGTGTACATTGCGCAGAAGTTCTAGGAACACCAATACTTGGTGACTATAAATATGGTTGGCAATCACATAAATCCCGGGAACCTTTTGTATCTTCCGGAAACACCCCGAACAAGCCATCATCATCGTCTTCTTTTGGTTTGGATCTAGAAGGCGGAGATGTATCTTCAAAACAGCCACATCTTCATCTCCATTCAAAGCAAATCGATCTACCAAACATCACTCAGCTCTTGGAGAAAATGCAGGTTTCTTCGGATTCTGATCTTTCGGATATCGATAGCCTTAAATTCGACGCTCCGTTGCCTACTCATATGCAGCTAAGTTTTAACTTGCTGAAATCTAAGGTCGAAACTCGTGACAATTGTTAGATTTTGTTATAAGTCATATCTTATTTTTTACCAACCTTGCTTCTTTGTGTTATTGAGGGTACCAAATTGGACCTGAATATTCTCATACAAAGATAAATCAGTTTTATAGACTTGCAAAATTATTAATCTCATAATGAACAGAATTAGTATGATGACCAAAGAAAAAAACACAATCAGTGTGTTTTAGATTCGATTCCCTTTGTATTTACTTGTCACTATAGCTGTTTGACTACAGATAATCCAGCTAACTTTTGAAGTTGAATGGTATATACTCTAATTTTAGTTAGAGACTTTTTGTATTTTAGTTACGTAACTGGATATGATTTATATCGAGTGATTCTCTTTTTCTAAATAATGTTTTAGTTGTTAATTAACCTAGAAAATCTGTTTAACCTTAGGAAAGCGAAAGGGGTGGAGGTCACCCATGAATCATATCAGCAATGATATCAGTAATTCAGTACTTAACCGAAACAAAGACTTGAGTTTTTTTAGTTGTTTTTTAATAACATTAAAAAAAGAGGAAAAAGAGAAGAAATTATGAATTATCCTGTCTGAATGGTAGGTCGATGACGTGGCGCTATATGATTGGATATGCTTTAGAAAAAGAGTAGCTTCGATCTTTACCAACTACGCTTACCTACTCCCTCCTTTGATCAAACGCCTTTTTCCAACTATTCAATGTTTGCTCCATTATTTCTTCGTTTTTTATTTGGTCAATTAAACAAATATTATTCTTTTTTTGGATTGTAATAGGATCGTTCCTTACATTCACAAAATATATACTTTCTTTGATAAATGATTTTATAATAAATTGAATGTTTCTAGTAAGGAAAAAAAAAAACTAATAATAATTATGTTTTCTTGCTTAATAAAAAAATAACGTCCACCTAAATTGATGGTGTCAATCTCTTTCTCATCTAGTTTATATGAATTTTTCTCTTTCTCGTCTAGTTTATATGAATTTTGTACCGTTAATATATTTATGTCCAAAATTTGATTTGGCTTTCGATATCGATGTTCTCTTTTCAACAACTATATTAGAATTACGCATATTGTGTGGTCCATATTTTACATAATCTTATATTCGAGCCTGGTTTAGTTTTTACCTAACGCATTTGCACTACGGTTTTGGTTTAGTTTATAATTGAGTTGACCATCAATATGATGTTATCACATGCATTCCGACTTAATTGGTTTTGTATGTTTCTTCTTGGTTTGATGGACTATGCATGGTTAATCTTGGTTCGGTCTAAGAATAACAACTTATCAAACTAAAATCAAGATTTCCGGTTAAGTTGGTTCGATTTATATCTCCTCCATATAAAGAGTTTTTTTTTTTAATATCAGACAAAGAGGTTGTCTTTCTTTCTTTGTTTGCAAAAAGGCACAAAGAGGTTTTGTTGGTCGAGCTTACTTATTAAAAAAGGCATGCCCACCTAAAATGAAATAATATCTCAATTTTCCAACTCTCTTTTGGTATTTAATATTTTATTTCCCTATTTACTTTGTATATAGATATGTCACTACTAGAGTGCCTTTATAGTCGTGTTACCCGTAGACCCATAATCTCCCAATTCTCTTTTTCTCCGCAAAACTAAGAAGAAGCAAGAAAGAAAATGGGAAGTTTAAAAGGAGAAAAGAAGGCTTTAGGATGGGCTGCAAGGGATCCTTCTGGTGTTCTTGCTCCTTACTCCTACACTTTAAGGTTTTGTGTTTCTTCTCTTCTTCTTTTATAAGATTTTTTATTTTATTTTTAATGCATGTAAGTTATATGGGTTTTTTTTTGTTCTCTCAAAGAGATATGTATTGTTTTTGTTCAAAATTGATCTTGGATATTTGTTAATAGGAGCACAGGGGCAGATGATGTGTATATAAAGGTTATATGTTGTGGAATATGCCATACTGATATTCACCAGATTAAAAATGATCTTGGAATGTCCAATTATCCCATGGTTCCTGGGTAATTTCTCTTCTTTAACTCTATTTCTATCTATTTACCTTTTTTGTTTATTTTGTTTTTTTCTTTATTCTTGTTAATATTAATATGTGTGATGTGAATAGTGTTTTTCTTTACATCCGTTAAAAATCAATCCGGATCCGAGTCGTATAATATAAAACTAGAAAATTACCCGCGTTCTACGTGGGATTAATAATTTTAGTTAAAAAATAATTATGGTGAATTGTTATACATAATCTAATATCCATTTTATATATTTGAAAGTTGTGATTATTTTATATACAAATATGTTTCACCCGTGAAATAATTAAATCAACAAATTTTATTAATAATTATTTTACTTGTAGGAATGTGTATTTATGAAAAATTAAAAACATTTACTTGTCCAACAAAACAACACATATAAAATATATATGAAAAATTGGTTCACATACTCACATATTTTCAAAAGATAACAAATTGTTCGTTTCTATTTTAAATCAAAATAAAATTTGGTGTATATGTTAAATTTTTATTCACATTTATTTCTATAATTTCCAAAATATTTTAATTTGGCAAGTTTGATTTCCAAATATTTTAATTTTGGTATGTCTATGAAGATTCAAATGTGCTTGGCAATTAGAGTTATAGTAATCAAAATAAATATATTTGGAAATAAATGTGTTTGGTAATGAGTATAAGAGAACTAAAAAATTAAATATGAATAAAAAGAAGAAAAATTGTGGTTATGACACCTAAGCAAAGTGGTCCCAAAATGCTCCTCAAATAATATATAGAATATTAGTATTTAATCCTCTATTTCAAAAGATAAGGAAAATATCTTTTATTTTTTCTAATTAATACACTTTTGGAATATATATTATTTTTTGTTCATAATTAGTTTTATGATTTTAATCTTGAATTTTCGAAACATATACATATTTTTTTTTTGGCAAGTACATGATTACGAAATATTTCGATTTTGGCAAGTTTATGATTATTTCAATGTGTTTGGTATTGAGACTAAAAGTAATCAACATTAGTTAATTAGGAAAGAAATGTGTTTGGCAATTAGTATAAAAGATTAAAATAAATCAAAGAAAAAACTCAAAAAATTGTTGTGATGACACCAAAGCAAAATGCTCCCAAAATGCTTTTCAAATCATATATATGATATGATTTCAGATTTTAAAGGAAACCATATCTTCTTTCTTTGGAGTTATGTGAAGTTTTTTGCATCACACAAATATAACACTGTTGACAAAAAAAATATTGTCAACTAAATCTAACATGACTGATAGGTTTCGCCACAACTACGAAGGAACTTTTAATTGGGTCTTTGACAAAATGGAATCAACTGGGTATAAAGTTGACTTTAGTGATTAAGGAAAAATGGGGATGCCTTACACATTTGAAATTCGACATTTCATGTTTTGTGAATCGACACATCATTGATTAATCTTTTTGTCAATTATTTAATTTTTAATGAAAAATTGTTTAATCTTTGAGTTAATATTCAAACAATTTTTTTGTGTTAATGTTGAGCATATACAAGCCAATATATATTTCGTAAAAACTAAAAGTGTAATATGATTTAACAGGCACGAGGTGGTAGGTGAGGTGATGGAGATAGGATCCGATGTGACCAAGTTCACTGTAGGAGATGTAGTCGGAGTCGGCGCGATCGTCGGATGTTGCGGTAGTTGCAACCCATGCAGCTCAGATCTTGAGCAGTACTGTAACAAAAGAATTTGGAGTTACAATGATGTCTACACCGACGGAAAACCAACCCAAGGTGGCTTCGCCGATACCATGACTGTAAACCAAAAGTAAGTACACCCACAAAAAATATTTCTTGCTTCATAAGTAAACACATGGCATACGTTTCTTGCACCACAAGTAACCTAACTTTTTGTCACAAGGTTTGTCGTGAAGATCCCAGAAGGAATGGCCGTGGAACAGGCTGCACCGCTACTATGCGCGGGAGTAACGGTTTACAGTCCGTTGTGCCATTTCGGTCTAATGGCAAGTGGACTCAAAGGAGGTATTGTAGGGTTAGGAGGAGTAGGGCACATGGGAGTGAAGATAGCTAAAGCAATGGGACATCATGTGACAGTGATAAGCTCATCAGAGAAGAAAAGAGAAGAAGCAATGGAACATTTAAAAGCTGACGACTACGTAGTTAGCTCTGATCCAACAGCGATGCAAAAAATCGCTGATTCTCTTGACTATATCATTGATACCGTACCGGTTTTTCACCCTCTCGAGCCTTACTTATCTTGTCTTAAAGTCGATGGGAAATTGATCCTCATGGGTGTTATCAACACTCCTCTTCAGTTCTTGACCCCTGTCATCATTCTTGGTCAGTCGTCGAATTTCTTGTTTTAATTACAACTAAATTCGGTATAATAACGTTTTGAGTTTTTGTTTTACAGGGAGGAAAGTGATATCGGGGAGTTTTATTGGGAGTATTAAAGAGACAGAGGAAGTGCTGGCATTTTGCAAAGAGAAAGGACTTACTTCTACCATTGAAGTGGTGAAGATTGATGAGCTTAACACTGCGTTTGAGAGGCTTCACAAGAACGATGTTCGTTATAGATTTGTGGTTGATGTTGCAGGAAGTAACTTCGTCGAGGAAGCTGCAGCAACTACAAACTAAAAAGAGTACACTGAAAAGAAGAACTAAAAATAATGTAATGGGTCTTAATGTATGTTTTGTTGCTGGTTTTTTTTAAAGGGTTTTGAAATGGATGGCTTTGTGGTTTATGAATTAATGTGAGGTTGCGTTGTCACAAAAAGAAAAAGAAAATGAAAAGAGGATTTTATATGACCATTAAAATATTGTGAAGTTTTTTTCGTTAGTCGGAGTCATTATGGATACCAAAATTCTTCGACTCTATGTAGTGATTCCAATTATTTTGCTACGTAATAAGAGAAAACTAAGAAGTTCAAGAGAATATGAAATTGATTAAATTTTGGGCAAATCTCAAAAATACCATTTTTTTACAAAAATTCCAAAAATACCACAAATTTTAAATTAACTTTAAATATTCAAAACTAAACTCTAAACCCCAAATCTAAACCCTATCCCCAAAAACTATACTCTAATTATGTATTAGTTAACCCAAACCCAAAAAAAATAATTCGAAACTCTTTAAAATCAGTTTTTGAGTTTGTGGTATTTTTAGAACTTTTGAAAATTAATGGTATTTTTGGAATAAAAACTTTTTGATGGTATTTTTGGAACAAAATTTTTTTTTGAAGGTATTTTAGGGAATTTCTCTTTTTTTAATATGACATACGATTTATATAGTACTATTTTTGTTAGTATATATTAACCTTAAAATTATATGTGAAACATTATCTCACAAGTTCATGGCTCCTTTTTGGCCAATATTAAGCCAAAATTTGGTTGTCACAATTCACAAGTTCATGACTCAAAAATTGTTAATTTATGGATCTCAAATTGAAAAGGATGAAAAAGAACAAAATAACTGACTCTGAAAACTAGGTTAAACTGATTTTTCAATGGTAAATAAATAAAAGAAAAAATGAAATCTTTCGGTGTTTTCTTTTTATTTGCCAACCAACTAAACTTTAAGCTTACTTAATCTTTTTAATATTAAAAGGTAGCCAAAAGAGAAATTAATTTGATAAATAAAATCTTGAAAACTTTGTCGCCGAAGCGTAAAGGAAAACCTTTGATCTTTTGATTGTGAGAAGGAAGAAAGAAAGCAAGTCACGGTTAATCCAAACCTCTGCGTCGTTCCGTAATCACAAAGCGTCTGGGCAAAATTTTCGAATCAAGTTATCGATTCGTATTTCATTTTCTATGCGGATGAACCCTAATTGATTCCGCCATGGGAGATTCTGCATCTTCATCACGCGTTTCTGTTCACCAATCTCTTGGTGGTGGTTCAGGTAAAGTCTCTCTTTCTGTTTCTTCTCTACCCAATTTCGTTTTCTTCACATTTGTCTCTCCAAATCGAGTTCGCTCTCGATTCGATGAAGAATCTGTTGCGATTGTCTTGATTTCTGCGTATTGATTGGTGTAGTGCTGGGTTTGATCAATTATGTTTTAGGGTTTTCGCTCGATTGTTATGCGTATTTTGAGAACTTTGTAAATTGATCGAAATTTACAAATACGTTTCAACAATAAGAATCTCTCAAGATGTAATTTGGGAACTTTGAATTTGAATCTTTGTGTTTGTTCTTGGTACTGTAATTTTGGCAGTTGCTGATTTGCTGCTATGGAGAAACTGGACTGGTGCACTCATTTTGCTAGTCTCTTCTACTGGATTTTGGTTCCTATTCGAAAGAGCTGGATACAATCTCTTATCGTTCGTCTCCAATGTACTGCTTCTTCTCGTCGGAATCCTCTTCTTATGGGCCAAGTCTGCTACTGTACTCAACCGGTAAGTTTAAGATGAATCCTTTGTGCGTCGTTGGTGGGTTTTGTTGATAGTAGAGAATGCATTAGCTTCTTGTTTGTACTGTTACTGTATTGTAAGTTGCTGCTTCACATTGAGAGATCATTTTTGGAGGATAAAAGTTTAGTATTGGAACTGTGTTGTGAGAAATTGGGAGAGATTCCAATAGTGTCTTTACCATTGAATATGATCTTGTTTCAGACCTCTACCTCCAGTTCCAAATATGGAAATCCCTGAGGAGTTTGCAATGAAGGTTGCTGATGATCTACGGATTTGGATCAACCATGTACTGTCGATTGCAAGTGATATCACCATAGCTAGAAATCCGATTCGTCTTCTTCAGGTCATACTCTAATCTTTTTCATAATTTGGCAAACCTATTTGTTATTCGTTTTACATGATTCACATCTCGTTGGTAATTACGGTGAAGCAGGTCTCGTTTGTCGTGTGGGCCATATCCTTTGTTGGGACTTTAATCAACTCCCTCACTCTTGTCTACATTGGTGAGCACATAACCTTTTTCTTGTGGGCTATGTATCCTTTAGTATAGGTTGATATTAGTAATTTGTTTCTCAATCACACGTCTCTGTTTTATCTCGCAGGGATTCTTCTCAGTCTTTCTGTTCCTATTGTGTACGAGAATTACCAAGAACACATTGACGATAAACTGGACTCGACTGCTAAAGTCATTCGAAGTATCTCAAGGAAGATTCCAATGCCCATAAACAAAGAGAAGAAATATCAGTAGGTAGGGTAAGTAAGCCTTTCTGATCATGACTTGTCCAAGATTTTCCAGGTTTGAGAAAGAGTTAAGTTTTTGACAGCTGTTTACTGAAGCGTTGCATATTTTGAGTAGCTGCAGGTGAAAAAAACTGCCGATTTGTTCACCAGACTAATTACAGCAGCTTTTTAACACACCAGAACAAGCTATTACTGGATGGCTTTACTACAAGAAGATGGTCAAAAAAGTGAAATCGCAGTACAGATTTTTGTTTCATTTCTTTCTGTTTTACCAATTAGGTTTATCGAGTTCTTGTTGTGCGTCGAGATTTGTTTTCTGGTTTTTGTGTATCTTGCCGAAAACATTAGGTCTTTTATTAGCTCCATCTCGGCTTTGAGGCATTGTTCTTGTTAGCACAACTGACAAAAGATGATGCATACACGATTTGGTTTGATAGGATTTGGTGATCTATAAAATGTTCTATTTATTACTTGCTTTTAAAAATTGTCACCAAAGTTAATTTAATTTCTCTACATGTGTTTTTTTTGCGCCTTTTTTTAGATTTAAAAAAAAATAATAATAATTACTCCTTCAATTGTTTATTAAAATTTATTGTAAAAGAAATGGCTATAAAATTGTAAATATGATTTGTTTTGACTCAAAATCCACCAAGTAGTGAAGATATGGGCAAAGTGAAGAAAGAATCTGACACAATCCACCACAACTTATTAAAACCCCACAAAACCCGCCCGAAACTATATCCACTCTGTTGCCGACGATACATACACCTCTACTTACACTCCCGCCACTGCCATGGCGACGCCTCTGAGTCTCTCATCAATATTTTCCTCGAGGCTAAATTTTACTCACTCCGTCTTCCCCTTCCGCCGGAAGGAACTCAATCGACGTCGGATCATCCTCGTCACGTCTTATTCCGGCGGAGGAAAACCGACGATTCTCGTGTCGGAGAAGCTAGGTCAAGCCGGAATCGACCTTCTGAAAAAGTTCGCTAACGTGGATTGCTCTTACGATCTGAGCGTCGAGGAGCTTTGCACGAAGATCTCGCTTTGCGATGCGCTTATCGTGAGAAGCGGCACGAAAGTTGGGAGAGACGTCTTCGAGGCGTCTCGCGGTAGGCTTAAAGTCGTGGGACGAGCTGGTGTTGGGATCGATAACGTCGATTTAGCGGCTGCGACTGAGTATGGTTGTTTGGTTGTTAATGCTCCCACGGCTAACACGGTGGCTGCTGCCGAACACGGAATCGCTCTTTTAGTCGCCATGGCTCGAAATGTTGCTCAAGCTGATGCTTCTATCAAAGCCGGTGAGTTCGAACCTTAGATCAATTGGTGGATTTTTTGAGGAATTTGTAATGTGAAATGTGTGTATGTTAGGGAAATGGTTGAGAAGCAAGTATATTGGGGTTTCACTTGTGGGGAAGACTCTTGCTATTCTTGGATTTGGTAAAGTTGGATCAGAGGTTGCTAGGCGAGCTAGGGGACTTGGGATGCATGTCATTACTCATGATCCTTATGCGCCTGCGGATCGTGCACGAGCTATTGGTGTGGAGTTAGTTAGCTTTGAAGTAGCGATTTCGACAGCGGATTTCATCTCTTTGCATTTGCCTCTCACGGCGGCTACTTCGAAGATGTTGAATGATGAGACTTTTGCGAGGATGAAGAAAGGAGTTCGTATTGTGAATGTTGCTCGTGGTGGAGTTATTGACGAGGATGCTCTTTTGAGGGCGCTTGACTCGGGTATTGTTGCTCAGGCGGCTCTCGATGTTTTCACTGTGGAGCCGCCTGTTAAAGATAATAGATTGGTGTTACATGAGAGTGTAACCGCCACGCCTCATCTTGGTGCCAGTACTATGGAAGCTCAGGTTTAGATTTTACCGTTACTGCGTTTTCATTCTCTTCTTTCGAGGTTTCTGTGTTGGAAATTAAAACTTTTTTACCTTAATGTCTAGGAAGGAGTGGCTATAGAAATCGCAGAAGCCGTTGTTGGAGCTTTGCAAGGAGAACTTGCTGCTACCGCGGTCAATGCACCAATGGTTCCACCAGAGGTATTTTTGGTCCTTAGTTTAGGATCAAGATTGATTATGATTTGTCCTGCATATTCTCTTACACTGTACAATGGCTATCTGTTTTGCAGGTATTGAGGGAGCTGAAACCGTATGTTGTGCTCGCTGAGAAGCTAGGGAGGTTGGCTGTTCAATTGGTAACCGGAGGAAGCGGAGTGAATGCTGTGAAAGTGACTTATGCTTCTTCAAGAGCTCCTGATGATCTCGACACGAGACTTCTCCGTGCCATGGTTATAAAAGGACTCATTGAACCCATTTCTAGCGTATTCATTAACCTGGTTAACTCTGATTACGTTGCTAAACAACGCGGAGTCAAAATATCAGAAGAACGTATGGTTCTTGACGGCTCTCCCGAGAATCCAATCGAGTACATTACTGTTCGGATCGCAAACGTCGAATCAAGATTCGCCAGCGCGTTATCAGAGTCCGGAGAGATCAAAGTAGAAGGCAGAGTGAAACAAGGGGTTCCAAGTTTAACCAAAGTCGGGTTATTTGGAGTGGATGTGAGTTTAGAAGGGAGTGTGATTCTTTGCAGGCAAGTTGATCAGCCTGGGATGATCGGTAGAGTTGCTAGCATCTTAGGAGATGAAAACGTTAACGTGAGCTTTATGAGCGTCAGTCGAATTGCTCCCGGGAAGCAAGCGGTGATGGCGATCGGAGTAGATGAACATCCAAGCAAAGAAACTTCGAAAAAAATCGGAGACATTTCTGCCATTGAAGAGTTTGTTTTCCTCAAACTATAGACATACTTTCCATAGATGCACATAAGAACCCCTAAATGGATATAATCTTATTGAATGATTCATTCTGTACTAATCATACAATCGAATGTATACGTAACAAATTACATAGTTGATATTTTTCCAAAGCGGCATGTCGACGAAGTGATGTGTTATTATTGCAGCCAGACAGAGATTTTGCCTTTGTTATGTTTTTCATATCAAAGAAACACAGAGATTGATGCAAGCTTACGAACCAGTGAGAAATGGGATCTGAGCCACCGTTGTTGGGATCGAAAAATGAAGACTGTGAATCGCCAGATATGCTGCGATTCCAGCTGCATATCCAGCAAAAGCAAAACCACTAACCTGCAAGGAGAAATCAAAAACCGAGAGTTTCTTGCTCAGAGCCTCAAGAGTATTGAATTTTAGAGTAGTTGGTACTTATGTTGTTTAGTTGAGCCTTAAATAAGGCAGAAGAATGTATCTTACCTTTCGGAAGTACCAAAAGAAATCGACTTTCTCCATCCCCATGAAGGCTACACCAGCAGCAGAACCGATGACAAGCATCGAACCACCAGTCCCAGCGCAGAATGCAATGAGCTGCCAAAATTCCGAATCTTGAGGGAACGATGTGAGATCGTACATCCCCATAGTCGCTGCAACCAATGGAACATTGTCTATGATTGCTGATACAACACCGATAGCACTTGCGATTAGCTCAACGTTGGGTATATTAGCATCAAGGTAGTTTGCAATATCTCGGAGGATCCCAGCTGCCTCAAGGCTGAAAAAAAAGAGAAAGAACATCACAAAAGATTTCGAATTCATAAGAGTAATGGAAAGATCAGTTGATTTAATACCTGCTAACGGATAAAAGAATCCCGAGGAAAAAAAGAGCGCCTTGTGTGTCGATTCGTGATAAGGCCTGAGGTACTTTGAGCTTTTGCCTTTCTGATTCACCGTAATGAATGGCGTCTGTCAAGATCCATAGAACTCCAAGACCCAATAAGATACCCATGTAAGGAGGCAATCCAGTTAGTGCCTTAAAGACTGGAACAAAGATCAATGCTCCAAGGCCAACTCCAAAGACTAGCTTCCCTCTTGGAGCCATCTTTTCAGTAGCTAATACATCTGCAGAATCTTGTCCCTTTCCATTTACCTCACTGGAGGAAGAAAAAGAAACTTACATCAATCAGCCTCTCCAGTGCAAACATTTTACGAGACACTGTAGCCAAACATAGTCTCTGTATCCGTTTGAGAGTGCAAGAAGAGTTTATAACCTGGTCAAGGATAGGAGGGCTAGTGGAACAGCAAGAGAAACGGCCGAAGGTATAAAAAGGCCCTGTAAGGAAAGCAAGTAAACCTCCATCAGGAATTTCTCTAGTTTATTTGAAATGATCAAATAGGCGTATACTTTAACCGATTGCACTTGAGAAAGAAAGGAATTAAGAAGAGACAGAGAACCTGCATAGTCGGTAAGGTGGATATCTGACCATGAATCCATAGCATAGTTGTAGTAACATCACCAATTGGAGTCCATGCTCCTCCTGCATTTGCTGCTATTACCACCACACCTCCTAGAAGTCTGCCATTGGTTATTCACCGTGCAAACTAACTTTAATGTTGATAGTAATAATAAACACGATACAGAGTATTACAGTAACCAATATGTTTCCTTCAGAGCTAATATATTTCTCACTGTGAGCAACTTAACCAAGAAAGAACTAATAGGAGCATAAAGAAAAAAGTTTCCATACTTGCGGTATTCTGATTGAGGAACCAGTTTCCTCAGTAAAGAAACCATGACAATGGTGGAGGTCAGATTGTCTAGAACTGAACTGAGGAAAAAGGTCACAAAGCCGACCTGCAACACCGTAAGTCAACAAGAGTAAAAAGGAAATTCATTTCGTCGAAGAAGAAGAAATTGAAGTGAATAACTTTCAAGCTAGAGATAACCCCATACCACCCATAAAAGAGTCTTTGGCTTTCGAGTGGTGATATTGTCAGTAACGAGCTTAAACCCTTGGTGAGCATCAACAATCTCCACAATAGTCATCGCCCCGAGCAAGAAAAATACTATTTCACTAACTTCAGCTGATGCATGTTGAAGCTCCGCAACAGCTATTTCAGTCGAAGGAGCCTGTACAAGGAATATAACTAAGTTATCCAACAAATATCTAACCCTAATCATAGAATTACGGATTAGATAGACAGATTCTTACCCCTATGCTCCTTACAACCCACAAACTGACAGCCATCAACAATCCTATTCCACTTTTATTAAAAGCTAAAGACTCTTCGAAGATAATCCCGGCGTATCCTATTCCAAACAACAATGCCATAGCAACATCCTGTATCATCACATTCTCCAGAGATAAGCATTTTGAGTTTGAAACGAAAAGAACGGAGATATCGCGAGCAAGAACCTGATTAGCAGCAACCCATGAATGGTTAATGGCAGCTGTTCCAGTAAGAGCTGCTGCAAAAACAGCAATAGCCTTCACAATATCTGTCTTTGGCTGATAATTCGCTTCAAAGTAACTCGAACTAGGTTCATCAACTGAACATATAGGGTCACATGATCCTGAAGAGTCCATCAAATCCTGTATATGACATCAAAAACTCCATAAACTTTCATTTTCCTACTCTTTCGTCCTTCAACTACATGAATCAACTTATCCAATTGAGACAAATTAACTCAAATCCGACTATTACGGCTAAATGAGGAAATGGGTACTTGGCAAAATTGGGTTTTTAAGAAGAAGACCCAAACCTCATCGATTGGTTCTTCAAGAGAAGAAGAAGAAGAGCCTCTTATCTTATCCTCGGCTCTCACGAGAACACCATGTCTGGAGAACCTCGAGCCTGTAACTCCAGAAACTTTCGAAAAGGAGACATTTTGCGGCAATTGGGTCGAGAGAGATGAAGTCGTGACGGCGAGTCTCTTCGTCAATTTGTGCGGCGGCGCAAATTGAGAGCCGACAGAGAAGATAGCCATCGCCGGCGACCGGAGAGTGAGATTTTAGTGGCGGAGAAGAAGAGGGAGAGAGATTTCCGGCGAAGTAAGAATGAGATTATTGGTGGTAATTGCATGTGTTTTCATTTCCAACATATCCTCAAACTCTAGTTATTTTACAATCTAATCCTTAATTTGGAAGTAATTTTTAAAAATGTACATTACTTTATAATTTATTAAATTTTCGTCTTCACAAAAGACAAATCAAAGTGTTTATACCAAGAATTGGATACAAGAAGAACACATTGGCAAAATAAATTACTTGATGTTTAACTTTAAACCAACTTGAATTCAATCTTTCAAATCTTAAATTACAGGATTAAGTTAGTTTACAGTACAATTGTTTTAGACTTTTTAGTAGCTTTTTTTTTTCTTCAATTTATTGCTTGTGAAAATCTAAACAAATACTTCAACCAAAACGTTGTACACGTCGTAATTGAGTCACGTAGTTTGGTGGTGTTGAGTATTGAGTATTGGCTATTGACTATTGAGTAATCTTAGCCTCTCATTTCCACTACTTCGAAATCAGAATATATCATAAACATTGAGAAAATCTTGGAATCTAATGTTTATAAACCAAAAAGATCCGACCTTTTTTATACCACCCAAATCATAAGCCAAAAAAAACAAAAACCAAAAAATGGGTGAAACTTCGTACCGCACTTTTACTTGTGTTCTTCATCTAAATTCTAATTAAAAAAGGCTACTTATATATAGATCAGCCTAGCTCTAGGATGGTAATTAATAGGGTCCTTGATTCACTGACGGTGACGTAATGTGACCCATCGTAGCAGCAGGTGACCATAAATCAGCACCGTTGGTGTTTCCCACGTGTACGGTCGATGATACAGGTACTAGACATAATCCTCTACTTCTCAAGTCTCTCACTTTCTTCACCGGCGGCGTTACATCTTCGGTCACAACTCCATCGTCCTGACATAATTTCACCGGCAAGTTTAAGAATGAATGTAACAAAATTAAGTAATTAGTAAAAAGACTTACAATTAGAAGAGAGTGGTGGTTGATTAAATAAGGAGAGAAAAGGACTTGAATTTGATCTTGTAAGAATTTGATGTAACCCATAGCTTCATGCAACACAGAAGCTGCATCTGTCTGTCAAATTTACAGTATTAATTAGATTTTTTTATTATTCAGAAGAAGAAAAGTCAAATTTAACTATTTCAAAATAGTATTATCATTTATGGATATTTTTGGTAGAGTGTTGTGTTATATTCTCCTTCACTACCTTTCAATGTGATGATGATCGTTAATTTAACCCAAAATAAAAGAAAAACAAATATACTTTTTAATTTATTGATCAAGTTTGATCGTCTTTTTAATTTTGTTCACATTGGATGCTGATTTATTGCTACACAACCCCAAATCGCGACTTCTTAAGCTATCTTTTGGAAAAACTAAATACATATAATATTCCAAAGAGAAAAAATTATTAAAAAATTTTTTTTTAACTTTGGTGATAGAATTAAGAAGTCTTTGCTTTACCTTCACAAAATCATAATGCTCTTATAAATTATTGAAGAACATTATGTAAAAATTATGATAATCATTATAAAGAAATGAGTGAAAATAAAATAAAAATCACCTTGCCGTATGGAGAAACCAACTGCTGCAACGCTGCGATTCTTTCACCCAATCTTTCTTTCCTCACCTATTATTAAATAAACACATAAGATAAGAGTAAACTTATGACATTATGGTTGATCAAACAATATATTTATAAACAATATGAAGAATAAATGTAAATCCTTTCTCATATGCCACACCTTTGCAATTCCAGCTGATGGTTTATCCTGATTTCGCTTGCATTTATTACCCGGTTTTCGGTTATGATCCGGGTTTTGCGCAATGCCCGATCCGATTCTCTTCTTCAGAAATACACAAAAGATCATCTATAATGTTTTGTAATTTTTTGCATGCAAAGAACAAAAAAATATTCAGAAATGAGAGACTTACGGTTGATGATTTATCGACCGTACAAGCGTCGTAAGAGTTGTTGCAGATGGTATTAATGCATGAAGGGACAGGAACAGAGACTCCAGAAGGTAAAGAAGGTTCCAAGAAGACCGATTCGTCGTCGTTTTGATAGCCTCCACTGAAACAGAGCATTCTTGACCCATTCTTGCCTGAGAATACAAAACCGATGTTGTCTTCTCCACCGTCGCCGACATTATCCTCAAGACGGTGGTCGGAGGAGCTAAGAACGCCGTCCGCTAACATAAGAAGCTCGGAGAAGCTTGTGACTCCGGCAGCTTTCATCGTAGCTCCGTCGTCTTGATTCTCTACTGTATCTCCCATGGTGAGTTTTTTGTTTGATTTTTTTCTTGGAAGAGGTTTGTTTGAGAAAGAAAACGAGAGAAAGTGAAAAACATAAACCAGAAGAAATTTGTTTTGTTAAATATCTTCCTCTTTACCTTTTTAGGCTTTTAGTGCATCTATCTTTCTGGGTTTACGGAGATCTTATGTGATTTTAAAATTATTAAAATTTAAATAAAAGAAAAAAAAAATGTTTTTGTAGGGTATATTGAAATATAAAATTTGAGTAAAAGGAAAAAAAAAAATATGTTTAAATATAAAATTAATAAAAGTTGAGTAAAAAGGAGAGAGAGACTAATATTGGATCTTTTGGAGAGTGTGTTTAAAAGTAAAAAAGTGTGTTTAAATATAAAATTAATAAAAATTGAGTAAAAAGATAAAAAAGGGGGTATAAAGTTGAGTAAAAGAAAGAAAAAAAGTATGTTTTAATAATTTTAAAATCACATTAGACTGCGATGCCTTTATAACTAGTAGTTAATTTGTCTCATGGCTCATGTATTTATATATATATATAAATAAAACAAATAATTTACTTTTATTAACACACCTGTGTAAATAATTGTTTTTTTTTACTAGCAGATAACAGTATTAATTTTCTCTCTTGCAAATTTATGAATACCTGACATTTTTCTAAGAAAACAAGTTCTAATCGTTTCAGTTGCCTAATCAATTTTTCAAGTTATATAACCATTTAACTCTTTAATCATAGATTTGAGAAATGTTGATACAGTCGGTAAGGGTGGGGGTAAAAAGGGAGTTAAAGAAATTTGAAGGAGGAATTCGGTCAAAGCCACCTGGCCCGAGAAAACTGTAGTTTTGATTTACTCGAAGCTGATGTTTAGTAACTGCTGCTTTCTTTTTTCCTCTTTTCTGGAACTTATTAGACAAAATTGAAAATAATTAAAAATGTCACACACATTCACATCTACAATATTTATTCAATAAATCCACATATACCAAACCACACCATTTATATAAATTTGCCACTATCATGATTTATAACGAAGTTACTAGCATACAGACAATCAAAAATTACAGATGCTATATTAAACAAAAGAAAAATTACATACCGACTGACATGTACCAGGTTTGACACGTGCAAAGACTGCAAACACGTGTGTGAGAAAAGAAAAACACAAAATCCATAAAAGGAAGGTCAATTTTCAATAAAATTTAGCAGTCCAACTTTTCTTCTATAGCGCCTATTAACTATTTAGAAGCAAAAACAATCTTAGGACACACTTTGGTATGGTTAGGTTCATTTCATGTAAGATTTTTCGAGTTCCGACAAAATCTTATGTGTAGACTAGTATCAGCACTGTGTTATGTCCTTGGCTACATTACTAGTATCACTTTACCCAAACAAGCCTTACTTTTTCTTTGTTTTTTTGCCATTGCTTCTTGTCTGTGATTAGTCCCTTTCTTTGATTACTAAAGACGATAGATTGTGATGTTTTTGACTCTTAAGAATGCAATTAGCAATTTATTCGGGATAATGGAAAACAAACAAGAAGATACTCAAAACAAGACATGACAAATTGAGCAGCAAAGAAAGTCAAGAGAACAAATGGAAATGAAAAAGAAATTTAAGCAACCTTTGTTCTTGATATAGCTAGCTATTAAACTAGTAGACCAAAAGTAGAAAACTGATGGTACCCATCTAACAAGTCCAGTACTTGTTCGAAACTCTCAGCGAAATAACGTCGAACACCTGGTGTGCATCATTGTTCAAAACAAATCTCTTTCAACTTCTTCGCCGCGGATTCGTCAATCGAATACTGCAATCGATTAAAAACAGATAATTGACACAAAGGTAACCAGAATCTACGATTCAAACAACAACAAAAAAAACCAAAAATCTTCTAACCTTCTTGAGTACCCAAAGTGAGTGATTGTAAGCTCGTTGATAGAGTTCTTCAAGGGATGTTTCGCTTACGTCGACTTCACGGTAATTGACAAAGTTCTCTCTGGCGTACTTGGCGTAGTACGGCCTCGTGTCCGCCGGTAAAAGCCTCACTAGCCTCAAAACGCCGCCGTATACTCTCAGTACTTTCTTCATTTTCCTCTTACCTTCTTCAACACGTCACCAAAGTCGGACTCCAAACACAATTGAGTTTTTACGGACCTTTTTAAAACGGGAAGACGACTAAAAAAACCCTGACCTTTATGGCGGGAGGCAAAATAACCCTCAATTCATCACTAAACCATTTTAACCTCCAACTTTTGTTGACTTTCCATTTAAACCTTAAACTTGAGTTGACTAAACTAAATTGGACTCGTCGTTAAGTCGCCTAACGGAACAGTTGAACGGAGTTAATCTCAGTCCGTTAAATCAATTTTAGAACCCTAAAAACAGAAAATCCCCAAATCGATTTTGGATCCGAAAATCAAATGTTCTCTGATTTTGAAATAAACTATTGGGCTTTCTTAATTACGGTCTTAGGAGTTTGGAACTAGTCTCGATTTTTCAAAATTCATTGTAGAACTCCGGGAATTTCATTTTAAAGTTTGAGAACGAAAACTTCTCGGTGAAATTCCGGTCAACTTAGGAAAAATTAGCATATGTGGTTGTTATCATTAAATTCCATTTGTAAAGAGCTTTCTAAAAAGCTATAGATTGCTACATATCGTGCTTCGATTTAAAATCCGCCATTGATGCATCTCAAACTCCTAAGTATGAGAAAAAGAAAAAAAAATTGATAGTGATGACGGTGGTGTACGTGATGACGGTGGTGTAGGTGAATTTAGATAGTTTTTATGCATAATTATCATTTTATGATTAGGATTGAGAATTGAAGAAGAGTAAAATTGATTTGGGGATTTTGTGTTTTTAGGGTTCTAACTGTTCTAAAATCGATTTAACGGAAAAATGTAACGGAGATTAACTCTGTGTAACTATTCCGTTAGGCGACTTAACGATTTTTTTAGTCAATGCAAGTTTAAGGTTTAAATGGAAAGTCAACTCAAGTTTAAGGTTTAAATGGAAAGTCAACAAAAGTTGGAGGTTAAAATGGTTTAGTGATGAATTGAGGGTTATTTTGGCTCCCGCCATAAAGGTCAGGGTTTTTTTAGTCGTTTTCCCTTTTTAAAACTAAACCATTTCAGACCGAGTAAACCGGTTAAACTAATTCAGTTATGGTTTTAAACCGGTCTTTTTATCATTACAGAACCTTTATGTCAAAACGAGAAGAAAAGACCTAACCAAAAATATCTCTACGGAATTATCCAAATATAAGTTTTATTGATACAAAAAATTCAAATTCCTAAAGAGTAAAGGATTATAATCAGAAAACGTTATCTCGGTTCTATATTAATATTCTTAGCCCCCTCACAACTTCTAACCAAACAAACTCAAAACAAACTTGTGTTCTTTTGTTCTGTTTAATTAATCCTTAACAATCAAAACATTGATCATGGCTTTGACTAAGAACAATGTTTTCTTCACTTCTTTGCTGGTTCTTGTAGCTCTCTTTGGAGTTGCACTTGGAGGAACCGTTCATAAAATTGGCGACTCAAACGGATGGACCATGATGCTTGAAAATTACCAAGCTTGGGCTTCTCCAAGAACTTTTCAAGTCGGTGACTCTTTGGTTTTTGAATACAACAACGCTTACCACGACGTCAATGAAGTGACTCTCGACAATTTCGAGGTTTGTGACCCGTCAAACCCGCTAGCGAGGTACGAAACCGGGTCTGACATGGTAACTCTAACCAAACCGGGAGTCCATAACTTTATATGTGGATTTCCTGATCACTGCGACATAGGACAAAAGCTTCAAGTCCTTGTCTTACCAGCCTCGTTGGATCAGGTTGCTGCTCCGGTACCTGGACCGGCACAATCACCAAGCTCATCCTTGTCTCTTTCACCTTCTCCATTGGCTCATCCACTAGTTAATCATGCTCCACAATATCCTATGGAACCAGCACCAACTCCACATAACGCAGCTTCAGACTCCAACTGTGTTTGGATCGAAATCAGTTTCCTTCCTTTGCTTACTCTCTTGATTTTGTTTTGATAGAATCACCGTTTAGTTTTTCTTCTTTTGTTCTACGTTCTTATGATTTTATCATTCATAGGTTTATTACTTATTTGTTTTTCTTGAGTGGTTTTGTTGTTTACTTACATAATTACTTATTTACTTGGATCAAATTTTTTTTTTATCATATATTTTTTCTTATGCTTATTTAAATTATGTGTTTACATAATTAGTTTTAGACTATTACCTAAACTAAAAAATTGTGTTTACATAATTAGTTTAAGACTATTACCTAGACATGTCAATTAAGACCAAAGCCCGGAGCCCGGCCCGGCCCAGCCTAGAAAATTAGCGGGTTCGGGCTTAAATATATAAGCCCAAAAAAAACGGGCCTTTCGGGCTTAACCCATTCGTGCTTTTGAATTTTCGGGCTTAGCCCAGACGGGCTCGGGCCGGCCCGGAAAACCCGAAAAATATTATGTTGTTTAAAATTTTAACAACAAATTTTGTTTAAAGACACTTTCTAAAGATATCTTCATTAAAATATTATATATATATATATATATATATATATATATTATTCATAAACCAAAACTTTTAACTTTTTAGTTCTATTTTACTGTATGTTTCAAAAAACAAATCCGAAATTCCGACTTTTAACTCTATTATCTAGAATTTTAGTATTTTGATTTATGTTTTGTATGGTAGTACTATTTATTTAGAGTTAATTGGATTGAATTGATATTTACATTCGCTTTGTGTAATTTTTGTGTTTAGTTAAATTGGATTTTTAGTAAGGGAAATTATTAGTAGGTGTTTAATTCTCTTGATAAAATTCAGAATATAATTCTTATGGGTTGTTTGACGAAACGAAGCTCGGTTTTATCGATAAATAATTATTATTTTTTATTTTTTTTGTTTCAAAATAAAAGCTCGAAAAAACCCATAAAACCCTGAAGCCCGAGTCGGGCCGGGCCAGGCTTTAAAAAGTAAGCCCATATATTTTTCGGGCCGGGCCGGGCTTATATATATGCGGGTTTTACGGTTTTAGGCCGGGCCGGGCCGGGCCGGGTTGGCTCGTTTGACATGCCTACTATTACCTAAACTAAAATTAATTTTACACATTGATATATTGACACGTGGCATTATCATCTAAACAATATTAGACACGTGTCACGATCTCGTGAGTTATAATATTGCCCATCCAACTTTATATAATAAGATCTCTTTGGTTTGGAAAAAAAACAAAACTTTCATAACATCGCTGATTGACTGTTCAATGAACCTATTCTCCAATTTTGAAGAAATCTCTCTTCTTTTGCCCCAAGTTTCACTGATTACTCCAATGCTATAACCTCGAGGTTTTCAGATCCATAAGTACCCCAAAAAATGTGTAACAAACAAACAGAAGAAACTCAATGATTTGCAGGTGGGATTTTTCAGAGTATGTCATCGCATTCATGATTGAATCCAAATCTACCTTCTCCTTCTTTTTCTTGATTCCGGATTAGCTGATTCCGATGCCACGACTGAGTCGGTTTCCATAGATTGTTGTTTGCTACTTTCAGCAACAGATGTCTCAACTTTCTTCTGACCTGTTTTTACCTTTTCGACATCTTCCTTTGAAACCATTGTAACTAAAGGTTTGCTTGTCGAAGAACGCCTATTCCTAAACCAATTATCAACCTAGACAATATAAAACAGCTTTTAGCAAAAGTAAGAAACAAATAAAAACCAATACACTAGGGAGAAACTTCTTACTTGCTTAATTGTCATGTGTAGCTCTTTGGCTAAGACCTCTTTTGCGGCATTGTCTGGATATCGATTCTCATTAAAAGATTTGAATAATCTCTGCATAAAAGAAGAAGAATCTTTTAAATCTAAAAATGGATCTAAATTTGACATCTTTTATACTTTTCTATTACCTGAGTCTTGGGATTTTTCTGTTTATATGTGGAAGAGCTGCTTTTTTCACCAGAGCAACCGTTTTCTACGGGACTTTCTTCTGGCGCTTTTAAGGTTTCCTTTTTGTCTGCTCTTTTTGATGTTCGTCTAGGTTTCTTAGTAGAAGTATGATCCTCTGCTTCTGCTTCTGAAGACTGTTTCAAGGGCACGGTGTCCCCTTCATCTGCTGACTCGAAATCTTCTTTTCCCGCAGTTTTATCCCAATCTTCATCATCACTTGATGACGACGGAGCATTCTCATACTCATCCTGCACATACCACGCGATAGAAGATAAAATATCATTCATAGGATTCTCCAAACCAAAAGTAGAAGATTAGTTATCAAGAGAGTGAGAGAAGAAACACTTACATCATACAGTTTTTTGTAGTCCAGCCTTTCGACATTCCTTTTTCCAAGAACATCTGCAAGACCTTGATCAAGCTCAGCACCTGACTCTGAAACGGAAACATCTGGGAGCTTCGATTCTTCGCCGTTGAACAAAGTTTCAGGATCCTCTGAGTCTGACGAACAATCTGAATTTGAACTTTCTTGCATTTTGTCTTCATCAGGATCAAAGTCATCATCCTCAGAATCATCAGATGGAAGGTTCATTATATCTTTCATTATATCTTTCCCTTCTTTAAACGATTCAATCATTTCGTCAGATGCAGATGTAAAATCAGATTCATCAGAACTTCCATCTTCGTTCTCAGATTCCTCATTGTCATCATCACTGCCATCTTCATCATTTTCGTTATCATTCAAACCATCCGGATTATACTCTTCATCATCAGAATCATCTGAAGGAAGATCACAGTCCAGAGTTTGATCTCCACCAGCCATTGCTGCTGCTGCCTCAGGAAATATTTTCTGCAAAAAAAGCCGATTCAAGTGTCTTTCATGTTTCTTCTTCTCTTATACAATAAAGTTCAGCATATATACCTCCCAAGTGTCGCTGATCGAATGTTTTGTCCCTAAAGAATCATTAAGTAACTCCAAGCTGTGATCTTTACAATCGCATCCGGGGCATAACCAACCCTCGTCATCCGGAGGAACTACAAAATTTAAAACAACAAACAGGTCATCTATAGATACCATCAAGAACTGCTTAAAACATTACCAAGTATGGAGGCCAAAGAGATCATTACTATCTTCTTTTCGCAAAGGTGGTTCAACACAGTATTGGTGAAATCCCCGGTCACAGAACCCATCACATAATATGATATCATTATCAGTAGACAAGTCCTTTGAACCACATTTTGCACAGAAGATCTGCGATTAAACAACTGTTCATATTAGCAACACATATAGAGATAATGCATGAGTTGCAGTATAAGTTTCACTTACATCCTCGCTACAAATCTCTCCATCAGAGTCAAATAACGACTCTGGAAGGCTTCCTTCAGCACAGAGCGTGTCTAGGTGCTGAAATAGATCTCTGATTTTAACCTTGCGTCGCAAAATTTCCTTTGTGGCTCGTTCGAGCTCTTTCTCTGGCCTTATCTTTTCCATGCTAAAAAAAGAACACATAATTCCTCACTTAATCAACAATACTGAGTGAAATTAAAGTAAAACAACAAATGTCACCGAGAAACGAACCTTGAGCCTTTCCAGCCTTCTAAAGAATATGCATCAATTAGGTTTTGCTCATAGCTAATCCTGTTCAAAAAGTATCGAAGTTTCTTTTTGATTCTAGTGTACTCATCATCTTCTTTAACTTTTTCTTTCTTCTTATACTTGTTCCTTTTCTTCGATCCATCTGCAGGTGTGGGATTAGTAGCATCAACGGAAGTCGATGCAGCAGCTTCTTTAGATCTCTGAGCTCTCTTATGACTCGAAAACAGCACATTCCTTTCACCACCTCCTCCTAGCCTCTTCGAACTCATGGGTGACATCCTCGACCGGTGGATTTCAAATTGTCCCCGGCAAGGAAGAGCAAAGACAAGTTCCCGCTGCGATCCTGAGCATTTAGTATTACAACTCTTCTTAGCGGTTCCAGGGGTCTGCGTAACACCGTTGCACTCCACCTTTCCGTTTTCCGTAATTTCATCATGCAAATCTCCGTTTTCGTTTGCATCCTTTGGCGGTTGACTCGTTGCCTCTGGAGTTTTTGGATTAACCTCTCCTCCACAATCTCCATTTATCTGATCCAAACCAGATCCACTTCTCCTCGTTGTTCTCCGTGTACTAGCTCTTTGCATTTTCTTCATACAGCTCACAAATACGCAAGGTTAAGATATACTTGATGAGATTCATAAACCAGTCCCCAAGTTATCTATCATCAGAATCAAATTGAGCATATACTACAACAACAACCCCACAAAGAAAAAATGGCAGCTTCGTAATTGTTATGATGTAAAACTTGATTCGGAGATCTTAAACAAAGGAAGAGAGAAAACCAGATCGACCCTTAATTTGAAACTCCGATAAAACTAATCTTATTAAGCTAAAAAACGATGTGAGATTGGGAGACACTCATTAGAAAGCCAAAAGCCAGAAAATTTCAAGAAACCCTAGTCCTAAACCGAAAAATTTGATCCCAGATTTGAACGAATCGAGAAAGTTACTAATGCCAAGTTCTTCTCTTTGGACCTTCGATTCTCCAACCTTTTACTTTTTCCCATGAAAATTGAAAGAAACCCAAGCGCCAAAAAACAAGCGAAAAAGCTTACCTTATTTCCCTCGCCCGGGAAAATGTAGAGGGGAGATTCCAATAACCGCGAAACAGAAGAAAGTCGGTGTGGTGAGAGAGAGAAAGGTCATTAGATTTTGCCCAGAAAAAGGGAACGAAGAAACGGTGTGAATTTGGTCGTTTTATGAATTTAATGGGCCTACCATTTTGGCCCATGATCCTTTTAGTTTTTTTACTGATACACAGAGAATTTGTATTTAGCCAAACAGTTTGTTAGGTAACCAAAATGTTTTTGGACTTAACTCATATAGTTTTCTTGTGGAAGCCCTTTTAATCTAATAGCTTGATTAAAGAAAGGTTCATGAATGTTTTAACACCGAATCGAATGTCAAAGTTTAAATTGTCCGTTATAAAATCATTTCATGTAATTATTCTCAGCGTTTAACAAAAAAAAAAATTATATAGTTTCTATACCGACTATACAGTTTTTTGAATGAAAGAAGCTTTTATAACAACAAACGGTTATTCTATTATTCAAGTTTGAGCCAGAGTTTTAAATCATAGATCAAAACATGTTAAATGACTCCCTTTTTGGGTATGTTCAAACTCGAAATGTTTTAGGCAATATGTCTTTTTTTTGCCATCTAATGATTGATATTTCATAGAAACAACCATTACAAAAGTGAAATCAAACAGCCCAAACAAGGGGAGTGTAGCCCAAACAATATGTCTTTTAGGCAATATGTCATACGCCGATTAAACTACCAAGTACCAACATCAAATGAGATATAATTGTATTGGTTTTTTATTTCTTGTTTTTTTTTTTTGTTTGCGTAGTTTTGGATTTGATCAGTTGTTTTATCCAAATTTAAGGTATAGTGGATCAACACTATTTTATCGGTATCAACGAACCAATCTTGGACTATTTTCTTGGATTAACAGTAAAACATCATTTTTCGTTGACACTAACTAAAAGAGTTAAATTAACTGTCCTATTTGTATTTGACCAGTATATTTGCAGCTTAGAAAACTTGATTATTAAAGAATATATAAATAAATAAGTAGATGTCATGAGTCTAACGCTTATGGCTTGTTATGAAGCTAAGTGTCGTGTAGTTGGGGAGGTAAGGTAAGGAAGAAATAATTAAGAGTAGAGACATCATCGAGCATATCGACGTATATATGAAGATTGCAGCCATTTCAAGAAATGACGATGACAAAACAATTTCATTTGCCACACGTCTAGACAAATAACATAATCATCAATACATTTATTTGAGTATTTCGGCAGGGGATTTAAGGCGGTGAGCGTTCTATAAATGAATCTCATGATCATCACTTCACTTCTCACAATCAATGGTTTGCCGTTAAAAAATACCACCAAAAGAAGCAAGGACTTCAAGAAGTTCTCTAAGTACAACTAAAGAATTTAAGAGTTCTATGAAAGTTGTTACGTACTTCTTCTTCTTCTTCGCTCTTCTCATATTTCCCTTCATGATTTTCCCTGCCACAGCTGCTCCAGGTATGTACGCATAAGTCATAACGCATGCACCTCTCGATCTCTATATATATATATATATATACATGCATACAGTGGCAAATCCAGAATATTAATTTACCAGGGGGCAGAATATATTAGAAGAAGTCTTTGTTAGATACACGAACTATAAAAACTACTCATGACTACATTTTTTTTTTAGTTAGCCAAACGAATCATATGTAACAACTCAAACTAATCATGAGACCTACATAAACATGTTTTCCTGCCTCCTAACACTTCCACAATGACCAACTATAATCTTTAGTTTGCGTGTATAAATTACTTAATTTAAATCTAGTAATTTGCTAAATTATAAACAAAATAAGAGGTGAATTTTATAAAAAATAATGTCTTACAATATGTTTTAGTTTAATTTTTAGTTTTACAATTGAAAATATATTTGACATTGACGAGGTAGAACAGAGATATTTAGTAATTAGCATATCTATAACTATAAATGAGATCCGTAGGAACTAGAAATAATAAACGAGATTGTTCTTTGCTTTTATAAACGAATTTAAAGGATACACAAAAAAATAAATTATTACCATTGGAAAAGCAAGAGCCAGAAAAAGGGAACGGGAGCAATAATATTATTTGACCGGGGGCATTTAATTGTTTCTTCAGCAATTATATTATAACTAATTTTCATAATTTCATAGGGGGCAGCTGCCCCCCTACCTTACACATGGCTCCGCCCCTGCATGCATATGTTTTTGAACACGTTTTAATCTGGATAAATAGTCTTGTTTTAAAAAGTATGATCAATTTCTTTGAGTGAAGTAATTGCACAAGAAGAAACCCATAGAAGTACTTCAATTATCAATTGGAAAAAGGGACTTGTTATAGTGATAGATCATCTATTCCTTCTTAAAATAGCACAAGAGCTACACTTTATAGAAAAAGTTCTATACAAGAAATCATGCATGGTCTATTAGTCTTATTTGTTGAAACTACTGATTTATTTGTATTGAATGAATAAATTCAATCACTGCAAAGTTTCTATGGTATGCCCATATATATCTCAAGATCTCAAATATGATCGGGCGACTAATCATAGAGAACTTGGTTACAGAACAAAAGAAAATTCTTGACGATGCTTTGAAGAGTCAGAAGGTTTGCAATATTTAACTCAAAGACAAACTAAAGTTATACAAAATCATATTCTAACTGGAATTATAAGTATACCTGCTCATTAAAAAATATGGGCACTTAATGTTATCTTTCGCATAGGGGGTGCATGCATGCATAAGTAATGTTTGCAAGTTTGCACATATACATATTATCGGTATATGAATTTATAAGTATGATTCATCATTGTAATTAGGACTAATATATACAATGTTATATCTTTTTTTGTGATGAACATTTGAAATGGGACAAATTAAGGAAGAAGAGGAGGCATGGGGATATATTGTGGGAGTAGATGCAGAGGAAGGTGTGCAAATGCAGGTTTTCAAGACAGATGTCTCAAGTATTGTGGCATTTGTTGCAGAGAATGCAAGTGTGTTCCTTCTGGTACCTTTGGCAACAAGCATCAATGCCCTTGCTATCGTGACAAGCTTAGCTCCAAGGGCAAACCCAAGTGCCCTTAATTCAACTTTCTTTCCTTTAATTATGTGCTTTTATAGATATTATGATAACAATAACATGCATTTGCATGCATGCAGTTGTAGTTGATTATGGTTTTGATGCTTCTTAATTTCCTTTCTCAAAATAATAATTTTGAAGGATGATCGGCAAATGAAATGTTTGATTAAATATGCCATTTTGGTTTGAGAGAAAAAAAATCACGAAGAAGTGAAGGAAGACGATTGGTTCAATTCAAGTAGATATTGTTTGGTTGTAGTTTGAGTTTGATTAGTTCACAAAAGTATATGCTTAAGAAGAATTAACTATTTATATGTATTGTTAAAGACTGGACTTCTAACTCTTCATTTTTTTGTATAAGAAACAAAAATACCAAAAAGTTAATCGAATACCTACTTGCAATCGTTTGGATGCCTACTTATTTTCGTTGCTGACTTGGTTCCTTATCAGAATCTAAGTCCACTAAAGTTTGGCTGATTGGATGACCAAAATACTTTGATTTCACACTCTTCTTTTGAGCTATACTATATTTTTTTGAAGTAAAATGAATTAATACAAAAATAAAGATTTCACACTACGTCTTTAAGAACGACCAATATCATAGAGTTACACGTGGGAGTATTGTCCCTACCATCGAATTTTTAGTACACAAATGAGTCATAATTAAAAAATTTACAAGACAATTTTAATTTTTCCATCGACCCAGACATTTTATAACTTTTAAATAAGTCCTACCTTAGCTGTAACCACTATCGCACTGAAAAAGTTAACGCGTATGCGTTTTTTTCTTCCTCTTTGCTCTTTTGACCATTCAAAACGAATTTCAAAGACATTCACGTGGTGATTGTCCTTCCTATTTCTCACGCTTCAAACGTTATTAAATATCACATTAACTATCTTTCAGATTATCTAATTTATTGTTGATATGGTAATTTTCGAACTGTCTCTATCTGGAGTAAATTAGACTACTATTATGAAATGAGTGCTAATTTTATGGTCAACAATTCAATCATTAATTTAGAACCAAAATTAACTAATCAAAGAGAATATTACACCTTACAGAATAAAGACTACAAAGTTCTCATCACATGGTGAGAGAGACATATAAGTTCTAAATTAAGATATGATTGGTTGGATTTAAAATTTCTTTACAATCTTTTTAAGGATTTTTATAATATTTACTTACCAATCAGATTTTAAATATTTTAGTGAATTCCATATAAAATTTATAGCCTCTAGAGCCTTGTTTTTTTTTCGTGTTTTCCTTTTTTTTCTAAAGCAAATATTTCATAGCACAAAAATTTACAGACTAAATTCTACAGTTACAGCGGAACCAATCACTCCCTAAAACCTACGCATTGTTTTTAAAGAATCGTTTGTTAATCGTTTTGTTTGGGAGGAGATGAAAACCTTAATAGTACAACTGTACGAGATAATAAATAGAATCCCTAAATCCCGAACCCACATGAAATCAATATGAGATTAGTATACTGTATTCGTGGTTTCGTTATTTTCCCTGAGAAAGTAAAATACGATGAATGTTGCAGCCCATACGGCCTTACGTAGACAATTAATTGACTATTGACAAAAATAATTCATCATTCTATTTCGCTATAAATAGGTAACGTTCTCCCTACTTTAAATGACCTAATGTCCTTACAAACGAGATAGATCACTTAGTTCTGTAATTCGTACTTCATTCTCTAATACAATGTGACCATAAAGTTCATTTTACACCATGGCTATACTGCCTATATATAAAATACTGTGGCAGTATATTGTGCTTCCCTCTATGCAAATGATAGTTAGGTTAATTAGGTTTCAATTGTTTTTTTTTTTTGGGGGGGGGGGGGGGGGGCTGGTTACAGCCTTAACCCTTAGGTTTTACTCTCTTTTTTTAACCTCTAAGAACATTAGAATAATAGAAAAAAGTAATGGTCCTTTTTCAAAGCTAAGAGAATTTGCTCAATGAGCAAACTAAGATCGATATTTTTTGGGTAGTTCATACTATCTCTTTTTGTTGTTTTCATTGATTTATATAAGCAAATACAAAGAGAACAAGTTGTTAGAATCACACACGATTCCACACCATTTTAGGGAATGGGAAATGGGGAGATTGGTTCCTAAATAATAGGAGGACCAAGTCTCGTATTTGACAACTAAAAACACAAGCAGAAATAATGAAAGAGAACATGAACATTAATCCATGTATTTACGGTTCAGAATTCTTGCCCGGTTTGATGTCATGCGGTTTGTTACAATCTCCGGTTCCGTGGTTGATGTGCACGCATCATTACTTTGCCCGTCGAAATGGACCTTGTCCTCAAGGTCCAACGAATGAAAGCTTAACTGTAATTGGTCCACATCCTCCCAAGTAGCATCATTCAAAGACAGACCTTGCCACAAAATTAATGCTTCTTTGATCCTTGTTCCCTCCTTGTCTGTTACACGAGCCTCTAACACACGTTCCGGATTAAGTCGTATAAACCCATTGGCGTGAAGTGGTAGAAGAGTTCCTGATGTCGGCGTATCAGAATCCAACCATTTCTTGAGTAGAGAGACGTGAAAAACATGGTAAACATGTGTACCTTTTGGTAGTTTCAAGTGGTATGCTACTGGTCCAATGCGAGCTTCAATCTGGAATGGTCCATAATAGAAGCAACATACCCTTTGTATAAGAATGTGACAGTGGAACCAAATGAGCAGACTTGAAGAGACGGTCCACTACCACCATAATAGTCGTATGCTTGTTAGAACATGGTAATCCATCGATGAAGTCCATTGATACGTCTTTCCATACTTGGTGAGGGATCGGTAATGGCTGGAGTAGGCCTGCTGGTGAGAGGCTCTCATATTTGACGCGTTGGCACGTATCACATGCGGCTACAAAGTCTCGAACCCTTTTTTGCAGTGATGGCCAATAAAACATCTGCGCCAATCTCTTAAATGTGGGGAGAACACCTGAATATCCACCCATTAAGGTATTGTGATACTCTTGCATCAAGTCAGTAATAAGAGACGAACCCGGAGGGATCACTACTCTATTGTTGAAGTAGAGGAGTCTATTTCGCCATGCAAAGGGTTGTCCCGGAGATATTTCAGCCAACTTGCTAACTTTAAGCAGGTAAGAGTCGGATTTTGCAAGTTCTCAAAATTGTTCCCCACGGCTGTATGTTGTATTGACACCACTTTGAGGCTGGGGCTGTTGGCTCTCCTTGATAAAGCATATGCCGCTGCATTTGCCGTGCCGGGTTTATATGTGATCTCGTAACCGTACCCAACCAATTTACCCATCCACTTTTGTTGCTCATGTATGAGTATACGCTGCTCGAGGAGGAACGTAGACTCCGTTGATCCGTATGAATGATAAACTTGCGACCAAGAAGGTAGGGCCGCCATGTTCAAATCGCGATCACTATCGCTAACATCTCTCGCACATATGTTGATCAATTCTGCTTTGCCACCCCCAACGAACGACTAATTAATGCTATCGGTCTACCGTTTTGAGTTAAAATTGCTCTAATTGCGTCACCAGAAGTATCAGTTTGTATAGCAAAAGTGAAATCTGGCATTGCGAGAGTTGGTGTCGTCATCATGACTGTTTTGAGTGCATAAAACGTCATCTCCGCAGCACTACTCCATTCAAACCTCCCTTTCTTCAATAAGTTTGTCAGAGGATTAGTGATGATCCCATAGTCTTTGACAAACTTGCGATAATAACCGGTAAGACCAAGTAACCCACGTAGCTCCGTGATTATCGTTGGTACATGCCACTCAAGCATTGCCCTGATTTTTTTTTTGATCAACTTTCACGCCTTGTCCAGAAATTATGTGCCCCAAATACTCGAGCTCAGATTTTCCGAATTCACACTTCTTCATCTTCACAAACAACTCATGTTCTTGTAAGATCTGAAACACTGTTCGAACGTGTTCCAAATGATCTTCCTACGAGCGACTATACACAAGTATATCATCTAAGAAAACCAGAACAAATTTGCGAAGGTGATCACAGAAAATGTAATTCATCAATGATTGAAATGTTGATGGTGTGTTACACAAGCCAAATGCCATCACTAAATTTTTGTAATGACCATTGTGAGTGCGAAATATGGTCTTAGGAATGTCAGGAGAATGGACGCGAACCTGGTGATATCCCGCGGTTAAGTCGAGCTTGGTGAAAATGGTGGCTCCGTGTAATTTGTCGAGCATATCTTTCACCGTCGGAATTGAAAACCTATCCTTAACCGTTGCTGCATTAAGTGCCCGATAATCCGTACAAAACCTCCACGATATGTCTTTCTTCTTAACCAGAAGTACCGGTGACGAAAACGAACTTGAACTAGGTTGAATCAATCCCGAGTTTAGTATCTCCTGTACTTGTTTACTCGATTTCCTCTTTTTAAAAGTGTGCATACCAATATGGTCTAACATTCATAGGATCAGAGCCCTCTTTAAGGGTTATGTGATGCTCGATCTCGCGCCGCGGTGGTAGTTGCGTTGGTGTATGAAAGATTTTGTTGAATTGGTGAATAAGATGGTTCATCTCTTCAGGAACTGGGAAAACGACATCGTCTCGTGATTGAATGCTTAGAGCAAAGCACGATTGTCCTTTTCTTGCATCTCTAGTAATTTCACTTATTTGGGCCTGTGAAATCTGCTTGTTTTTAATTTCATAAATTACTCTTTTTTTACCGGCCCATGTAAACTCCATTGAATGGTTCTTCCATTCACACAAAGTTGGGCCAGCAGCTCCAACCATTGTACGCCTAACACAACATCAAGACCTGTGAGTGGAAGAAAAAAGAACTCAATACATAACGACACACCTCCCAAATCCATGGTGACTTTTCGGTAAGATCCCCGACATCGAAGTGGATGTCCGTCGGCGAACCTCACATTGAATGGTGTCACTGGCGTGATCTTCAGATTCAGTCGATTTGCCGCCTTCTTACTAATGAAATTGTGCATCGCGCCACTATCAATTAATACCACTAGTTGTTGCCGATTAACCACTGCGTGCAGTCGTAATGTTTGTGGCGCATCCCACCCCGTAAGAGCTTGTAATGTGATTTCTGGTTCCTCTAGCTCGGGAAAAATCTCATCTTCGTCTCTTTCCTTGATATCATCGCCTTCCATGAGAAGCAGTTGAGACTTTCGACATTTATGTTCGGGCTATAACGTTCGTCGCAGCTAAAGCAAAGATCCACACTTCTTTTTCGTTTGAACTCATCCCAGCTTAATTTTTTTGGTTGATTATGTGATTCTCGATCCCATACCTTTGTTATGGGAGCAGGTTTGCGATATTCCTTCATTTGTTGTTGTAGTTGTCTATCCTTCAGCCTCGCATAATTGATCACTTCTCACAACAACTTAGGTTGGAACATCCTGATTCCATCAAAAATCGAACAATAAAGACCTCCCATGAAGGTACCCACTAAAGCTTGTTGTGTCCATCCATGAAACTTGCTTTGTATTCTTTCACTCTTCTTGGTAAGCACTCAATGAGCTTGTCTGTCCTATCTGCATTAGTGCCTCATGAAAATTCTCTCCATCAAGGGGTCCAAACCTTGCCCATAACTCCTTTTCAAAAACTTTCTATGTGATTGGGATGTGATCATTGCGGAGTGCTTTGCGGTAGCTTGCCACCATCTATTGGCTACACCATCGAGATGAAGGGATGTAAAACTCACGAGCTGCTCTGGTGGTATCTCCTGGTAATCAAAGTATTGGTTAACCTTGATCACCCACTCAGTTGGGTCTTCTCCTTGAAATCGTTGAAATTCCAGCTTTACATGACGCGGCGGTGCAACATTGTGTGTGGTTGCGGACGTAGCGAATGGGTTGACATGGTCTCCTCGATTCCCAAATATGTGAGGTTAGTTCCCTTCTATCCTTATACTGCCTCGTGAAGCCGATGCTCCTCCGACATCATGACTGCTCAACACCTCCAACATCCTCGTATGGGCTTCCTCCATTCTCCGAAACTTATCATCGAGATCTCCCTTTAAATCCACCATGGCTACATTCATCTTCTGCATTTCATCATGCATAATCCCACAACTCGTCTCCAACTCTTCTAACCGATCCTTGGTAGTTGCCATCGGCTCTACGGTTGCGACCGGAGCCAAGACGTGATGCCCTCTGCCTTTACGTTTAGATTGTCTAAGAGTAATTGTGAAAGTGTTTGTAAAAAAAGAAAACTGCTCTGATACCAATTAATGGTCCTTCTTCAAAGCTAAGAGAATTTGCTCAATGAGCAAACTAAGATCGATATTTTTTTAGGTAGTTAAGACAACCTCTTTTTGTTGTTTTTCATTGATTTATATAAGCAAATACAAAAAGAACAAGTTGTTAGAATCACACACGATTCCGCAACATTTTAGGGAATGGAAAATGGGTAGATTGGTTCCTAAATAACAGGAGGACCAAGTCTCTCATTTAACAACTGAAAACAAAAGCATAAATAACAAAAGAGAACGTGAACATTAATCCATGTATTTACGGTTCAGAATCCTTGCCCGGTTTGATGTCCTGCGGTTTGGTACAATCTCCGGTTCCGTGGTTGATGTTCATGCATAAAAAGTGTCAAGCAACACTGAGTCTCTGATTGATCTATTGGGAGATCCATGATATCGACTATGTTAAAATTGTGGAAGTTATAAAAAATCAAGAAAGATTTGAAAATATTTAAATGAATATCGGAGAAGAGAAAATTTTATCATTATCTCTAATTTATATTATTTCTGTATTAGTTTAGAAAATTATGAGGAGTATTCAATATAACATTTGAGGTAACCATCCGAAGCCCTACTCCAAGAAACTCTATCCACCGCTCTTGTGAACCGATCCAAAATGATAAATGAGAGTTGCAACCACACGTGGTTAGGGACATATGGTGCAATCCGATTAAACTCCCACCGGACTCCATCTCTCCACAATTCACACGGTTTTGCATTCATCTCTACTGCTAGAATATTCCCAATACACACCTCATCCAAAGACTTATCCAGCAGCCGCTTATCTTTCCAAAAATGAGCTAATTTCTGTCACCTAGAACCCAACTCATACCCGGTAAGATTACTTCCCTTAATCCAGTTTCAATACTTCTCCATGTTGACGAGGCTGTCCTTTTAGAACCCAGCCACGAGCTATCATATATCTTGCTCCCTCTATATTTATGTCGCAAAATTCTAGTTTATAAACTCTCTCGATCGTGAAGAAGTCTCCAACCTATCTTACCCAACATCGCTTTATTCATCAACTTAGCCTTTTTAACTCCTAACATGCCTTCCGCTTTTGGTTCACAAACCCGGTCCTAAGAGATCAAGTGTTGTCTCCGGTGCTCATTCGTACTTCCCCAAAGGAAAGATCTTGAAATTTTATCAAGCCCATCCCAAATACTAGTCAGGAGTGAGTGGTTGTCATTGTATGGATTGGAATCGAAGATAGCACTGATTTGGTAAGAATGACCCATCCGGCTAATCTCAAGAATCTCCCTCTCCATCTCGATAAACTTGATGTATGGTGGCGTCGGCGTACTTGATGTTGCTTAGGGAAGAGAGGCCGAGACAATACATGAGTAACTTTTATGCGAGAATTTGGAAAGTTGTCACACCGTAACGAGTTAGAGTCTTCTTATGGCTTGTGGCGAACCAAGTTATTATGACGAATTTGGAGAGGACCCGTAGACATCTATGTGATTCCAGTTTATGTACAGTGTGCAAGAGTGGGGAAGAATCCATTATCCACATCTTGAGAGATTGTCCCGCCATGGAAGGCATTTGGCGGAGAGTGGTTGACCCCCGGGCAATGCATTTGTTTTTCTCGAAATTGCTTCTTGGATGGATTTATGATAATCTAGGAAGTCAGAGTGAGAGAGATGGATATTGTTGGTCCACTTTTTTTGCGATGGGGGTATGGTGGAGCTGGAAATGGAGGTGTGGGAATATTTTTGGCACGAATGGCAAATGCAGGGACAGGGTTCGGTTCCTCAAAGACTTAGCCAAGGAAGTCTCGGAGGCCCATATGATGACTAAAGAAAATCCGAGTGCCAGGGGAAGGGAAAGAAGGATGATCGCATGGGGGATGCCTCGAGAGGGTTGGGTGAAGTTAAATACGGACGGGGCCTCGCAACGGCTGGTGGAGTGATCAAGGACGAGATCGGGAACTGGCGTGGAGGGTTTGCGTTGAATATAGGAATTTGTTCGGCGCCTTTAGCAGAGTTATGGGGGGTCTACTACAAACTTCTTATAGCTTGGGATAGGGGTTTTAGACGGATCGAGCTGGAAGTGGACTCGAAGATGGTGGTTGGTTTTTTGAGGGCAGGGATAAATAACTCTCATCCGCTGTCCTTCCTGGTACGGTTGTGCCATTACTTGCTATATAGGGACTGGATAGTCCGTATTTCACACGTGTATAGGGAGGCTAATCGTCTGGCAGATGGATTAACGAACTATGCGTTTTCATTACCACTATTTGTTCGATTCATGCTTTGATGATGTTCTTTCACTTGTTGTAGAGGATGTTAGTGGGTCTGCGCGCCCACGAGACATTCAGATTTAGTTTGTTTAATTTTCATTAATAAAACGGGGGATTCATCCCCCTCTTCAACCAAAAAAAAAAAAAAGCGTTAAAATTTGTCAAATCCTATGTTATTGAATCATGGATTTTAAATGCTTATTAAAATTTAGTGTTTTTGAAGGAGTGATTTGAAAAGTATCTTCAAATCCACTATTATTGGAAGTATACAAAGGATTTGAGGTTTAATGATTTCCAGAGATTTTAAAGGGATTCCAAGGGACTTCTTTGTTAAAAGTACAAAGAGCCAAATCACATGGGTTTGGGTGGGATTGCAGAGAATTTTATACTCCCCCTCTTACATTATATAGGATGTTTACATTATATATGATGTTTAAGAGAAGTTTTTTTGTTTCATTTTATAAGATGTTTCACTAGATAATTATTAAATGATATTTTGTTTATACTTATGATTTTCTTAATTTTCGTGCATTCAACCAAAATATCTTATAAAACTAGGAAATGTCCACGATTTGCGTGGATTTGAAAATCAACATGATAAAATATGCAATAGTTTCAAACTTATTGATTATCTATAAAAATATTGATAGAATAGGAACATGTAATATTCACTTTCCTTATGTGTAGCTCAGTTACTTGTAGAGTACTCCAATCCTTTGTATATATTATGATCGATATCAATAGAGAGAGAGACAATGACATTATAAAGTTACATGGTATCAGAGCCTCTCTCTCTCTAAAACCCTAGCCGCCACGTTTTAACGTTTTTCACCGTCTCTCTCTTTTTTTTTCCTCTGTTTATCTTCTACACCTCTGTTTTTCTTCTTCTTTTCTCTTTTCACACCATGGCTGAACAAGCTCAACAAGTTGTCCCAGCGGAAAAAAAATTTGGTGTCACTTTCATCAAATCTTATGTCCCCATCATCCTTGATATGCAAAAAATGAACTATGACGCGTGGCGCGAGCTCTTTGAGACTCACTGTCTCAGTTTCAGTGTCTTAGGCCATCTCGATGGCACCTGTGTACCTTCCTCTCCCACCGACAAACCATGGCAGGAACGTGATGGTCTCGTCAAAATGTAGATTTATGGAACGATCTCTTCTTCCCTCTTGGATACGGTTTTGAAAACGCGGTGCTCTGCTCGAGAATTGTGGGTTGCCATCGAAAACTTATTTCGTAATAACAAGGAAGTACGTGCAATTCAACATGAGAATGAATTACGGTCCCTCACAATCAGAGATCTCTCCGTTCATGATGATTGTCAGAAATTGAAGACTCTCTCTGATAATCTCTACAACGTTGATTCACCAATTTCAGAGAGGGCTCTTGTGATGCATATGATCAATGGTTTGTCTGAGAAATTTGACAATATCATTAGCGTCATTCAACACAAGACACTGTTTTCAAATTTCTCTACTGCCCGTTCAATGCTACAAATGGAAGAGCATCGTCTCTCAAAGCAACCGAAAACAGTGGTGTCGCATTCGGTCAACTCTTCATCACCTAACGTGATGTATGTGTCTCATCGAGACAACAACTCTCATCAAGGAAACCACTATGGCAGAGGACACGATCGCGGTCGACACAACAATCACTATGGCCGCGGTCGTGGTCGTAATTCACACTGGAATTAGCAACAACAACCGTGGTATCCACCGCAGCAATAGCCTCCGCAAAATTGGAATTCACAAACTCCGATGGCTCACCTTGTCTCATCAAACCAAGCTCCAGGGATCCTTGGCTCTCATCCTAGTGTATCATCTCAAGCTGGTTCGGTAGCCATCCCCACTCAAATACCAAGTAGTCTTGCTGCTGCCTTTGGCACGATGACGGTCCAAGACCCTAATGATGCGAGTTTGTACATGGACTCTGGTGCAACCAATCATCTCACGGCTCAACCAGGTATCCTCCGTTCCTTTTTCAATTCAAGCTCTTCCCCGTATGTTATGGTTGGTAACGGATCCTCTATCCCTAGTTCCGCCATTGGTTCTTGTATTATTCCTTATAATACTCGATCTCTTCATCTAAATAATGTCCTCGTTTGTCCTTCTATTATAAAAAATCTTATCTCTGTCCGTCAATTCACTACTGATAATTGGGTTTCTGTGGAATTTGACCCTTTTGGTTTTTGTGTAAAGGACTTCAACACCAAAATCCCGCTTCACCGATGTAACAGCGAAGGTCCTTTATACTCCATCACCTCACCATCGTCAACTACTCTTTCATCAATTCATCATCAAGCCATGCTTTCTTCGGTTGCCAATTCTACAATCTGGCATCGTCGTCTTGGTCACTTAGGAAATTCTACTCTTCAATCTTTGATGTCTTCTCGTTTAATAAATTTTTCTAAAGTTGACATGCCTCTTTATCATGCTTGTCAACTTGGGAAACACACTCGTCTTCCATTTGATTCTGTTATTTCTAATGTTTCTGAACCCTTTGAAATCATTCATTCGGATGTTTGGACCTCCCCGGTTCCTAGCATTAGTGGTATTAAATACTACGTTATTTTTTTTGATCATTTCACTCATTTTGTTAGGACTTATCCCTTACGTCGTAAGTCTGAAGTTTTCTCATCTTTCTTACAATTCATGGCTTATGTTAATAATCACTTTGGTCGCAGCATAAAATCATTGCAATGCGACAACGGTGGTGAATACCAAAGCTGTCCCTTTCTTGATCATCTTGCCCAACATGGAATTATCCCGCGTTTCCCTTGTCCGTATACATCCCAACAAAACGGCAAAGCAGAACGCACTCTTCGCACTCTCAACAACTCTATCCGATCCTTTCTTTTTCAAGCCCATATGCCACCAACTTATTGGGCCGAAGCTTTACGAATGGCTTCTCATCTCTTTAACATCCCCCCCATCATCTACCATACAAAATGAGATTCTATACACTAAACTCTTCCACAAACCACCGTCTTACACACACCTTAGAGTGTTCGGGTGTTTGTACTATCCAAATCTCCTTCCAATTACTTCTCACAAACTAGAGCCACGGTCCACAGCATGTGTTTTCTTAGGATATCCAACCAATCATAAAGGGTATCGATGCCTTGATTTCACCACTAGAAAGGTAATCATCTCTCGTCATGTTATATTTGATGAATCAACCTTTCCTTTTTCCTCTTCTATACAACCACCTCCTCTCATAATCTAGCCCGAAACACCACCACTCTCTACCGTTTCACCACTTCTCCATCAAATAATTTCTTCTCCTCCACCCATCACACGCATTGCTATGGACGAGCAAGAACAGGCTGCTTTACCGCTTCCTTCTCCCGCGGTGGCTCCTACAGGGCCTTTTCCTCCAAAACCTCATCATACAATGGCTACCCGGAGTAAAACTGGTAATCCCAAACCAAAAAAATTATCTCCCTTCATACTCAAATTATTTCTCCTCTCCCTAAGTCTCACCTTCAAGCTCTAGAGGATCCAACTGGAACCCGTCTATGTATGAGGAATATGATGCTTTAATTGAAAAAGATACGTGGGATTTGGTTCCACGACCTAAAGATGCTAATGTTATTCGTTCCTTGTGGCATTTTAAGCATAAATTTGGTGCAGATGGAAAATTATACCGCTATATGTCTCGCTTAGTGGCTAACGGCAAATCCCAAGAAATCGGCATTGATTGTGAAGAGACTTTTAGCCCCGTGGTCAAACCAGCAAGCATTCGTCTCGTCGCTCATATTGCTCTATCTCGGAAATGGCCCATACATCAATTTGATGTCAAAAATGCTTTTCTCAACGACACTCTCCAAGAAATTGTCTATATGCATCAACCACTGGGTTTTAAAGATCCCACTCGTCCTTATCACGTTTGTCTCCTCAAACGCTCTCTCTATGGTCTTAAATAAGCTCCTCGAGCATGGAATCAACGGTTCTCTCAGTTTGCAACTCGTGTTGGTTTTAGCCAAAGCAAATTTGATCCCTCTTTATTTGTTTACAACAAACCGGCTGGTGTTGCTTATCTTCTTCTTTATGTCGACGACATTGCTATTACCGCTTCATCAACGGCTCTCCGTGACCTTCTCACATCACTTCTTAACTCCGAGTTCTCTATCACCGACCTTGGAGAGATTCATCATTTTCTTGGCATCACTTTCCACCGTAATGCGTCTGGATTGTTTCATCAACACAATTATGCTGCTGACATACTTCACCGTGCCGACATGTCGAACTGTAATTCAACGCAACTCCAGCTGATAGTCGCATCAAATTAGCTGCCGATGACAACCCTCCTGTCGATGATCCAACTCTCTATCTATCTCTTGCTGGCGCACTTCAATACCTTACATTCACAAGACCGGATATCTTTTTTGCCGTTCATCAAATATGTCTCTATATGCATGACCCGAGAGAAACTCACCTCACCGCTCTCAAGAGAATACTTCGATATGTCAAAGGCACGATTCACCATGGTTTACAAATGTATCCATCCGACATATCCAGTCTTATCGTCTACTCCGATGCAGATTGGGCCGGTTGTCCTTCCACTAGATGATCAACGTCGGGTTATTGTGTATTTCTCGGCAGCAACCTCATCTCTTGGTCTTCCAAACGATAACAAACCGTGTCTCGATCTAGCGCCGAAGCCGAGTACCGTGGTGTTGCCAATGTGGTTGCCGAAACTACATGGATACGAAATCTTCTCTTGGAACTACTCTGCCCTTTGTCCACAGCAACATTGGTTTATTGCGATAACATCAGTGCGGTATATCTCTCTACAAATCCAGTACAACATCAACGTACCAAGCATGTGGAAATTGATCTCCATTTTGTTCGTGAACGTATTGCACTAGGACATGTTCGAGTTTTTCATGTTCCTTCTTCTCATCAGTACGTGGACATCTTTACTAAGGGACTCCCTTCACCACTGTTCACAGGGTTTCGGTCCAGTCTTCACATCGTGCCTCCCGATGTTTCGTCTGAGGGGGAGTGATAGAATAGGAAACATGTAATATTCACTTTCCTTATGTGTAGCTCAGTTACTTGTAGAGTACTCCAATCCTTTGTATATATTATGATCGATATCAATAGAGAGAGACTAGGACATTATAAAGTTACAAATACGATATTACATAAAATTTGGTGTTTATAGTAAATAATAATATAGGTTATAAGCCTAAAAATTTGTAGCAAATCATTAGACATATACAATGTTAGAAATTATTGCAAATAATTTGAAATATACAACATGATACAATGTGCAGTAATTTCTAACTTATTGATTATCTATTAAAATAAAATATTATGTTATATAAATTTGGTGTTTATAGTAAATAATTATATATGTTAAAAGCCTAAACATTTGTAACAAATCACTGGACATATACAAAGTTACATGAAAAAAGGAATAGACCCTTCATTAATAAAAATCATTGGACATATACAATGTTTCTCTTTTGTGTTTTAAAATTACGACTTATAAAAGCCTAAATTTTATACATTTTTGTATAATATAGTGCTGGGTTTAATAAAATATTTTTTTTCCAAACGATAACTTTAGTGAAAAATGATAACGGCTAATACACAATTATTGAAATGTGTAATTAAGTTTGAACTAATTGCTAAGGTATACACTTAAATTTTTTTTTAACAAATAAATTAGAAAAACAAATGACAAAATAGGTGACACATGTCATCCTCTTATAATTTTAGTTTTGAGGAAACTTTAAAATATCTTATAAAATGGAACGAAATGAAAAGTATTATTGCGGGATGCGAAATTTTAAAACAGGGTATCGGTCGAAGAGTAGGCAGTGGCGACCACACTAATATATGGACTGATCCTTGGCTCTCCCTTGAAAATCCAACCCGCCCATATGGTCCCCCTACTCTCACCACTGCTACAAGCCGAGTATCGGACCTAATTAATCCCCTCTCTAACGAATGGGATTTAGATGCAATCCGTAACATTATACCTCACCATGAGGACCAAATAAAGCTAATCCCACGAAGCCGTACAAAAAGGGAGGACACACTTATCTGGCTATTCTCATCGAATGGAGAATACTCGTCCAAGTCAGGATATAGTACCATTTCCGTGAAAGATTCTCTACCAAGCCCACTTGTTTCTCGAGAAGAGATGGGCAAAAATACATTTGGAAAACCCATACAAGTCCAAAGATTAAACAACTTATGTGGAGAGGAGCTGTGGATGCTATGCCAGTTGGTGATCAGCTTGCCTGTCGCGGCATGAACCTAGATTCTCGCTGTAAAAGATGTGGTGGCTTGGAAACAATTAATCATGTCTTTCTTGAATGTTCTTTTGCCAAAGAAGTCTGGTCCTTGGCACCTTATGCTTCAAATGTTAACTGGATGCATGACTCCTTCATGATTTTTCTTGCCGACATATATGAGCTCATAATCCTCCCGCCATTAGGGCTTTCAAGAGCCCATCTATGTGCTTGGATCATCTGGTTTCTATGGACAACAAGAAATAAACTTATCTTCTCCGATCAATTATACACACCTTCTGAGATCATGCTAAAAGCCATAAGAGAAGCAAAATCTTGGCAAGAAGCTCAATCTCAAAAGGAACAACCGCTCACGTCGCCATGTTCAACCTTGACCAGCAAGAAACGAACCTACGGTTTTGCTTGTTATGTGGATGCAGCTTGGAATTCAAGCTCTTTGAACTGTGGAATGGGCTGGGAAATTTCTTCTTTTACGAATTCCTTGATCAGGTTTCAAGGACAGGAGGTGGCCACTTCAATCCCCTCCGCGTTATCAGCCGAAGCTTATGCGCTCCGGTCAGCTCTCAAGGCAGTGAGTGAGGTGAGCTGCGAGGACATCCAATGTTTCTCCGACAACTCTACCATTATTCAACTCTTGCGATCCCATGGCGATCACAAAGAGATTCACTTCCTACTCTGTGATATCCGGGAACTTATCCCTTTGTTTAAATCTTTTGAAATTAGCTACATTCCTCGTTTGGATAATGTAAAGGCCGACTCTTTGGCCAAAAACGCTCCTAGAGGTCTTTCCTCTGATCCTGTGCCTTAATAAAATATTCAATTGTCGAAAAAAAAAAAAAATAGAACGAAATGAGTAATAAATTTCATAGATTCACACAAAATCATTAAAATCATTTAAAATCTCAATAAAACTCTTTAAATGTCAAATTGAATACATCCCCTAATTTATTCACCTATATAAATTTATGCACCTTATATTCTCATAAGAGTATATTCTAAATAATAACAAGTGTATTCATAAATGGTAAATTTGTAATCCCATTGATCACTACTTAAAATAATAACAAGTGTATTCATAAGAATCTAAAATTGTAGATGGTCAATTTCATATCCGATTGATCGCTACTTTTAATCAAAGATTAATAATGCTACCATTAGAACCCTAATATTGTTGTTAGTGTTACGTAAATAGGAAGCTATAGACTACATTGGCAGTAAGCCTTAAGCATGTGAATGTGAGGGATGTGTTCAATCATTATTACATACAGAACGAAAGTGTTAATTGTGAATAAACAACAATTTTTTTATAATCCAAACATATATAAGGAAGAGTTGCCATCTTTACGCAATTGGCCAATGAAAACACACACAAATGGTTGTTCTCTCTGTCGGATAAAGAAGAAACCCTCTTAAGACCTGTTTTTTGTTCCTTTCTCTTGAAGAAACTCACCACTCAATACTTCCTTCTTATTTTTATATATAATCCATTACAAGTACTTTCTTAGAAATCGTATATAAAAATACTTTTTAATGTCTCTTTCCCATTCTCAACCAATATACTGTTCAATAGCTGGGATAAAATGATGAAAAAACAACAGAAATTTATTACTATTGACAGGAACCAATTTATAAACCAACCATATGAAGAGACCGACAATTTTTTATAAGAAACATTTATAGAAATGCTTTCAAAATCGTACTGAAGAATAAATAGCAAGATAAAATTTGTTTTTAATTCGAATTGTATGATGTGTAAAAGCGCCCATTTATAGAAATGCTTTCAAAATCGTACTGAAGAATAAATAGCAAGATAAAATTTGTTTTTAATTCGACATTGTATGATGTGTAAAAGCGAATTTAGGCTACAGGTTAAAAAGAAAGAAAGCTATAAAACAAACTCACTCCCTAATTTACCGCTGCAACTTTACCCTACTTTATTAATTTTTTTCACTGTGAAACTTAACGACACTGTCCTTTTTAATTTTTATTCCTGAAACTTAACGAAAACTGTTAAAAAACCATAAAATAGATCGTCCACCATCCTTAACGGCGCTACCTTACTACCTTCACCACTCCCGCGAGTAGAGTTAATTACCAACACTCGCCATCTTTACCCGTCCACGTGTCTATCATGCGTAAGGCAGATTGGAAAAAGAAAACGTAATCACAGGCGCGTGAATTGTAGTAGCGCGTGGGTGATCTCAATTGGAAATTCCATAAACAAGTAGAGGGTAAATTGGTCATTTAAGTCACCCTCGAGATCACTGTCTTCTTCTTCTCGCTTCGCTTTCTCCTTCTCCGTTATTAAAAAAAGCTCCTCTCTCTTCTTCTTCTCCACTTCGCCATTTCACAAAATCCAATCCCACTCGAGATCTTTCTCTTTCTCTCTCTCTCTCTGGTATTGTTAAAGCTACGATACGAAGAAGAAGAGAGAAACGAATACAGAGTTTTCGAAAATGGAGAAAAAGCAAGGATTCTTCTCTGCTCTTAGAGACGAAGTTGTGAGAGGTCTCTCTCCGTCGCGTTCAAGGACAAGGTCTCGCTCAGTTAGTCCCGCTCGTTCCAACACGCCCATGTCAGCTCTCACCTGGGGAAGGAAAAACCTCACCGGAGGCGGCGGATACTATATAGCGCAACCGGAGCTTTCAATCGGGAGATCTGGAAGTTTACGACCTGTAATGGAAGGTCCTGATCCAGACGAAGAAGGAGGAGGAGGAGGAGGGAATATAGGAGAATCTAAACGACTCGGGTCGAGTCTAGGTCACTGGGTCAAAGGACAGCTTTCTCGCGCTCCGTCGGTCGCTGCGACGGCGAGTTACCGGAGAAATGATTTGAGACTTCTTCTGGGAGTAATGGGAGCTCCTCTTGCTCCGATTCATGTCTCTTCCTCTGATCCTTTGCCTCATCTCAGCATCAAAAATACCCCAATCGTTAGTCTCTCTCTATCTTCTTCCTTTTAGAGCTCAGATTATTCATTTCAGGCTTAAGATCTCAGCTCTCGATTTGATTTTTCGTTATACAAATTTATGATTTTTGAAAATCTTAGTGGTTGTGTTTTTTCTTGAGAATGTTTTTCATTGGTCGTTGGTTGGTGGAAATTGACAACATTGGTCGTTGGTGGGATTTGATATTTTGGTTCTACAAACTATTGGAGACTGAGATTAATATAAACAAGATTTAATCTTTTCTTCTTTAGAACATTTACTGATTTTATTTCCTTTCTTGCAGGAAACATCATCTGCTCAGTATATTCTTCAACAGTACACTGCAGCTTCCGGTGGTCAAAAGCTACAAAACTCCATTAAAAACGCTTATGCAATGGGGAAACTCAAAATGATAACTTCAGAGCTTGAAACTGCTACAAGAACAGTTAGGAATCGAAACCCATCAAAGGCTGAGACTGGTGGTTTTGTTCTCTGGCAGATGAATCCAGACATGTGGTACGTTGAGTTAGCTGTAGGTGGTAGTAAGGTTCGTGCTGGTTGCAATGGCAAGCTCGTATGGCGACACACTCCTTGGCTTGGTTCTCATACCGCTAAAGGACCCGTCAGGCCTTTACGCCGTGGACTTCAGGTATAAACACTCTTAAAGATCCAGTTTTTTTTCCATGTTTTAGTAGTCGTAATGATCGAAAAGAACCTTACGGGTTTTGTGAATGATGCAGGGACTTGATCCGAGGACTACTGCTGCTATGTTTGCGGAAGCGAAGTGCATAGGGGAGAAGAAAGTGAATGGTGAAGATTGCTTCATTTTGAAGCTGTGCACTGATCCTGAAACGTTAAAGGCCAGGAGCGAAGGACCGGCTGAGATCATAAGGCATGTCCTTTTCGGTTACTTCAGTCAGAAAACAGGTCTCTTGGTTCACATCGAGGATTCGCATTTGACGCGGATCCAATCCAATGGTGGAGATACTGTTTTCTGGGAGACCACTTACAATTCGTCCTTAGACGATTACCGTCAGGTCGAAGGGATCATGATTGCTCACTCGGGGCATTCGGTTGTGACCCTTTTTAGGTTTGGGGAAGTGGCGATGAGCCACACGAGGACAAAGATGGAAGAAAGCTGGACAATTGAGGAAGTTGCGTTTAACGTTCCCGGTCTATCTCTCGATTGCTTTATACCACCTGCTGATCTCAAGTCTGGTTCTTTAACCGAATCCTGCGAGTACACACAAGAGGAAAGAGGGAAGAATAGCGCGGCCGCATTGTCTGCAGCTCACAGGGCTAAAGTTGCAGCCTTGGAGAATGGTAGCTTTGGAGATAACCGACCGGTTTGGCATACTGATGTCTAACAGTTTAAAGAGAGAGCTTATGACTAAACCAACCCTTGAAAGTAGCATTAGCCGATGGAAAAAGATCAGATGCAATGTGTTCATACGCCGGTAACTCAAGCTAACCCTTTTTTAGCAGCTTTCGTCGAATTAGGAATCAGGTTTGTTAGCATAACCGATGATTTGCGGTGTTCAAACAGAACCCGAATGAATCTTCCCTCTTTTTTACTCTAGTCCCTCAAGAAAATGGGATTTAAGAGTTTGGATTTGGATTTACTTATCTTTCAGTTTGGGTTTTTTTTTATTCTCACCTTCAATATTTTTGAGAAGGAGAATTGCCTGCATTAAGTGTTTGTGTTAAATCAGCAAAAAACTCTAACTAGGAATCTTGATTTGTTTATCTTTATTTATCAATCTATGGAGATAATGTTTGGTTTCTTTTTTGCTTTTTTCTTATCTTAGAGTCTTTTGTTAATGCGTATTGGCAATTTGTAGAAGAAAGTGAAGAACATAATGTGAACAAAACAAGAAAGATGCCAAAGAGAATATAACCAAAGACTACTAACATTACACATCCTACTAGATAATGTGAAAATGTTATATTTGGATTGGGTTAATCATGATAATAATAATAATGTGAACATAGATAGGCTCTGTTCCTACTTGTTTGCAGTCCTGCTTGTTTGTCAACTTATGAATGCTAAAGAGAGAAGACCCTCGAGACTCGAGTCCACACATACGTATATACACACGGTCACATTTATGAGTATCTACACTCGAGAAGATCTCGTTTTCATTGTTTTTTACAAAGTTTCAATTGTGCAATTGGTATAGCAACATTTTTTGTACTTTCTGTATACGAAGTTGAGTACTAGTATTTACTCTGTTAAACCACCATCGAATTCGCAAGTATTAGGGCTTCTCCAACGGAACGTCAAAACACCAATTTTTGACGTCCTCATGCTCCAAGGGAACGTCATCTTCATCACCAAATTTTTTTTTTTGGTGTTTTGTGAACAGTACCAAATTTGGTGTGGCACTGTTCACAAAACACTAAAAAAAAAATTTGTATTTTAATCTTTCTTCTATTTAAAAAAAAATATAATTTGGTGTTTAGCAATTGATTATGCTTAATAATATGATTAAATTGTTATTTTTGAAATGATTAACAGTTTATTTTTAATAATGTAAAAATTTAATTTTCAATTAATTTGAAAAATATATTAATAAGCAAATAAATTATAAAAATAAGTAACATATTAAAAATCAATTAAAATACTTTAGTTATTATTTATCACTTAATAATTAGTATTTATCAAAACTATTAAAAATGTAATTTAATTTCTTTTTATTTAAATTTATGCATTTTTTCCAAATTAACCTATTTTAATCTTGTATTTTATTTGTAATTAATCAGCTTTACAAGAATAATTAGTATTTATTAAAAATATACAAATATTAAAAGAATCTTAAATTTAATAATATAATAATACAAATTTTTTTGGTGTGAGATTTTGTGTTGTTGTTGGAGATAAAAAATAAAGTGGAACACCAAAACACCAAATTTGGTGTTGTTGTTGGAGTTGCTCTTAGTATATCTTTGGATGTATTAAATTAAATGTTGTGGGGATTAGATCTTATAAATGAAGGTGAGGGTCCATTTTGACCCTCTTTCAATGCTTCGGGACTAACTTTCTGCTTTTGGTAAAATTAATGACTTTTCTCAGATCACAACTGTCTTCACTTTCCTTCTTTAATATTATTGTTATTATTATTTGTTTACTATATTCCTTTCTTCTGTGGGGCAATTGCAAACATTCTAGGCAAAAATTTAATTAAATATGTCACTGTTCACAAAATCATTACGAGTATGCCACTGTTCATTGACTAAATGAAAAAAAAAGAAATCTCACTTTCTCTCTCATCTCTCGCACGCTCTTCTTCCAGATCCAAATTTTTTTTTCTCACAAAATCCTCATTTTTAAAATTGCAAATCGGATTTGGGTTATGGATCTAGAGTTTTTAATTCTCTCTCTGACTCCATTGGACGCAAACGCAGCGAGGATATATCTAGGATTTCCGATTCTCTTTCGTCCATGTAAATCTCTATAAATTCCTTAAATCGATTTTGATTTCCTGGATTGGAAGAAGAAGAAGAAGAAGAAGAAGAAGTTTAATCCATGAATTTGTTTTTTAAAATTCGATTTTTTTTGTTACAAATTTGAGTTTTTATTGGATTTTGGTTACGAATTTAAGTCTTTTATTCGATTCGGGTTACAAATTTGAGTTTTTGATTCGATTTTTGTTCAGATCTGGGTTTTGGTTTTTTTTTTTGGGTCAGATCTGTGTTTTGGTTGTTTTTTGGTCAATCTGGATTTTGGTTATTTTTAGGGTTTTCCAATTTATAAGGTTTTTAGAAGGTTTATAAGATTTTATAAGGTTTGTAAAGTTTTTAAAAGGTTTATAAGATTGTTTAAAAACTTTATAAAACTTTACAAAAACCTTATAAAACTTTACAAAAACCTTATAAACAGTTTTACACGGTTTTGAAATAGTTTTATAAATTTACAGTCGTTTGTGTTTGAATTTGCTTTGAGACTCCTCCTCCTCCTCCTCCTCCTCCTCCTCCTATCGATATAAATCTGCTCGATCTAATCTCAGATCAACGTTCTTCGTCAACAACAACACCTTTTCAAATCTTCTTAGCGGAAATCGCGACAGAGATCAGAGATAGTGAAATTAGAGATGACGAGAATCGAATTCAGTGACAGCAAAATCTGATCTAGTAGAGAAAGAGAGAAAAAAAGAAATTTGGATGAGAGGAAAAAAATCAGAAAATAGTGGCACGCTGGTAATGATTTTAAAACAGTGACATAATTGAAAAGTGGCATGCCAATAATAGCATAACTCAAAATTTCTATTCTTTGGTAGAGGCAATTTATGTATAAATATTAGTACTGTTTATTATATATTTTAATAGGATTTTTGAATATAAGATTCATGATTGTCGCCCTTTTGTAGTGGGGGCACCTTATATTGCAAAATTCGTAATCCCTTCGCTTATAAGATATGTCCTTTTTCCCCTTCTTTTGGGTAAAAAGTTTGAATTTTTCTTTCGTAAAGTCTTTCGAATTTTTATTCTTTTATGTTATAGCATTTGTGTTAAAAAAATTTCATTTGACTTGGCAATAATCATAAAAGTAATGATTTGTGAATACCATTACTTTTCTGTTATTTTATTTACTCCATAAATTAAATAACTATAACCAAATTCAAAGCTAAAATTTTGTGAAATCATTACTTTTATGGAACTATCAGAATGATTTGTGTAAACCACTACGAGTATTTTCTTGACTAGGTATCTTATCGCTTTTTAATTTAAAAATATTACATAAAACATAGTATTGCGCTGGTATTGAAAAAAACTCTTTAAATATTTAGTTTGGATCATAACCAGCCCATACTGTAACATCCCGAAACCAAAATGTGGATTTTGGTCAAGGGTGTCGATCGACACCAGGTGTGGGTGTCGATCGACACCAATGTTTCAAGTTGTTTTTTTGGTTTTGAATCAATTGCTCGGTTTTGTCTCGGTTTAGGATTGAAAACCCTAGGGGTTTGTTTAAAAGGATCTTTTGTCGTGGTGCAACCTGGTTTTAAGGTTTGGAGATCATAATTTCGTGATTGAGAGAGAGAGAGAAGAAGGTGTTTGTCTTGCTTTAGGTCTCAATCATTGTTTGAGAGGGCAGAACTGATCCGCGTTGGTAGAGAAGAGGAACGGTCGATCATATCGTGCCTGATCAGCGTGATATTTGGTAGGTATGTTCTTCTGTCTCTTAGGTATCTATAGGAAAAATTGGATCGTCGTTCCGATTTATAGATTAACAGTTATGATCGTTTTCCTGTGAGTGGTCTGTTCAGTTTCAGGATTCAATCAGTCATCTTGGGAAACATTTTTCTAGCGTTTGGGAAGGAATCAAGAGACGAGCTAGGTACAGTTGGAAAGCCCTTCCGGTCTAGTTTTCAGATTGGGTTTTCGATATGAATTTGGAGGTACGCTCCGATCTCTGTGATCGTTTTAATCCAGTGCGTCGTTCTGGTTTCTGGAAATCTGAATTAGGGTTTTGGGGAAACTCTAGTTGTGTGTTCTAGGTAATTGAGAAAGTGTTCCTCAGTGTTTTGGGTGAGATCAGAGGCTGCGAGGTCGCTGATTTCGTGTCCATATCCTTGTCATTGGTTTTGTCAAGGTGAGTGCGTGATCGTGGTTATGGATAATCGTTTGTTAGGGATGTTTAATGAATTGAGATGAAATGGATATTGTTGTTTTTTTTTTCTGGGTTGTTTTCGTATGATTTCGTGTTTAGATCGTACTGTTTACTGTTGGAAATAATCCTCGTTGAAACGAATCGAGCCGTGTGAAGATTTGGCTCGATCCTGGTTTCTAGGTCGAGGTGTCGATCGACACCTAGTGGTAGTATCGATCGACACCCACCCTGTGAATTTGTTGATTCCGTGTTTGTTGTGTCGATCGACACCGAGGTGGTGTGTCGATCGACACTGAGTTGCTTTGTGCAGATTACATTTAATTGTTTTTATTTCGGTAAGTTGGAAATTGTGATTGTTGGTTGATTGCGTAGTTTTGGCATTCGTTTATCCTTATTATATAACTGGTAGACGGGATGACCGCTTCACTGAGTATTTGTGATAATACTCACGCAACTCTTATTTCCATGTGTTGCATATATAAGAAATGTGAGATCGCGGAATCATGGCGTAGGATGAGGATAATAGGATTTTTATGTCATTGATTGTGTCTAGTGAACCTGGTGTCAGGTTGCTAGATTATTTATTTAGAATGTTGGAATTGAATCTGAATTAGTTGACTTGTTGGTTTAATTTGATGGATTGTTTAATTTGATTTTATGCTCGTGAGAATTTCCGCGGTAGAATTATCTAGGATTTAAAATAAAAAAAGCTTGGTTGTTTCACATATTCATATGGTTTATATACAGAAGTTACATTTAATATTTGGATTAAGAAGTTCGTTCCCAATTCACCATCAATAGTGTTGAAAGTTGCCACTCTCACCATTTTGAATTTGAACGCTTTTAAAAAAAACTTTGTGCTAAACACTTTACAAAAAGCCAATACCCAAAGTACAAAGTCCAAATCCAAATAGACCGAAATTTGGAGTCATTGATCGCATCATTAACTTATGATTAGACAACATATACTTCCAATTATATAATTTACTTCGAATATGGAAAATTCACAAAAATAACTTGCGATTAGTCAAATAAGCATGATCATGTTTATATACGATCTCTGCAAACCTAGCGACATAAATACGAGGGTCAAATGACAATTATTTGATTAATTGTTTATTTATATGTAAACGGATGAATTATTTGATTCCAGTAAAATCCAAAAGGCTTCTAAACAATAAACAAACGAAAGACCTCCAAGAGCGAAGGAGACAATTAAAAGTTTAATACTCTCTCCGTTTGTTTATAATTGATGTTTTAGGTTTCTACACACATATTAAGAAATTATTAAATTTATCTTGTTTTTTAAAATAAAACAATACTTTCTATTTATCCAATACATTTCAACCAATAAAAATTCAATCTGCAGAATTTAAAGAGTTAAAAACACAAAAAATCAATTAATGGTGCATTAGAAAGCGAAAACATCACTTATTTGTAAACAAAAAATAAATCTTAAAACATCAATTATAAACAAACAGAGGGAGTAAGGAATTATGTAGAGAAATTTCCTAAAATACCATCAAAAAAAGTTTTTGTTCCAAAACTACCATCAAAAAGTTTTTATTCCAAAAATACCATTAATTTTCAAAAGTTCCAAAAATAACACAAACTCAAAAATTGATTTTAAAGAGTTTTGAATTAAACTTTTTGGGTTTGGGTTAACTAATACATAATTAGGGTATAGTTTTTGGGGTTAGGGTTTAGATTTAGGGTTTAGGGTTTAGTTTTAAATATTTAAAGTTAATTTGAAATTTGTGATATTTTTGGAACTTTTGAAAAAATGGTATTTTTGGAACAAAAATTTTTTTTGTGGTATTTTTGGAACAAAAACTTTTTTTGGTGGTATTTTTGAGAATTGCCCAATTATGTAATAAACAATAAAAAAAGGAGCTCAAAATGGTTTGAGAAACACTATTTTTTACTTTGTGGAGTTCAAAATTCTCGCTTAATTGTCTCTGATACAAAAATTAAGTAAATCCGTACCGGCGACCGAACCGAAAATACTTTTGGGTCATGGATCAATGTGGTCCGACCGGGTCGAACCGGGTTTAATAGTTTTCTTTTAAATAATAATATAAATAGTTTTTGTATAACTATAATATCCAAAAATATAATATAGCCTTTGAATAAACATATATTTTTAAAAATTTTAAAAATTATTTTAATAACAAAAAAACTATTCAAAGACAAATTTTAATGAGAAATAGTTAAGTTTATATGTAAAAAAAATTAAAAACATTAAACCATAACAAAAATTAACTAAATTCAAAACTTTTTTTTTTTGTGGATAACTAAATTCAAAACTAGTATTTATTTCTATAAATTTTAATCATAAAAATTTTAAATATGGAAAAAAATGGAAATTTACCAAAAAAAAAAAAAAAACCTCAAACCCGGGTCAACCCAACCCGGCTAGCTGGCCGGTTCACGGTTGAACCCGGTCCGACCCCGATTCGGTCCGGTTTTCAAAACACTGAGTCTGATCTAAAGAGATTATAGGCAAACCCAAATCACATAGAGAAAACAAAAGAAATAAGAAAACAACAAAAATATTAAGAAAATAAAGACACATATTGGGTCAGATTGGTCACTCCGTTTAAACGGAGCGGTTGAATAGTAGATAATTTTTGATTGAAAATATTATATATTATTTAAAATAGAAATAATAATTTAAATTTTTTAGTTTGATTTTTATATATTTATATTAAAGTTAAGTATATACATATATTTTTCAGAAATAAAAAATAAAATATTTTATTTTAAAAAAAAATACAAACACCCGTTTGATAATTGGGGCGGTTGCAAACGGACTTGCGTCCAAACGAGGTTACCATTCGGAGCCATTATAACTAGCATGTGAAAGAACGTTTGATGCACTGTCATTTAGCCACTCTGTGTTTTTTGACTGCTTTTTTTACTCTCAGCTTTTTGTCTTTACCTATTTACACACAACCTCTTTGGATTCTTATCCTTTAGTTTTTTTTTACTCTGACCTATTTGTCTTTACCTTACACATACAATTTGTTAAAACTTAGACTCGTACTCTTTTAATTTTGTAGATCTATACTTATAATATCTTGATTGTTTCGAGTACGTTGGTCTAGTATTTTACATTTATGTTTTAAGTTTAGGAATATAACTCACGTGTCTAAGAACTAGCTCACTAGTTAATGAAATTTCGTTTTACAAGTTGATAGCTAAATCATTTTACATTATTATGATATTCATATGGGGTTCTACTATATTATTACTTTTATTTTCGTATTTTAATATGCATGATTTATAGATTATCACACATATAATGTATTAAGTTTCGTCGACCAAAAAAAAAAATGTATTAAGTTTCATACCAATCTACTAATATTCTACTATTGTTATTTTAAAAACTACACTCATTTGATTCTTAATGAAATAGATAAATCAAGAAAACAAACATCTATCCTTATAATAAAAAAACATCTAAAATAAATAACTTGAAGAAACGGAAGTAATATTAGTCAAGTCATGTTTGCTGTAAAACCATACTAGTATCATCATAGCGAAATACATGTGATACTTAGATATATGATCATCTCCTTATGCTTCACTTTCATATCTCAATCACAACAAAGGAAAATGTTTGTAATGAAGTTATAACCTTTGAGAATTTAACCCCAAAAAAAAAAAACACAACCTAAATTTGTGAAGCAATTTATAACCAAACTAAATTTGTGCTAGGTTTAACCCATAATAAAATTAAACAAGTTGTCGGCAAAATGATTGTACAAAAAAATAAAGGAAATGAAAAGGGTGGGTTTCAGTCATTCATTGATGTGAATAATGCCATTGTGAATGTTGACAGTTATGTTATAGAATTTATTTCCATGAAGACTTGTAATATTACCCATCTCTAAGGGCACTTTAAACGTTGAACTATCCTTTTTTATCTTTTCATTTTTCTTTTCTTGTAGGAGTGCCTACCACCTATTAAACATAATAAACATTGAATTTGACCATAATATAACAAATCTGATATATTGATTATATTAGAGCATCAACATTGCAGATCCAGCAGAGTCTAAAGTGGTGTTCCTATAATATAACAAAAAAAAATCTATAATTAAATTCATAACCATTTAACCTAAATGTATTGGATATCATTATGACACATGAGCTAATTTTTGCTACTTTACTAATTATAATTTTTTTATTGGCTAATGAGCAAATTAACCAATTATATTATTATAATCAAAATATTTTGATTATTCAGAACAAAAAAAAAATTGATGATATTATTATACCCATGTTGCAAAACTAGGAATCTTATTTTACAACATAGTCGATCATAATAAGCCGAGCGTAATTAAGACCACTGCAAAATATTTATAAGATGCAACATTTCATCCGTACGTAAACAAATTTATCTGAATGATTCGGAAAAACTGTCTATTTCCCCACCGTAACTATGACATACACATATAACTCCATGAAATGTTTGCCTCCGCACAGATATCCACCAACTGGAAGTTCCATGTCTATTTCCCCACCGGATGGAAGTTAAATGTCCAGTTCCCCACCCGTGTCAATTTTGATTGGTTTGACTGGTTTTAGACTGGTTTTATTTCGGTTTTGGATCTAAACCGACCCAAAACCATGAAATTGAACCAAATTAATTCAGAAAATAATAATTTATTTAAAAATAATAATAATCATCACAATAATTTTTTTAAATTCGTAAAAAATTGACAAAAAATTCTGAAACTTTTAAAAAAAATTCTGAATTTTTTTAAAAAACAATTAAATTTAAAATTTCCAAATTTATAATCTTTAAAACTTTAAAAACACTTTTAAAAGCATACATTATTGTAAAATTAAATTTAAAACCGAATTTATGATTTTTAAAGTGTTTAAAAAAATTCTGAAACTTTTTAAACAACAATTTCCAAATTTATAATCTTCAAAACTTTAAAAACACTTTAAAAATCATAAACTATGAAATAAAGCAATGAATTTTAGATTATAAAATCCTAACTTGTTTAGATTATAAATTTAACTTTTAAAGTGTTGTTAGTGTATATAAGGGTCCCTGTATATAATTTTTACCGAGTCAAGTTTTGTAAAATCCTAACTAGTTTTTTGTAACTTAAATTTTATAATCTAAAATTCATACCTTTATTTGATAATTTATGAAATTCAACACTTTATAATTTAAATTTTACTTAGCTTCTGTTATGATTTTATGATGATTTTTACAATGATTTTCTGAAACCTAAAAAAAATTGTTTTTACAATGATTTTTTAAAAATAATACATTCGGTTTTAAATTTAAAAACCTAAATTTAACTTTAAAATTTCCAAGTTTATAATATTCAAAATTTTAAAAACACTTTTAAAATCATAAATTTAAACAAGTGTTTTTAATCTTTATTTAAACAAATAATATTTATTTTTAAAATAATAATAAACATCACAATAAGTTTTTTGAAATTCGTAAAAAATTTAGCACGAAGTTCGGGATAATAGGATTCTTATGTGGCACAAGGAAGCCCGATATGGCTAAAAAAACTTTGAGATGATGATCGACCCGGTGATATAGGGAGCTCCCACACCTGTAGCGTTCGTGATCGTTGGGGAAAAAATCTGTTAACTTTAAAAAAAACAACTTTAAAATTTCCAAATTTATAATTTTCAAAACTTTAAAAACACTTTAAAAATCATAAATTCGGTTTTAAATTTAATTTTACAATAATTTATGATTTTAAAAGTGTTTTTAAAGTTTTAAAGATTATAAATTTTGGAAATTTTAAATTTAATTGTTTTTAAAAAAAAATTCAGAATTTTTTTTAAGAGTTTCAGAATTTTTCCCCAATATTTTACGAATTTTAAAAAAATATTGTGATGTTTATTATTATTTTTAAACAAATTATTATTTTCTGAATTAATTTGGTTCAATTTCATGGTTTTGGGTCGGTTTAGATCCAAAACCGAAATTAAACCAGTCTAAAACCAGTCAAACCAATCAAAATTGACATGGGTGGGGATAGACATTTAACTTTCATCCGGTGGGGAAATAGACATGGAACTTTTAGTTGGTGGATATCTGTGCGGAAGCAAACATTTCGTGGAGTTATATGTGTATGTCATAGTTACGGTGGAGAAATAGACAGTTTTTCCGAATGATTCAGCCATAATATCCACACCAACGATTTCTGAAATTTTCATATTTCATACATGTTTTTTTCTCTAGTAGTGATGTGACGTAAGAGAAGATCGGTCATAAAATTTTACTGCCAGAATAGAAATGATCGAGTGCATATTTTTAGATTCAATAATAAATACAATAAAAACAAATTAAAGAAACAAAAGTAGAAAAAAAGCCATGTGTTGATGAACATCATGTAAAAGTTAGTTGTGTGACCGATCCCAAGCTAAAGACTGTCCACTATTGAGTAGTCACATATCATGATTTGCTTGCATTAGTATCATATATCTTCAGTTTAAAATATTTGGTAAATTTTTATCCCAGTATGATTTAGACTGCATCAAAACATATTTGCCTTTAATATGTAACAGCAGAACCCATGAAAACTAGTAGTATTTTAAAACAAAGACCGATTCAATATTGGTTTAGGTTCATGGATTACCAATCTACGGCAGTAAGGGCATTCTTTATGAATCTCAAGCCAAGGATCAAGACAATCCGAATGGTAAATATGGCTGCATTTTAACTGTATAAGTTTATCGCCATTCGCTATAGACTCTCCAAACAAATGATACAACATTCCCTCTTCTCAGATCGACTAACTCTAAACCGTTATTGGCGCATCAAAGCCTGTGGTTAAGGGAGGCCCGAGAAGGGTCGGATCCTAAACCAAAATGGGATTGAGAATTTTTGGGATAGAAGCGCTTCGATGCGATAGTCATGCTCGGGGTCACCGGAATCGTAATTCGACTTAGAAAGGATTAAACTTGAACTAGAGGTATGAAAAACATAAAATAAGATGAGATAAATTTGGATCACAAGTTCACAACGATTAACTTTGAGGAGATTTGATCGAATATTTAAGAAATCTATAATAATACATTGTTTAGTGTTTCGATAATCGAATCAGTTGACTCCAAAAAAATCATAGAAAGCGAATAAACGCACTCAAGCGGCGAATGGAGGGAAAGCGATCAGAAATGACGTTATGCACCACGTCACCGAAACTCTATAAGACGGCGTCGTTTTATCGCATTAAACAAAGAGTTAATTTTTTTTTTCCTTTAAAAAAGATCGATATATCAAACATTCAAAAATATTTTCACCATTTACCTGAAATTTGAGAGCATATCTATACAAAAATCGTTTGGCATTAGTCGCTACCTAAATTAGTTACTAACAAAAAAAGAAAAGTCATCATCCCAAACGAATTAGCTATTGAACCAATGAACCATATATCATCCATCATAGGTATGAACATGATCATAAATTCATAACCAAACGTTTATACGTATACCAATATTCCTTGGGATTATTCAAATATAGTTACATGGCAGTAGTCCCTTTCACAGTCATAAGATTAGTAGTAATTAATAAGTAACATATTTAATTTTGTTTCTAATAATTAAGGAAAGTGACTATCATGGTCAGGTTTATCAACACCGTCGACGTTCCTAAGCCAAAAGGTCATGTCGAAGGAGGCAGCACCGTCTGGAACGTCGTTCATCACCGACTCTTGTCCCGGAGGAAAGAATATTCCGGTACGTGGGTGTGGGATCCAACTGAGCTCATTAATTTCCTCATCGCTGCAACGGTTCATCTCTTTTCTCTCATCCCAATGATCGGACATATCTTGAGAATAGTCGACCACGACCATCGGATTTGGTTTTGCAGCTTTGTTGCTTATCCCTGCATGCCCTTGGAATTGCTTCCAACTCCTAACATCACCATTATTACAAACTAAATTTACTTTTATACGTTTATTAACATATTTTAACTACTTGTAGTTTCTTATAGCTAGTATATGATAACAAGATTTTAGAAAAACATATTGTGGAAAATGTTTTATATCGTATGAATTTATTTTCATTCGTCCAATGATAAATATTTTGTTTTGCTTTATAATATATAAAAACGATTATTTATGTGGGTCTTTTCACATGTTTATGACGAGTTTTGTTGTTAGTAGCATTTGATTAGTGAAAATAAAAGAAGAATGATGAGAAAAGTTGTTGCGTTGACCTTAACAGAAACTTTGGTGCTTTAATTGGCGATCCCATTTCTTCCCATCAACTATGTGAACTCAGAACATAGACACAAATTAGTTTTATTTTATTTTATTATGTTTATATATTTAGAATTATAGAGTATTTACCTATATTTGAATTGACAATAGTATGGGTATATTTCTATCACGTTCTCTATAAGTTGAGCTTGTGTTCTGAAATCTATTTGATCTATTCTCTATATATACACACGAGAAACCGTACGGCTAGAGAATCTAGTCAGTGGGGAGAAAAAGAAGAAGAGGACAATACATTTTCTCTAACAATTTATCAGTTATTACTTATTAATTTGTTTTGTTTTTGAAACTAAAAGAGAAGTTATCAGTTGGTACTTGCTATTTTAAAAGATTTTAACGTGTGGATCCTTTTCCATCGATCAAGTGTTAGGTGGGAGATTTAGGTTTCAGATTCCAGAATATGCAAGGTAAGTAGTTGCTGATTATGGGTCATGGGTGTATATGTATGTAAATTTCAATATGTTGCTGTTTGAATTATCTATCATATTCCATAAAGTATATGTTTTTAACTATGATCGCCTGTATATGTGGCATTTGTGGATGGTTTGGTATGTTTATCATAGACTATATTAATTAAATTTAGTGTATAAAGATGAAGAAAAAAGGTAGAGAATTTAACGTAAAAAGTCTTCAAGAATATCAAAGTACAAAAGTGTTATTGTTTATTAAAATAAATTAATGCCGATTAACGAGTGCCGTTGGTTCTAAAGAAGTCCCGAATTTAATCCGATTACGATATCGGGTGGTGATAAATGCAAGAAGTATATATTTCAACATCACGCGTATAGTTGTAGATGTAATTCTTCTATTAGAGCCGTCTCAAACTTTATAGAAATCTCAAATTTTATAGAGATCTTGTTCAAATATCAAAATTAGACCCTAAATATTATTTGTTTTTAATCGTTAATTATATAAAAAAATTACATATAACTTATCGTAATGAATAGTTTATAATTATAAATATTTTTTTTCTTATTTTTTTTATAACAAATAAAATTTTATTACTCAAATTTTTTCATTCATACAATTACAACTAAAAAATTATATTTAAACAAAGTCATTCTTCTTATCGATCAAAGAAGAATCCCTTCGAATCTTTTTTAGTTTGAGTTTGTAATTTGAAAAATAAATTTACTTAGAAATATAATAAAAGGAATATTTTGTATATTAGATATCATAAACAACATATCACTAAGTAAATAAATAAAAACATGAAGTACTTTAAGATGATCTAATTAATAAAAAATATTTAAATGTAGTCAAGTAAAAACCTAATTAATATTCAAAAGCCCTTTTCCTTTAATATTAACAATTGATACTAATTCCTACATCATTTTCCTATGCTAATTATATATATCAAAGGTAAGTAATCCTTAATTTAGTTCTTTTTTATTTGGTTGTCTAAATAATTTTTTTTTTTAAAATCTTTAATGGTTAACAAACTCAAATCTTTTTAATAACATATACTTATATATAAAAAAATATTTTTGGGTCCTTCTAAATTATGGACCCTGTTCGACTGCACTACTTGCACACGTAAATAGACGCCCCTGGCTTCTACATATAAAGGAAACTTAATGACAGAAAAGCTAGCGAAGAGATAAAAGAATAACCCAAACTTCAAAAGTGTTAGGAAAATTTGATATTTAATCACGTTGACTGTTGCATGCATGGATCGTTATGCCTTTTTAAATAAGCGTTAGGCATGCTAGACAATAATTTCGGGTATATTTCCTACCAAAAAAAATAAAATTCGGGTATATTTATACTTTCATTTCTACACGTTTGTCTTTTGTAATGTTAAATGCTGTTTCCTAAGTTTTTCTTTTATTTCTTCTTTTCTTTACTTCCAAAAGTTTCACCACGGAAACTTTTTCAAATTGTACGAACTTTAACGTATGCTTAACTAAAATATAATCTGCAACCTTTTTAATAGGAAACTTAGCATATATTCCGTGATGCACACTGTGTAGCTTCATAAGGAAAAATGCGAAATCCAATGGAAGAAATCTGTTTAAAAGAAAAAGATGAGACTATTTTACCACAAACAAATTCAATTCAACTAATCGTTTCTTTTGTCAATTTCAGTAAAAAGTTGTGAACAACAAACACTCAACGTTGGTCTTAGTTATTCGACGTCATTGGTTGTTATAACTTATAATCTTTAACCGAGATACGCATATTTTGAAAAACATGCGATTTTTGGAGTTGACAAACTTATTTGAGTAAAATAGCTAGAATCATAAATTTGTTTAGGAAGGTGATATTGGTATACTCTATCTTAATACGTTACCTGAAGCTAACTGTTATCGTTTTTTGGTCCGTATTGATGTCTAATGTCTTAGGAATTTTATCATCCCAATTCAAAAAAGAAAAGAAAAAGATCTAAAGAGAAAAGCCAATTACACTTCGTCTACACGATCTCTATGCATGGATGACTCTGATTATTACCTCCAATTGATCGAAACCAAAGTATCGTCTAACCAAATCCACTCCGGACTTCGAATCATTTTGAAAGGTCTATGAAGTCACCCAGCGAAAGTATGAAGGAATAGCGGAATTAAATTGGTGATTAAATTGAATTTCGGTTCACATAGTTTTATAAGAAAAATCAAAATGAAAAAGAATGTTTTTCTTTTAATCCAAAACTATTGAAAGAAACATTGTTAAGATGTCTTGTGTATCATTGGTGTAAAGAACCTCTCAACCTCAGGTGGGAATCTTCATTTTTTTTTTTTTTTTGATAAAGGGCTTTAATTTAAATGCAAAAGTAACTATTAAAATGATATGATAATGAAATTATATAGTTTGAGAGAGTTTTTTATGATAAACATAAAGAGTTAACAAAATAAACTCCTAAAAGAGTTAGAGATTGCTAAGGTAGCTAAGAGATTGCTACCCAAAACATTTCCTTGCACAACTTCATTTGCCAATGAACCTATAGAAGGAGTTGAGAGCGCTACCAAGTTAGGAGGAATACTAATTATTGGTGTAGTGACTGTAGCAATGGGAGATGAGCTACACGCTATATCGGAGGTAGATGTAAACTCAGTTAGGAGAGCGTTTAGAGTTTCTTGGGAAAGGTTAGCGTTTTCTAACGCAGTTGAGGAGGACAAACCAATTAAATTGGTAATGGCAATTGGGGTTGATGGTTCAACATCAGTGAGAGGCGCAGAGCTTGTAGCCATAGTAGCCTTATTAGCAACATGGCATCCATGAGCAGAGACAGGAGTAGTAAGAACACTAGAGCCAAGAGCAAAAGTTAGACATGCAGGAGCAACTAGATCATGGGTGCAACTAGAGGTAGTCTTTGGTGTAGCACTAATAGTTTCAGTAGGTTGACTTAGAAGAGGACACCTAGATTCTTTATGTCCAAGTTGTCCACATCTCTGACATGTAGATTTTTTTTTTCAATTTTTTCTACTTCGTCTTATCCTCGTTTCTCATTTTTCCTTTGATGTGACGTAGATTTATAATGACATGTATAATGAACACACTGTCATAAATGTCTAAAACCTTTTTAGAATTAAATATATTAAATTTATATTGGATCTTTTCTAGTTTTAGACACTCAAGGATCCTAAATTTAATATATTTAATATTAAAAAGTTTTTAGACACTTATGACAGTGTCTCCATTATAAATGTTCTAAGAGCATGTACATTGGTAACCCCAAGGGGTCTAAAGTGGGTGTTCTAATAATATAAAATTATTAAAATGGTTGTAAAAGGAAGAAAGAGAGTGTTAAGAGAGTGTTTTTGTGGGGTATATTGAAATATAAAATTAATAAATTTGAGTAAAAAGAGTAGAGAGTGTTTAAAAGGGAGAGAGAGTGTGTTAAATTGGATCTTTTTGAGAGTATTTAAAAGAGAGAAAGAGTGTGTTTAAATATAAAACTGAGTAAAAGGATGAAAGAGAATGTATAAAGTTGAGTAAAAGGAAGAGAGAGTGTGTGTTTTAATAATTTTATATTAACTTTAGACACCCCGAGGGGACCAATGTACATGCCCTAATTGTGCTTTAATTTAGAACCTATATCTCAAGTGCAACGTCTAGCTTTAATTTCCAAAAAATAAGAATTGTGGTTCAAGGATAAATAAGAAATAAAATATAAGTGTGAGTTTTAAGACATGATTAATTTGATAATATAGCCGGTCCTAAGAAATAAAAATCGGGACCCTAAAATATACATAAAATCAAAGCACAAAATAGCATAGAAAAGACTCTAAACTTCTTGTTTAAAAAAACCATCTAGATCATTTAGGTTGCAACTTTTCATTAAAAAAAACAATTTGCTAGTTATTTAGGTGAGTTGGTTTTACATTTTGATTTATTTTGGTTGTGACTTTTCGTAAAAATAACTGTTAGTATTATATTTTTTCGTCAAGAGCTCCAAAAAGATAACCGTTTCATAGTTATAATTAAAATGTGACTTTTCGTTTACAAAACCGCTGTATTCTATTTTCCAAAGATGTGTATTTTGTAATGAATCGTTTTAATACTTTTTTTAATAGTTGCGACCTTTCATAAAAATACCATTCTGTCTTAATATATGTGTCTTACTAATTGTTCTATGTATTCTTAATCATGGATTCATATTTTATAACTAACTTTAAAAACAATAATCGTCAAAAACGCCATTCTATTTTTTTATAATTATTTAAAAGTTTTGATCTTTTCATTATTCTAGAAGTTCATATAACTCTTAATTTGTTTAAAGAATTTTGGATTATTGTAACGACCGTAACCCAAATAATGGATGATTTTGGGTGGTGTCGATCGACACCAATGGGTGGTGTCGATCGACACTAAGTTTCTGGAAACCGAAGGTTTTGTTTTAAACCGCGATTTTCACGCGGTTTGATTAATGAAAACCCTAAGCTCGAGTATTTAAAGCGTATGAGATCGTGGAATCGAGGCAAGGACGGGGGATGATAGGATGTCTTTTATTGCTTATGTTGTTGGTTTTAGTAACTGGTTAGGTTGCTAGTGATGTTCTGGTATTGTTTATTTGGAATGGTTTAGGATTATTTAATGTTTATGCTTCCGCGTGTTGTGCACTTTGAGTAATTAATGTTATTTAAAAAAAAAAAAATGCGGGTGTTACATTTTGGTATCAGAGCCCTTACGGTTCTAGGGCTGTTAGTAGTTGATTGATTTGAGACTGTTGTTGAATTGACTATGAGTAGTTAGTTGATTCTGTGAGTTGTAGAGTCTTAGATCATCCTCCCGAGCCTTCAGTGTGATTCCACGGTAAGTTGTGTTTTTGTTTCCTTGTGGCTTTTAGTAGCTTAGTCTGTGCTTTGGGGATAGTGTAGTGTGCGATGGCTAGAGTTCCAAGAGGTCGTGGTGGCAGAGCTGGTGGCCGTAGAGGCCGGAGTTGTGGTCGTGGGCGTGGTCGAGGTTGTGTGTCTTCGTTGTTTGAGTGGGAGTCCCAGAGTGAGTCCTCGGACCAGGTGGTCGTTTTGCCTGCGTATCAGGAGTTGTCAGAGGGCTCGGTCAGTGTGTCGGTTAGTGCAGCTGAAGCGGGAGTTGGTGCTAGAACTTCGGGTGCGGCGAGAGGCCCAGGTGCAGGTGGTGCTTCAGGCGGAGCTCAGGATCCGGAGGATCACATGTCTAAGATGTTAGCATTGATCCTGGAGCGGTTACCAGGTGAGGTACCAGTGCATGCTCCAGCGATGACCCCGAGGCGGCAATTTTTAGAGATGTTGAATGAGATTCGAGATATGGGTCCATTGCCCTTCTCAGGTGGAGGAGGACCCAGAGCGGCCAATGAGTGGCGGTGGAGGATAGAGCGTAGGCTTCGTTTTATCAGATGTCCTGATGAGTTCAGAGTGGAGCTGGCAGCAGGGTTCTTGGTTGGAGATGCTGATCTCTGGTGGACAGGGGTTCAGGCCAAGAGGAGGCGGATAGTGTGGACTTGGGGCGATTTCTTGGGCGAGTTTAATGCCAAGTATTTCCCTTAGGAGGTGTTGGATCAGTTAGAGTTGCAATTCCAGAGTATGGTTCAGGGCAACCGAACAGTTCGTGGTTATGATGCTGAGTTCAGCAGGCTAGTGGTCTATGCGGGTAGCGACATGGATGAGGAGCGAGCCCAGATGGCCAAGTTTGTGGCAGGACTTCGGATCGGGCTGAAGAAGCCTGGCATGGCTTCCAGGTATGCCTCGAGGGTAGAGTTGGTGGAGGCTCTGGTAGCGATTGAGGGCTTAGCGGAGCAGTTCGAGGATTGAGCTGGTTCTTTTGTTTTCTTTTGGTTTTGGCAGCCAGGATTTGGGCTTTGGCTTTGTTGTTTTGGATTTTTTTTTTTTCCGTTTGTGGTTTGAACGGTTTTGAGATTTAAAATTAATAAGATGAGTATTTCTTATTTATTTGCGATTGTATCTTTGCGGTTGTTTGAGGGATGGTGGTTTCCCGAGTGCAGTTTTAGGAGATGCGTATTTCTCCAGAGGGATGAGGATTTCCCAGTATACTTGTTTAGGAGATGAGTATTTCTCCAGAGGGATGAGGAGTTCCCGGTATACTTGTTTGGGAGATGTGTATTTCTCCAGAGGGATGAGGTTGCCCTGTATGCGCATTAGGATGGAGATCTTTCCCTGAGTGTCGGAAATTTGGGTGAGGTGCTTCGGAGTTGAGGTGTGGATTTTTAGGAAGTCAGTTGTGTGCCCTTTTTGTTCGGTAGGAGTAGTTTTGTTTTGCTAGAATAGATTGCGTGTTGCGTGTTGTTATCAAGGAAGGTATTCTTAGTTTCAGATGATTGTCCACGTATGTGTTGATTACCCATAGGGAGTGTTTTCCTATATAGAGCCAGAGCTTGAGGGAGACGTCCTGAGAGTGGAGTGGCATCGGCATCGTTACCTCGAGGGAGACGTCCTGAGAGTGTGATGATGACGGTAAATATGAGTAATCAATAGTTGACCGTTGCATGAGGATGTAATGGAATACAGAACTTGATGATATTCTTGTGCGTTCGGTTTCAACGACCGGGATATCAGATGTAATGTCTTGGTTGTGCATGTTCTTGTTTGATTATTGCACAATCGATCGATCCAATTCTGGGTCTACAAATGGTTGTACATGTTCTTGTTTGATTGTTGTGCGATCAATTGGACAGACCTAGGCAGGATTTGGGAACATTTCATCATGGTATTCCGGGCTAGGAGCCTTGCGCGTTCTGTTAGAGTTTTGTTTTGGTCATTATCGTGGTAGTGTGTGAACGTTTCGAGACTAATAAGATGGAGTTGTCCCTTATTCATCTCGGTGTTGTTATAAGAGGAGTTTTCTTATATGTGTTCGTGGCGATATTCCGGGATTAGGGAGTATCGAGTTGGCCACGCGAGGTAGTTTTGGTCGGTAGATGTTTATAGACGTTTTAGAATTTATTACTCTAGGGGCTGCGGTCTCGAATAACTTATTCATTTTATCTGGAGATGATTAGTTCTTCAGCGAGGATGATTAGTTCCTCAGAGGAGATGATTAGTTCTCCTGTATGCTCTTTGGGATGTCGAGTTTCCATTACGAGTATCGAGGGATGATTAGTTCTCTCGAGGGGATGATTAGTTCCCCTGTGTACCCAGAGCTCAAGGGATGCGTCCTGCGAGTGGAAGGGACACGAGATACCGATAGCTCAAGGGATGCGTCCTGTGAGTGGGAGGGGTGTCGAATGAGTTAGGAGTAGTAGATGTCTGGAACGAGCGTATAGCATGAGACTGAACTAGAGCCTTGAAGATCGAGTTTTAGGATCTCGGATTGTTGTGACCGGTTTGGGTCGGGTGTCGAGTTTGTGGCCAATAATTGGCGGTTTTGTCAGGATTCGAGGACGAATCCAGTGTTGGTGGGGGAGAATTGTAACGACCTTAACCCAAATAATGGATGATTTTGGGTGGTGTCGATCGACACCAATGCGTGGTGTCGATCGACACTAAGTTTCTGGAAACCGAAGGTTTTGTTTTAAACCGCGATTTTCACGCGGTTTGATTAATGAAAACCCTAAGCTCGAGTATTTAAAGCGTATGAGATCGTGGAATCGAGGCAAGGACGGGGGATGATAGGATGTCTTTTATTGCTTATGTTGTTGGTTTTAGTAACTGGTTAGGTTGCTAGTGATGTTCTGGTATTGTTAGAATTTGGTTAATTGTTTATTTGGAATGGTTTAGGATTATTTAATGTTTATGCTTCCGCGTGTTGTGCACTTTGAGTAATTAATGTTATTTAAAATAAAAAAAATGCGGGTGTTACAATTATTTTGTTAAATTATCTAAAATTTCAATGTAGACAATGTAAATTCGTGTATTTTTAAAAATATTTTTTAGTGTCGTATTTGTTTTTGAAAAATTATTTTACGATTAGTTTGTAAAGTTGGGTCCTTTGAAATTAGTAAGGTCATGTATGCTCGAATTAATTTCTAAAGTCGTATTTTTTTTCAAAAAACCGCATTATGATTATTTTGTAGGGTTGTATCCTTTCAATTTTTTTAAGTCCCACCTCTTTGAAAATAACTGTTTTATGGTTATTTTGTAGAGTTGTGTCTTTTCGGGTGGTGTCTTTTGAGTCGTGACCTTTCGGAAAAAAATTCTTCTATATACTTCTTTTGTTTAATTTTTTTTATTTATAGATCAAGTTTTAAGTTTTTTTCAAGCATGATAATTATACAAAACGTCAAAGAGGATTCTGTATTTTCAAAAAGATTTTGTAGAATCACGTCTTTTCCAAAAATATTGTTTTATATATATATATTTTTTTAAGTTATGTCCTTAAGAATTTGTAGGATCGTGTATTTTTGAAAATAATTTGTAGAGTCACATTAATCCAAAAATCTGTATTATGGTTGTCATGAAGGGTTGTGTCATTTTAAATTTGTAAGGTCATGTCTTTTGAAATAACCACTTGATGGTTGTTTTGTTGAGTTATGTGTTTCCAAGTGATACCTTTTGAGTAGTAACTTTTATATAATTCTTACAAGTACGGTAATGATAGAAAACGTCGTATGATTCTTCAAAACAAACTAAAAAAAATGTAAGTTCATGAAATTCTTGATTGTGTGAAAATTTTGGGATTCTTATGACCATACAAATGTTAAGATTTTGTATAAGAATTTAGAATTGTATGAACTTAAAACAATTTAGATAATGCACATTTTATGGCTAAAGTTGCATTTTTTTGTTCTTTCGGTTTATATATAGTTGTTGTTGTATGTTTTCATTTTGAGTTTGCGACTTTTCCTAAAAATATCTTTTTAGTAAATGTTTTCAAAAGTTTTGCTTTTCATTATGACGGTTTTGCCAAGATGTGCGAATAGGATAACCATTTAACATGATAATTATTGTAACACCCGCATTTTTTTTAAAGAAATAAATAATTAGTCCGGATTAAATGATCCCAATCACTTAATCCTCAACGACTAATTCAGGGTGAAAAATCACGCGGAAACAAAACCAATTAAAATTCCAAAAATAATTCCAATAAAATGAATAACCAAATTCCAACAATTTAACTCCAGGGAAATTCTAAGTCTAACAATTCCAGAAATAAACTAGCAACCTAGCAGGCTACTAAACTCAAATAAGCATAAATAAAACAAGTCCTATCATCCCTCGTCCTCGTCTCGATTCCACGATCACATCTTTCCTTTACCTGCAACTCAAAAGAAACCGGGAGTTGCGTGAGTATTATCATAAATACTCAGTGGAGCGGTCATCCCGCCAACAGGATTAAACGCAGAAACAGTTATCACGCTAGTAAAACAATTAAAATAGAAAACCATTTTTTATTTCCAAACAAATAATTTCTTAACCATTTTAACTCAGGTGTCGATCGACACAGCCAAGGTGTCGATCGACTATAACAAACTCGCTTATTACAATTTTACGAGGTGTCGATCGACACAACCTCTAGGTGTCGATCGACACCTCGTTGCAGAACCGAGGATCCGAGCCTATCCTCTCATGGCTCGATCCAAGGACTCAACGGTTAAACCACCAACACAATATGACTAGAATTCATCAATAACACCTCCAATAATCAACAATCATCACGAAAACACTCAATCTAAGAAGTAACAATCGATTCCTAACGAGAAATCTGCGATCACGCACTCACCTCGCTAAACGAAGAGGATGAATGAACGGGAACAACGACAAACCGACTGATCACGACCACGAAACCACTGCTCCCTCGCTAGAACTGCAAGGAAACCGCTCACGAATGCTCCACAAACACGAATGGTGAAGAAAACTCCGAGAACTCGAGCAAAACGCAACGATTCATGCTCTCTCTTGATTCTCTCTTTTCACCCTTTTTCTCTCTGGTTTCTCTTTTTTCCTCGACGGCTCGTGATCTCCCAGCGAATAAAAGATCGAGCCTAGGGTTTTTCTTTAACCAACCGCGTAAAAATCGCGGTTTAACACATTTCAAACCGGATTCTGAAACGTAGTGTCGATCGACACCACCCTTAGGTGTCGATCGACACCACCCAAAATTCCCTAATTTTGGGTTACGGTCGTTATAATTCTCCCCCACCAACACTAGATTCGTCTTCAAATCCTGTCAAAACCGCCAATTAAGGCCATAAACTCAAAACCTGACCCAACCGGTCAAAAACTATCCAAGATCATAAGACTCGATCTCGGAGGCCCTAGTTCAGTCTCATGTTTATACGCCCGTTCCTAGACATCTATTACTCTTAACTCATTCCACACCCCTACCACTCGCATGACGCATCCCTTGAGCCATCGGTGTCTCGTGTCCTTTCCACTCTCAGGACGCATCCTTCGAGCTCCGGATACATAGGGGAACTAATCATCCCCTCGAGAGAACTAATCATCCCTCAATACTCGTAATGGAAACTAATCTTCCCAATGAGTATACATGAGAACTAATCATCTCCAAAGCGAATGAGTTATTCGGGACCGCAGCCTCTAGAGTAATAAATTCCAAAACGTCTATAAACATCTATCGACCAAAACTACCTCATGTGGCCAAAAGTCGATACTCCCAAGATCGGAATATCACCGCCACGTGATCCACACCGGTCACCACAACACATAGGAACATATAAGAACTACTCATCTTATAGAACACAAATAAATAAGGAATCATCTCCATCTTATAAATCTCAAACGTATAATCGTTAAAACACAACGAAAATACAAAATACAAAAGCATCAACATGCTAACAACGAACTGGAACCACAAAGAAAAGTAAAGCTTACACCGCGACTTGCTTGTCGAACCACTTCTTGAACTTTAACTTCATCTTCGCCTCAGGCTCCCAAGTCTCTTCCTGGCAACCGCCACAATCCCACAAAATCCTCAACAATGGAATCTTCTTCCGGCGTAGCTCCTTGACTCTCCTCTCGAGAATCCTCACACGAACCACTGGAACTATCAAATCTGGCTGAAGATCCGTAGGGATCTCTGGCACTAACTCCTCCGACTCATACAAGCACTTCCTCAACATCGACACATGAAACACCTTATGAAATGCCTTCATGATCGGAGGTAACTTAAGCCGATACGCAACTGGTCCAACTCGCTCCACCATAGGAAATGGACCCATAAACTGCGGACATAGCTTGTTCTCCGAAATAGATCTGTTAGGACCCCTCAACATAGCCATCTTGAGATACACGTGATCTCCTACCACGAACTCAAGCTCTCGCCTCCGCTTATCAGCGTAACTCCTCTGTCGATCTTCTCCGTCGTCTCCTGAACATAAGTAGCTCCATGAATATTGCGCTCTAACACTTGGGTCCAGCATAAAGGTGTCCTACATGGCCTCCCCTACAAAGCCTCAAAAGGAGCCATCCCAATACTCGCCTGAAAACTGTTATTGTATGCGAACTCGACCAAACTCAAATGGTTCGCCAAATAACCTTCCCAATCCAGCACACACATCCTCAGCAAATCCTCCATAGTCTGAATAATCCTCTCTGACTGCCCATCAGTCTGCGGATGATAAGCCGTACTCATATGCACCTTAGTGCCCATCTCTGCCTGAAATGCTCTCCAAAACTCTAATGCAAACCTGGGATCACGATCAGAAAAATACTGACTGGCACTCCATACAGCCTCACGATCTCCTTCACGAACTTCTTAGCCAACTAGCCGCTCCATCGGTCTTCTTAATGGCCAAAAAGTGCGCTGACTTAGTCAACCAATCAACAACCACCCAGATAGCATCATATGTCCGCGAAGTAGGCAAACCAACCACAAAATCCTTCGTAATCATATCCCACTTCCACTCAGGAATGGGTAAACTCTGTAGAAGACCACTCCGAACTCCATGCTCGGCCTTAACCAACAAACAGGTATTGCACTTAGAAACGTAAGCCGCCACATCTCTCTTCATCTTGACCAGTGATAATACCGTTTGAGATCACGGTACATCTTAGTCACACCCGGATGAATTGAGAACTTGCTCGCATGAGCCTCACTCAGGATCTCCTGCCTCAAAACCTCATCTCGAGGCACACAAACTCGGCCATGAACCAGAATCGTCCCATACGAAGAAACCAGATACTCAGAACGAACTGCTCGCGATGCATCAATCAAAACCTGATCACTCTGCTGAGCCACTCTGATCCTACTGAGAAGATCTGCCTGATCAACTGCCTCCAAGCCCAAAGGCTCATGCGAAATAGCACAAAGACGCAGAGTACTAATCTCGCCTACCAGATCCTCGATATCCTGCTCACGGGCTGAATCAAACCTTTGTCGACTCAAGGCATCTACTACCAGGTTAGCCTTGCCCGGATGATAAATGATCTCCAGATCGTAATCTGCCAACAACTCAACCCAGCACCTCTGTCTCATATTCAGCAATGGCTGAGTGAAGATATGCTGCAGATTCTTATGATCCGTGAAGATATCTGTACTCTACCTCCATACAGATAAGACCTCCAGATCTTCAGAGCGAATACAATGGCTCCCAACTCTAGATCATGCGTAGGCCGATTATGTTCACTATCCTGCAACTGCCTCGAAGCATAAGCGATCACTCGACCCTCCAGCATCAGAACACAACCCAGACCAACTCCTGAAGCATCTGTATACACGGTGTAAGGCTTCCCCGGCTCGGGTAATGCCAACACCGGTATACTAGTCAACATCTCCTTGAGCCTCGCAAACCTCTCTTCGCACTCCGGTGACCAAACAAACGGAACCTCCTTGCCAGTCACTTCGTCATTGGCTGCGCTATACTCGCATAACCCTTGACGAATCTCTTGTAGTATCTTGCTAAACCCAAAAAGCTCCTAATCTCAGTCGCACTACTCGGTCTCGGCTAATCTCGAATCGCCTCAATCTTGGCCGGATCTACAGAAACTCCCTCTGCAGAAATGATATAACACAAGAATCCCATCTGTCGCTGCCAAAAACTGCACTTACTCAACTTGGCATAAAGCTTTTGCTCCCGAAGCTTCTCCAAAACCAATCTCAAATGAGTCTCGTGCTCCTCAGGACTCCTCGAATACACCAAAATATCGTCGATGAAAAAAATTACGAATACGTCCAAATACTCCTTGAACATGTTGTTCATCAACCTCATGAATGCCGTAGGTGCATTCGTCAAACCGAAAGGCATAACCACAAACTCGAAATACCAATATCTCGTCCTGAATGATGTTTTACGAACATCCACCTCATCAATCAAAATTTGATGATAAGCCAAGTCTATCTTGGAGAAACAGGTTGCACCCCTCAACTGATCCAACAACCCATCAATCCTCGGAAGAGGGTACCTGTTCTTCACAGTGACTCGGTTAAGTCCACGATAATCGATACACAAGTGGAAACTACCATCCTTCTTCTTCACAAACAAAACCGATGCTCCTCACGGCAAAACACTCGGCCAAATAAAACCCTTATCCATAAGGTCCTCTAACTGCTTCTTCAACTCCGCTAACTCAGCTGGAGCCATCCTGTAAGGAGCCTTGGATGTCGGAGCTGTCCCGGGCTCTAGCTTAATCGTAAAAGGATCGTACTGAGATGGTGGTAATCCCTTTAACAATCGAAATACATCCTCAAAATCCTGAATAACTCGAATATCTGATAACAGGCTTTTATCCTGGGTTAAGAACTCAATTCCTAAATTACTAATCCGATGTAGAAATAGATTTAGGTTCGTTCAGGGACTGGCAATACACTTTAATTCCTTTAAACACAATTCTAGCTAAGCGATTCAAGTGGTTTTAAAGTGTCACGAAAATTAAATAACAAAGCAAAGTAAAATTCGGTTGTAAACAAATATGATAAAGGTGTTAGACAAGGGAATTATCTCAGGGAATAGATCATCAAGAACCAAGCAATTATTCATGACATTAATTCAAGTACCATTCTAGAACACAATCACGATTTCATGAGGATCCACTATCGTGGTATCAACAACTTTATTAATAAATCTAGCACCCTAAACTGTCGTTTGAGACTAAACAAATTAACAAGCATTAACGATTGAGATTGATAAGTTCACAATTTGCCTTAACTTCAACTGTCGTTGGCTAAGGGTCAAATCGCCCATCTAAGTTTATTCAAGCAATCTACTACACTTTTGATGAGTAAATTAAACCTAATATCAAAGGCTAGGTGATCAAGCTAGTCTAGGCAATAAGTTCAACATTAGATGAAGATATCAATTATAAGTATGGTCCTATCTATGCCGAGTTCATGAATCTCTAAATCCCTTCGAAAAACCCTAATCTAACAAAAGTAACTACTCGCACATGATAGAAAGAAAAACACAAAGAGAGATGAAAGTATTCATAGAATAAATTAAAGAGTGAGGTTCAAGAGAAAACTCAATAACGTGTCGATGAACAACTCTTGAAATCCAAAGCAAAGAAGTCGAAAATCTCTCTAGGGTTCTTAGATCCAAAACGTGAAAAGCAAGTAAAAGTTTGTGATTATTTTTAGCGTGTAAAACTGTGTGTAGAAAGTAAAGAAGAAGCGTATATTTATTCTCCAAGATGTTTCCTTCTTTTTAGGGCTGCGGCGGCTGGGTAAATCCAAGGTGGATCTAGGGTAAATCTTCTAGGTGAATATTTCCATTAAGTGAACATTCCCTTTAATGAATCTTCTGGGAGCAGGTCGGTCAAATCGGGAGCGGGTGCTCCAGCTGCTCCAAAATCCAAAAGATTGTGTTTTCCTATCTTTTCCACCAAGCCTCCTAGCAAACTTCAATTCTTCATTCCAGCCACCTTTGGACCTAAAAAGACTCGATACAAGGGAGAAAGACTCGATAAAACCCTACAAAACAATGGTTAGAATACCCCAAAAATGGAGTATATCAATTCCCCCAGACTTAGATCTTCGTTTGTCCTCAAACAAACTCAAAACTAAGTAAAGGAAAACGGGTTGAAAACGTGGAAACTCTTTTATTCTCAGCGAACCGTACCTTTGGCTTTCGATCCGCAGACCACATAACTCAGATTACGAATGACAAAGCTTCGGCAAAACAACCTCAACACACTTCCCGACCAGGCCATTTCCCAATTAATTCGGTGTAATAACACAAACCAAATGCACTCAAAGTATGCATAAGGATCTCGCTAAAAACACTTTCTTAGAGAATACGGCGCTAAGGGTTAAAGGCCATTTAAGGGTGGAGTTAAAGATGTTTAGAGTGTTTAAGGGTTACCGATGTTTCGTAGAGGATGCAGGATATCGCACAAAATTACAAGAGAGAGCGGGTCTGTTTGATGTCCACATTCTCTAAATCACTCATTCCATCCTTATTTCCTTCCTCCCTTCATAAAACTGCTGTTCCCCTTGGGTATAACCGCTGGGTTTGAGAGACATATATTCTTACAGATTTCCACTCTTCATCACCGAATTTCACACATTTTTTTTTTTTTTTTTTTTTTTTTTTAAGAGATGAAAGTATTTGATGATGATGAAGAGGGATTTTTTTTTTTATTACACAGATATGCCTCTCAAAAACGAAAATATTAGAAGTGATGTTCATACCCAAGTGGATCTTGATAATGCTCCTTCCACTCCTTCGCCCACAAATCCTCATAAATAATAGCAGGTGCTCTGTCCTTCAGAACGAGTGATCTAGAGGTTGTGTCGACCCTTCTCTCTCCGGCCCTTTTGCACATATGCTGCACATATGACAATGAAGTAACAAGACGGCAAGGGGTTTGAAAAGAGGTAAGGCTAAAGGAGGGTACTAGCTAAAAATGAGCTAGCTATTCAGGATCAGCAATAATGGTAAAAAGGAAAAAGAAGTCCTGAATATTAATCGTTTCCCTAGTCTAGTGTCAATAGCGAGAGAATTTTTGGTCAATCTGAAACCTGGAAGATGGTGCATTGAAGTGTTCCAGCTAATCCTTGTAATCCATGCTCTGAAGAAATGGTCACTAGAAAGAGAGTTAATTAGCACAAATGGTTCAGAAATCGTCATAGAATAAAATCCTAGTTTCCAACTAAAAAGTCTTGACTCAATAAAACAAAGAAAAACATACTCAAAAGACATAAGAAAAGAAAACATCAGCAACAACTCCCCCCCAGACTTACTTCACACTGTCCCGGTGTGAAAATAAGAAAAGAGAGAATTAAGAAATAAGTCCAAAAATAAAGAAAAAGTGCAGGAAAGAAAATGTCTTAGCGGAATGGAAAGAGGGGTGAAAATAGAAGAGTGGCTAAGCACTCGTAGTGTGCTCCGAGTCATCGTCATCGGTGAGTGGCTTCTTACGCTTGGACGAACGTGTCACACGGCCTGAAGAAGATGGTACGACAGATGGTGGAGCAGGTGCTCTGCTGGCAGGAGGCGGAACCGCGGAGGTAGATGGTGCTGTAGCAGTGGCCTTAGAACCATTGCAACCCTTCTGGAGCATGTGGAGGATGCGGCGCATAAGTCCATTGTTCTTCTTGGTGGAATCCACCATCCAAGCGCGGTACTCTCGATCCGAAGGGTCATCCGGTAGGTCACGGAGTGTGTACTCGCTCCTGTAAGGCCTGCGCATATGTGCCCTGCTCTTCTTCACCGAGGCGGTGTCAATCTCCAAGTCCTCAATCTCGTCATCGCTCAAGAAAACAGGGGTACCAGGAGCAGCTGCTCCGGCTCGGGTGCTCTCTGGAGGAACAGGCGCTCCAGCTTTAGTGCAAAGGTAAGCAATACCCGGAGTAAAACCGATGTTTTCTCCATCTCTCAAGTTGGTCAAAGATGGTTGAGGTAACCTGCAAAACAACACACGGTCATCGCGACCAGTGAAACGGTAAATGTTGGCGTCCACCATGATTTGGCAAGTGATGAGGAAGTTGATATCCATAACGCTCTCCTCCTTTTTACAAGGTGTATTGCCGAAATCAACACCCACGTGCTCGAAGAGCTTGGTCAAGATGCTGCCGATTCTCTCCGTCTTTGTCTTCCCGTCCATGGTCCTTTTATCCGCGATCTCTCGAGCAAAGATGGCTCCCATGTTGACATCGAGATCCACATCACAAGCTAAGTCGGGTACCGTAGAAAGAACTTCTCGAACCCCATTGTATAATAGCACTAACTCCTGAATCCGTACTTTGCTATGGTTCTCCTGAGCAAAGAAGATGGTAGATAATGCCTTAGCCGCAATACGAATGGCGGGGTTTCGGATGGACGATTGTGCCAAACTACGGGATGCGTAGTGGCCATGGGCAATGAAGTTCCAAAAGGCATTCCTTGCCGTGAAAGCGATTGGTAGAGAGACGGCTTCCGATCCGACATCGAAGCCATAAATCCTACAAAGGGTCCGGATGGAGACGCTATGCTTTCTCCCGTTGGCGAAGAACGAGAGAGTCCCTTGAGAGGCTACCGGTTGCTTGGGATTGGTGAAAGTCAGCTGAGCCGAAGCCAAGCATTGCCGCATTATATCCGGATAGAGCACGTCCGTGGAAGAGACAAGCTCGAGGAGTTGAGCGCGTGAAAAGATCTCGGTCACTTCTCGGTGGATGCCGAGGCTCATCACTGTGGTGGGACACAAGAAACGTGTTGGCTCAACATCGATCCCTAGCCAATTGTTATAGTAATATGCATCGTTTTGATCCCATGCTTCATCGGAGTTTAGCGGGAGGCTAGAGTCGGGGAGTGTGAAGCGTCGATCGGCGGGCCTTGGCCACGGGTAAGGCGTTCCACTCGAAGTGGCAATTCCCTTGCCTTTTGTGTCTCTACTCTTGGGGTTGCCGTAAGAAGTCTTTGTCATCTGCGAACACCACAAAGAAGAAACCAAAAATACGCGAATAAGTCCGAGTCTCACCATCAATATACATACTTCAAAATTTTCTCAAGAATAAAGTTCACATACAAATCCCAAAATCTGATGTATGCATGTTCAAACAAGCAAAAGCACTAGTTCCAATTCATATCAGTGAGTAATCCAAGCCCTATTACACCATAACTTCCTCAAAAATTGAACTTCTCAATCAAAATTAGGGTTTTGTTCCAAATCAACAATTACGAGCAGATTTCACAACCCTAAGGCACGAAATCAATAAAGAAATAAGTTGAAAGCAAACCCAAATTGAATCTAGCAAGATTAAACCATCGACTGTACCTTTGTTCTTCAAAATTTCGGACTGAAAAATAGAGATTTGGAGCACATACCTTTGGAGTCTCGAAAAACGAAGTGGATATTCGGAAAGAGGGCGAAAAATCGAGTGGAAGCGAGCTAAAAATCGCACAAATCCGTGAAGATTTGACAAAGTTGTGTTTAGAGAGAAAAGGCTTGAAGTTTATCAATGGAGGAAAAACCGTGTAGAAGAAAAGAGAAAGAGAAGAGATGGGCGCGAGTATATAGGAGGGAATAAATAAATGGGTCTCACAAAATCAGTTATTTCCCAAAAAATTAGGAAAATATTCTGATTTAAAATCTGTTTCCTTTTTGGCTATATATTCGGGCCCATCAAATATTCTCTTTTTGGATTTACCTCGTGGTGGGCCTTATCTTAAAATTCGGAATTCGAAATTCAAAATATACCCAGGAGAGCAGGATTTAGTGGAATGGAGCAGTTGCTCTGTTTGATCGGTTCAGTAAGTTTGGGCAGGAACTCCCGTGTCGATCGACAGTAAGGGATGTCGATCGACGGTGAACTCTCTGGAAAAATTTGGAATCACGGCTCGTGTCAGTGTCGATCGACATTGAACCCTGTCGATCGACGGTGGACTCTCTGGAAAATTTTTCCTTCTTCGCATTCCGTTTTTTTTTTTTTTTTTTTTTTGTTAGAGAAAAACTGAAAAATCCAAAACTAAAGACCAAAATTAGTAGACAAAGAAATCAAATTGAAAAGAGTTAGAAAACATACCGGTGGGTTGCCTCCCACCAAGCGCTTGGTTAAAGTCATTAGCTCGACTTGGTTAGCCACTTTAAGCTTTTGGTGCATCGCCTAAGGGGATGAATCCACCTTCGGCTCTGTTTGTCTCGCCAAGATACGGCTTAAGCCGCTGGCCATTGACCACGAATTCGGCTCCATCGGCGTCCAACAACACCACAACTCCATAGGAACGGACTTCCTTGATGACAAAGGGTCCGGACCACCGAGATCTCAACTTTCCAGGAAAGAGTTTAAGACGAGAGTTAAAGAGAAGTACCTGATCGTTTGGTTGGAAGTTCCGGTTGAGGATTCTCTTATCATGATAACGTTTGGTCCTTTCCTTGTAAATCTTGGAACTCTCATAGTTCAGGTGCCTAATCTCATCTAACGCGTGAAGCTGCATGGATCTTCTTTCAAACGCCGGTTTGATGTCATAATTCAATAACTTAACCGCCCATGCTGCTTTGTACTCTAGTTCAACCGGAAGGTGACAAGACTTCCCGTATACTAAGTGAAAAGGTGTCGTCCCTAGCGGGGTCTTATATGCGGTTCGGTAAGCCCACAATGCATCATCCAACTTGTAAGACCAGTCTTTCCTAGATACTCCCACGGTCTTTTGCAAGATACTCTTGATTTCCCTGTTGGAAACCTCAACCTGTCCGCTAGTTTGTGGATGATATGGCGTTGCTACCTTGTGCGTTACACCATTCTTTTTCAACAACCCTTCGAAGATCTTGTTGATAAGTGAGAGCCTCCATCGCTAATGACCACACACGGCACTCCAAACCTCGGGAATATGATAGACTTAAACATCTTCACCACAACGCGGGAGTCATTTGTTGGGGACGTAATAGCCTCCACCCACTTGGAAACGTAATCAACTGCCACTAGGATATACTTGTTTCCGTAGGAGGATGGAAAAGGTCCCATAAAGTTTATTCCCCATACGTCAAACACTTCAACTTCCAGAATAAAGTGTTGAGGTATCTCGTTCCTTCTAGATATGTTTCCTTGCCGTTGGCATGTGTCACATCGTGATATGAAATCTTGCGCATCTCTGAACATAGTCGGCCACCAATACCCAGCTTGAGGTACGTTAGAGACTGTCTTGAAGGTGGCAAAGTGACCGGCGTAATTAGAACTATGGCAATGAAAGAGAATTCCAGGAATCTCCTCATCCGGTACACACCTTCGAAAGATACCATCCGAGCAATGTTTGTAGAGAAAGGGCTCGTCCCAAAAATATCTTCGTATATCACGGAGAAACTTCCTCTTCTTATCTCCCACAAAATCAGCAGCCAAGTAGTTCGCTATCTCCCCAAACCAAGGTAAGCTCGGAACAACTTCTCTAGATATAGCCTCGCAAAAGGCTCATGAAGCGTGTGCTCCTGTCTGGACTGACTGCTCTTGCAAACGGATTCCAACTGCATAAACATGTTCATCCGGAAGGGAATCATCAAGAGGTACCTCATCATCAAACCTCATGCGTGACAAGTGATCAGCAACTCCGTTCTCTGTCCCTTTCCTATCAACAATCTGAAGATCGAATTCTTGGAGTAAGAGGATCCACCTCAAGAGTCTCGGCTTAGCATCCTTTTTGGTGAGCAAATACTTCAAAGCCGCGTGGTCGGTTTGCACGATCACCTTGGAACCAACAAGATAAGTTCTGAACTTCTCAAAAGCGAATACAACTGCTAGAAGTTCCTTCTCAGTCGTAGCGTATCGGCACTGAGCTTCGTCTAAGGTTCGGCTTGCATAGTATATCACATGAAGCTTTTTATCTTTTCTCTGTCCCAAGACGGCTCCTACTGCGTAGTCACTTGCATCCGTCATTACTTCAAAAGGGAGATCCCAGTCCGGTGGTTGGAAAATGGGTGCACTTACCAAAGTTCCCTTTATTGTGTGAAAGGCTTCAAGGCATGCTGCATCGAATTCAAACTTAGTCTCCTTACACAAGAGTTGCGTGAGTGGCCTTGCTATCTTCGAAAAATCTTTGATGAACCGGCTATAAAATCCAGCATGACCTAAGAAACTCCTTATTCTCTTGACTGAATCCAGCGGTTGCAAACTCATCATAACCTCAACTTTTGCTCGGTCAACCTCTATACCCTTTTCAGAAATCCGATGACCTAAAACAATACCGTCTCGAACCATGAAATGACATTTTTCTCAATTGAGCACTAGATGCTTCTCCTCGCATCGCTGCAACACCCTGCACAAATTCTACAAACACACGGAAAAAGAGCTTCCATAGACGGAGAAATCGTCCATGAAAACTTCCATTATCTCCTCAATCAAATCGGTAAAAATCGACATCATGCACCTTTGAAAAGTCGCAGGGGCATTACACAACCCGAACGGCATTCGGCGATAAGCAAACGTGTCGTATGGACATGTGAATGTCGTTTTCTCCTGATCGTCCGAGTGGATGGGAATCTAAGAAAAACCTGAATACCCATCTAAAAAGCAGTAGTATGGGTGGTTAGCCAATCTTTCAAGCATTTGGTCAATAAATGGCAGGGGAAAATGATCTTTTCGAGTGGCGGCATTTAACTTTCTATAATCAATACACATTCTATGGCCAGTAACATTCCTAGGAGGTATCAATTCATTTTTCGTATTAGTGATCACAGTTATTCCACCTTTCTTAGGTACTACGTGAACTGGGCTAACCCACTTACTATCCAAAATTGCATAAATTACACCTGCTTCTAGAAGTTTCATGATTTCCTTTTTTACTACGTCTTTCAGATTTGGGTTTAACCTCCTCTGATGTTCAATAGAATTCTTTGATTCATCTTCTAGGTGTATCCTATGCATGCAAAGTTCAGGTGAAATTCCAGGAATATCATCTAGTGAATACCCTAAAGCTTTTCTATACTTCCCTAGTTCGCACAAAAGCAAAGCGGTTTCCACATTATTCAACTCAGCATTAATGATTACGGGGTAAGTAGAGTTAGGGCCTAGGAACGCGTACCTTAGCCCGGCAGGAAGGGTTTTGAGCTCGAGTTTTGGAGCTTTCAGCTCGCTCCAAGGGCTGTCAACAGTGTTTCCAGGAGGTGGGTTCTCGTCTTCTGGAGCAGCTGCTCCTTCAGCATCGTCCGGTTTGAAATTCAAGAAACCGGCGGATTTTTCGTTCTGACCTGAATCCATTATCCTGGCTAACCCGACTGCATCCTCACTCAAATAACCATGTTCACTTTCGGCCTTGGTTAGTACCACTTCAAGCGGATCATCGGTTAGGAGTTCTTCCATTTCGTCTTCCGAGATCTCAAGGTCTCCTTCGATGGCAAAGGTTTGCCCATCAATGGTTGGCTTTTTGAGCAATCTATCCATCTCAAACTCCATGATAATGTCTCCCAGATGGAGACCAATTATACCATTCCTCACATCGATAATCGCACCAGCTGTGCGCAGGAAAGGACGTCCCAAAATCAAGGGATCCTTCGGCTCTTCATCTAGTTCCAACACTACAAAATCAGCTGGGATCAACGTGTTGCCAATCCTGACATGTAAATCCTCTAGGATTCCCACGGGTAACTTCACTGACCTGTCAGCAAAAACCAAAGAAATACGAGTTGGTTTAAAGTTAGTATAACCAAGTTTCCTTGCAACCGAATAGGGCATGAGGTTCACGCTGGAACCCAAATCACATAAGGAACACTTGAAACACATAGAGCCAATCTGCACGGCCAACGAAAATTTCCTGGGGTCATCGAGCTTCTTAACCATCTTGTTTTGCAGCACAGCACTGCAATCCTTGGATACCAACGTGGTACCTTGCTCTGATGAAACCTTACCAGTGATCAAACCCTTAACGTACTTCTTCATAGCCGGCATCATCTGTACATCGGTTAGTGTGAGTTTAACCGTGAGTTGATCTAACATCTCCTTACACTTCGCCTCCTCCAAATCTTTCTGCGATTTCCTTGGGGGTACTAGGTAAGGGACTGGGGGTTTGTAAACACGAGACCGAGCTTGGTCAACCAACTCATTCGGTCTAAGTACAGGACGAGACTGTCCAACAACTGTTTCATCCTGTGTCTCAGCTGGAGCAGGTGCTCCCTGTTGGAGCGGGTGCTCCGCAGATTTTTCTGGGCAGTTTTTAGCCGCTGGCCCCACAACCGGGGGTAGAGCTCTTCCACTTCGAAGTGTGACAACAACAACTTCTCTGGGGTTTGTGGTCGATTTACCTGGCAGCACACCTTGTGGGATTTTAGCGGCCTCCGCGGATTGGGCTACTTGCGTGTCAAGCTTCTTAACATGGTTAGTCACGGCTTCAAGTCTACCGTTTAGGTCCGAGTACATGGAGTCTACCTTAGTGTTCAGCTCAGCAGCTGTCTTCTTCTGGTTTTCCATCAACTGTTGCATCATGCTCTTAAGTTCATCCTGGGAAGTACCACTGGAGCTCGCGGGAGCTTGGAAGTTGTTGAACCTGGGCTTTTGACCTTGAAACGGAACGAATGTCTTGCCTTAAAAACCCTGAGGTGCCGTCTTCTGGAAACCTTGATCCTGAGGTTTTTGGTTCTGATAACCGGTTTGTTGCGGGTACACCTGATCCTGCGGATTCTCTACATTCGTACTCCTATAAGAGAAATTCGGATGGTTCCTGTAGTTTGAGTTGAATCCTTGGTTTCGGACATACCTCTGCCCATTCATGTAATTTACTTCCTCCTTATCAAAATCTCCTCCATCGGTCACATCCTCAGCTAGTGCTTCTCCACTCTCATCGGCAAAGTGAACCATCCTTTGGTTCCCTTTGAGCAGCAAGTTGACCTTAGCCGTTAGGTCATCGATCTTACGAGAATCTGTTCCATTAGATTTCGTAGTCCGATCATACTCCTGAGACTTGTTGCTTGAGCTTGCGGCTAGGTTCTCAATAAGCTTGTAAGCATTCTCCTTTGTCTTGGTCATAAAGTCACCATCACTAGCAGCGTTCAACTTGTTCCGGTAATCCCAATCAACACCGTCGTAGAAAATTCCCAGCAAGTTCTCATCCGTAAATCTGTGATGTGGACACTCCCTTTTATACTCCTTAAATCTCTCCCATGCCTCATAGAAAGATTCTCCAGTTTGTTGTTGAAACGTGGAGATCTTGTTTCTCAATCCCGCGGTCTTAGCTTTGGTATAGAAGTGATCCAAAAACGCTGCCCTGCACTGTGGCCAAGTCGTGATAGATCCACCAGGTAAAGACTTGAGCCATCGTGAAGCCTTATCCGCGAGCGAGAAGGGAAAAAGCTTGCACTTTAAGAAATCCGGGTTCATCCCATTAGAGCTTGTCGTAGAGCAGATCTCCTCGAAATTCTCTATATGGTCCATCGGAATTTCAGCGGGCAGTCCGTGGAATAGATGTTGCTTGACCAGCGTGATTATCTGGGGCTTGATCTCATAGTTTTGCCGTAAAACACCAGGAGGAACGATTGCAGCTCGGTTCCTATAGAAGGCGTGAGGATTGTCCATATCCCCGATGGCACGTTCTTGCTGTTGGTCATGGTTTTGTTGCTGCTGTACCTGAGCCATCTGATCTTGTAGCCTCTTCATCTCGGCCACCATGTCAATATCTGTTTGGTCACCCATGTCGACCTTATCAGATTTTTTCTTTCGGTTGGTTCGTTATAGTCTTGCAAGTTCCGAGTTACCGAAGTACACGAGAGGTGATTGTCGACTCTTTCGGGTAGACTTAGCTTTCATGCACCTGAAACACAAGGAAGAGAAACAAAAAGAACGAATTAGTACTTAGTCTAGAAACGTATTTTTAAAACTAAAGGTATCGAAGTAGTCCACGTCGCAACGGCGCCAATTTGATAATAGGCTTTTATCCTGGGTTAAGAACTCAATTCCTAAATTACTAATCCGATGTAGAAATAGATTTAGGTTCGTTCAGGGACTGGCAATACACTTTAATTACTTTAAACACAATTCTAGCTAAGCGATTCAAATGGTTTTAAAGTGTCACGAAAATTAAATAACAAAGCAAAGTAAATTTCGGTTGTAAACAAATATGATAAAGGTGTTAGACAAGGGAATTATCTCAGGGAATAGATCATCAAGAACCAAGCAATTATTCAGGATATTAATTCAAGTACCAATCTAGAACACAATCACGATTTCATGAGGAGCCACTGTCGTGGTATCAACAACTTTATTAATAAATCTAGCACCCTAAACTGTCGTTTGAGACTAAACAAATTAACAAGCATTAACGATTGAGATTGATAAGTTCACGATTTGCCTTAACTTCAACTGTCGTTGGCTAAGGGTCAAATCGCCCATCTATGTTTATTCAAGCAATCTACTACACTTTTGATGAGTAAATTAAACCTAATATCAAAGGCTAGGTGATCAAGCTAGTCTAGGCAATAAGTTCAACATTAGATGAAGATATCAATTATAAGTATGGTCCTATCTATGCCGAGTTCATGAATCTCTAAATCCCTTCGAAAAACCCTAATCTAACAAAAGTAACTACTCGCACATGATAGAAAGAAAAACACAAAGAGAGATGAAAGTATTCATAGAATAAATTAAAGAGTGAGGTTCAAGAGAAAACTCAATAACGTGTCGATGAACAACTCTTGAAATCCAAAGCAAAGAAGTCGAAAATCTCTCTAGGGTTCTTAGATCCAAAACGTGAAAAGCAAGTAAAAGTTTGTGATTATTTTTAGCGTGTAAAACTGTGTGTAGAAAGTAAAGAAGAAGCGTATATTTATTCTCCAAGATGTTTCCTTCTTTTTAGGGTTGCGGCGGCTGGGTAAATCCAAGGTGGATCTAGGGTAAATCTTCTAGGTGAATATTTCCATTAAGTGAACATTCCCTTTAATGAATCTTCTGGGAGCAGGTCGGTCAAATCGGGAGCGGGTGCTCCAGCTGCTCCAAAATCCAAAAGATTGTGTTTTCCTATCTTTTCCACCAAGCCTCCTAGCAAACTTCAATTCTTCATTCCAGCCACCTTTGGACCTAAAAAGACTCGATACAAGGGAGAAAGACTCGATAAAACCCTACAAAACAATGGTTAGAATACCCCAAAAATGGAGTATATCAATATCCTCAAAAGCAACCTCACTACAGGCCTCCAACATCACAATCGTCGCCAAATACGCCTCCTAACCTCGCTCTATCAGCTACTCTTCCAGAATAAAAAAGATCACCAGACTATTGGAAGTCGGTCTCAAACCCTGAAACACCAACCTCTCTCCAGCACGCTCAAAAACCACTCTACCTCAATAACAATCCAAGTGAACCCGGTGAAAGACAAACAGTCCATACCCAAAATTACATCATACAGCGCTACCGTACTAATCACCAAGTCCGCTGGCATCGAATGCCCCGCGATCTGAACATCTACTGCTCTAGCACGGCCTGAAGTAGCCAGGAATCCTCCTCCAGCCACCCGGACCATGCCTGCGCGCTCCCAGTGCTGCTCCGTAGCAGTACGATGCTCTTGAATCAAGCATCATATGGGACTCACAACTGCCCACTATCAAGGTCCCTACACAATTCACATGTGTTGAGAACCCTAATAAATCGATCACAAGCAAATAAAAGAACAAACAAACAATCACAACAACAACAATTCTATAACAAAAGAATTTACGAAGTCTGAATCTAGAATTTACCTATGATCTGCCCGACGTTACTGTTCTGATCGAACTCTACCGAAAAAAACACTCTCGGTGCTGGCCTGATCTGACCAATCGGCTGCTGCACTGCCGCTATTTGACCCATAGCCTGCACACCAGCTGGCTGAATTGCGGCTACAGTCGCTGGCTACAATCTAGGATACATCAGCTGGATATGCCCTGGCTCTCTGCAGTAGAAACACACTCACAAATCCCGCTGCTGCGACTGCGGCTGGGACTGCGGCTGTTGCTGCAACAACTGTGGGTGGTCGCCCTTACAGGGGCAACTCGACAAACGATGCTCCAGACACTCACATCCATAACATACTCCTCCCCTCTGACTGGACCTGGAAGCATCATCCCATTTCTGTTTCTGGCCTTGCACAGGCTTACTGCCTTTGCCAGAATCAAAACCAGAACCACTCTGCTGCTGCTGCTGCCTCCTCGGCTGAACAGCAGGAAGAACTGTCACTGGTACGGCCACTAAAACGGCTACAACTAACTGACCTCTCAGATCCTCCTCAATGCCTACAACCATCTCAACCAACTTCGCCCTCGAGGCGTACTCTAAAACCCTGTAGCGAATCCTCAAATCTGCACGAAGTCCCCTCATGAACTTCTGAACCTGCGTCCGCTCGTCCTCCATGCCTTGATCCACATAGATAAGCAACCTACTGAACTCGGTATCATACTCTCGCACAGTATGATCAACCTGAACCAGCTCCACAAACCTCGTCCCGCGACGATCCAAAGCCTCCTGAAGAAAGTACTTGGCGTTGAACTCAGCTACGAACTCTCCCCAGGTCCATACTGCACCAGGCCTCCTGGCCTCAATCGCTCTCCACCATAAGTGTGTATCACCACTCAGATAATGGATCGCTATCTCAACTCGATAATCCTCTGGACATCGAACCAAATGGAAGTTGCACTCCATGCGTATATGCCACTCATCTACCTCCTCAAACCCAACACCGCCCGTGAAGAAAGCAGTACTCAAATGCTGCATCTGACCCATCGTCTCTAGATAAGTCGGATGCACCTCAGCCATTGCAGCCCTCGGGTGCACCTTCGCCACAGGATCAAGATAATCCTGAGGTGGAACAACACCCACACCTAGGCCCACCACACCTCTCCCGGCACCGGGTACGCCCACACTGGCACTCGCACTGAATGATCTCGTCTGATGCGTCTGAGACTCTGACGCCTGAGAACCGTTCACATCCATGCTGCAGGATGACTCAACCACTGGTCCGAGACCACGACCTTGGCCTCCACGACCACTAACTCTGCCACCCCGGGCACCAGCTCTGCCACAACCTCTAGCTCCAGGAACCATACTGCACTGCATTTCCCAAAAATATAAGCTAAGAAAGTAGACGTCACAAAGAAAACAAATAACACAACATACCATGGATTCACACTGGAGGCTTGGGAGGATGATCTAAGACTCTATACAATAACAAATAATCACATAGTCTCAGATCACACAATCTACGTCCTAAAACCGTATAGGCTCTGATACCAAAATGTAACACCCGCATTTTTTTTTAAAGAAATAAATAATTAGTCCGGATTAAATGATTCCAATCACTTAATCCTCAACGACTAATTCAGGGTGAATAATCACGCGGAAACAAAACCAATTAAAATTCCAAAAATAATTCCAATAAAATGAATAACCAAATTCCAACACTTTAACTCAAGGGAAATTCCAAGTCTAACAATTCCAGAAATAAACTAGCAACCTAGCAAACTACTAAACTCAAATAAACATAAATAAAACAAGTCCTATCATCCCCCGTCCTCGCCTCGATTCCACGATCACATCTTTCCTTTACATGCAACTCAAAAGAAACCGGGAGTTGCGTGAGTATTATCATAAATACTTAGTGGAGCGGTCATCCCGCCAACAGGATTAAACGCATAAACAATTATCACGCTAGTAAAACAATTAAAATAGAAAACCATTTTTAATTTCTAAACAAATAATTTCTTAACCATTTTAACTCAGGTTTCGATCGACACAGCCAAGGTGTCGATCGACACTAACAAACTCGCTTATTACAATTTTACGGGGTGTCGATCGACACAACCTCTAGGTGTCGATCGACACCTCGTTGCAGAACTGAGGATCCGAGCCTATCCTCTCATGGCTCGATCGAAGGACTCAACGGTTAAACCACAAACATAATATGACTAGAATTCATCAATAACACCTCCAATAATCAACAATCATCACGAAAACACTCAATCTAAGAAGTAACAATCGATTCCTAACGAGAAATCCACGATCGCGCACTCACCTCGCTAAACAAAGAGGATGAATGAACGGGAACGACGACGAACCAACTGATCACGGCCACGAAACCACTGCTCCCTCGCTGGAACTACAAGGAAACCGCTCACGAATGCTCCACAAACACGAAAAGGCGAAGAAAACTTCGAGAACTCGAGCAAAACGCAACGATTCACGATCTCTCTCTCGATTTTCTCTTTTCACCCTTTTTCTCTCTGGTTTCTCTTCTTTCCTCGACGGCTCGTGATCTCCCAGCGAATAAAAGATCGAGCCTAGGGTTTTTCTTTAACCAACCGCGTAAAAATCGCGGTTTAACACATTTTAAACCAGATTCTGAAACGTAGTGTCGATCGACACCACACTTAGGTGTCGATCGACACCACCCAAAATTTCCTAATTTTGGGTTACGGTCGTTACAATTATATTATTATATTTAAATGTTTGTTAACTCTAATTTAATAAAAAAAATAGTCTATGTTAATGAATTAATTAATTTTTCAAATAGCTTTAGTTAGAAGTCTTTTAAAAGGTAACTCTTCATCAAAATAACTACTTAATAATCCAAAAGTTGCAACTTTTCAAATTGTAACATTTAAACATATAGTATACAACATTAAATTATAGATGACTATGATTTGATATATAATAATCAGTTTTAGTGTTTGAATTAATATATAAAATATATTTATGCTAATTAAAAAATTACAAGTCTTTTGATAGGTAACTTTTCATAAATTAACTACTTACTAATTGAAAAGTTACAACTCTTCAAATGGTAACTTTTCATTATTTTATAACAATTATTTTCTATATATTGTTTAATCAATATATATACCTTGATTCACATCACCATTTTCTAAGCACGTACATTAGTAGCACTGGTTCTTGAATTTTAGCTCAACCACAACCACATTTAATCAAAAACAAATGGGAATGATCAGCACAATGGTGCGCACAAATCAATCTTTAATAATTGGCCATTGAAAACATTTTGTTCAAACTAAATTAATACCTTTTTAACCATTGATGTGTTGTATGAACCAACACCGTAGCAAACCCAAAGACTCATTTTTCGCTTGTACGGATTACAGCATATGGCCATCAGTGACTCAAGTGATTAGCTTTCACACCATCATATCTTTATCTCCCCTTGAGTTGGTTTTCAACCTTTGTTCACACGAAAGAGCAGTTAATCATTGGATTCCTCAAGTACCAGGTTGTCTGAGCAAAAAAAAACAGCCTAAATCGTCATAGAAACCCTCACACACATGTTTTGAGCTTAGTGTAAATTTTTGGTACAAGACTGCCTGAGCAAAAGAAATACAGCTTGTACCACGTTCATTTTATAGTTGTTTATCCTGTTGAGATGCTGGTACAGGCTGCCTGAGCAAAAGTAATACATCATGTACCATGGTTTCATAGTTTTCATTTCTTGGTGAGTGCCTGCAACAAGATAATACGACATGATGGGTAGCTCTTTCTCACTAGCGTTTTTACCTCCAAACAAAATCCAAACGTATACACATCTTGAGTCAGTACCTATGTCAGTTCTGCACACTCAAAAATACATCAAATTCCATAAATACCAATTGAATTTCTTAAGGTGACAAAATGGTTAAAGTCTAGATGTTTTGTGAATAAATCGGCTAGTTGTAAATCAGTGATAATGTGTTCAACCACTACTTGTTACTCCTCCACTAATTCTCAGAAAAAGTGGTGCCGAATGTCGATGTCCTTCGTCCTTGAGTGCTATATTGGATTCTTCGAGATACTTATAGCACTCTTAGTGCCGCAGTGAATCAACAGTGTTTTAGAGTCCATCCTGTAGTCGGCTGACATCTGCTTTATCCACAAGATTTGGGTGCAACAGTAACCCAAGGCGATGTACTTGGACTCAGCCGTGGATAGTGATATAGAGTTTTACTTTTTACTCATCCATGAGATCAGGTTATTTCAAAGGAAGAAACAACCATTGTTTGTGCTTTTTCGATCGTCCATACTCCCAGCATGGTCAACCTCACAATACCCAACCAAGTTCTTGTTCGACCCTTTGGAGTACCAAATGCCCAATTCAACTGTACCTCTGCCATATTGCATGATTCTCTTCACTACTTCAAGGTGTGATTATTTCGGCTTGGCTTGGTATCTGGCACAGATTCCCATACTTAAGCATAGATCAGGTCGACTTGCTGATACATGAGACTGCCAATTATACCTCTGTACAACTTGACATTCACATCAGGATAAAGAACTATAAATTCATCTTCAAAGGCTTGAACATGTGTCCTCGGTTCTAGGACTGATACAGAACAAACACACTGAACCATCTCATTCTGGTCCTTTCTGATTCCTTTTATATTCTGACCCTTATTCGCAGCTCCGATGGAATCAGATGCAGAATGATTTCGATTCACATCATGTAGCACATAATGATCTATTACAGACTGGTTACCTGATTCAATTTGTTCCTCTGTACCAATCTGATCCAATTTTGTCGTCTGCTGTTCTGCTTCAGTGGCTTCATTGTCTCTACTGCAGTAAGCTTTGTATCCCTATTCGAGTGATAATCTTCAAGTTCTTCTGAGATAAAAGCCATGTTGCACCAAAGTTTTCTTCTGGCCGAGCTGGTTGAACCACGTCTTATACTAGTGTCTAATAGATCTAATTTCTTGACCCATATCTGATATCAATGACAGTTCCATGTGTACTTCCCTTGCTGTCTGAGACTTTTCACCCTCTCCTAAAACTTGTAACAACACCTTTTAATGTGACCTATCTTTCCACAGAAAAAGCACTACTTCTTTTGTACTGTACCACCTTAAGTTTTAACCTCTAATGAACCAGTGTACCCTGCTGATACAAACTTGACACGTCCAATCTCTGAATCTTTTCTTCCATTGTAACACATACCTTTGTGTCTTTTCAGTGCGACCGTATGATAAGAATCTTATCGAGTTGTTTTATACCAGCGAACATGTGGATCTTCTTGTACAAAAGATCCAAATGAGTCTGGAGGTGTGCTAGTACTTCTTTTACATCGTACAACTCATTTTCCAGTCTTTCATCTTTGGTTACTAGAACAAGTTTCTCTTTCATCAGTGTCAGACTTCCTTGTACCAGTTTCTTCTCAGCCTCTAGTTCACCCTGAACTACTTTCACCAGCTCCTCAAGGTGCTACTTTTCCTTGATAAGACAGCCATTCTCAAGGTTGAGACGAATAAGAGTATCTCGAATGTCTTTGTAGCTTATACAAGCTCATCATCATGTTCTTCTTCTGACTTAGACAGTGTCTCATCAACTTTGACTATCCCAACAAACATGACAAAGTTGTTTAGCATTGCTTCATCATCACTTGTGTCTTCTGATTCGTCGTCATCCATCATTGATCTTTTATTCTTGTGCTTTAGATCAGTAGTACACTCCTGTTGAGTATATCCTAAGCCCTTGCATCCTAAGCACTTCAACTCATGACGTTTCACAGTGGGACAGTCAGTTTTGAAGTGACCAATACCTTTGCATTCGAAGCATTGCACCTCATTCCTTTGACTAGTCTTCTCGGCATCCAGTTGTCTCTTAAACCCACTGAATTTCTGTAAGCCTTGACCTTGCTCCACTGGTCTCAGAGCTCTATCGAACCATCGTACGAGAAGACCCACTGTATCAGCATTACCCTATGATTCAGCCTCATACTTCTCTCGTGAAGTCAGAGCCAGATTCTTCATCTTCTTAGTCTCCAAGCCAACACCTTCCAGTTCCATCTCATGTTGATGAAGCTTGCCCACGATATCACCAAAACTCATTTCTTCAGTGTGTTGAGATACGTTGATTGCCGATTTATGAAAAAAATACAAAGTAGACTTCCAAGGAAGTCTGCATGATTCCTTTGGAAACAAAAAAACAGTGCCACGTAGACGGGGTTAGTTTTGCATTTGACCACAGGTTTGACTTTTTTGTGTAGACTTCCATGGAAGTCTGCACAAGAAGTCTGCAAAAAAGTAAGGGTAGTTTTGCAATTGGGAATCGGAAAGTAGACTTCCAGGGAAGTCTGCACAAAAAAGAGGTAGTTTTACATTTGACCAAAAAAGTAAAAAGTTGACCAATATTTGCAGACTTCCAGAAACAGTGTAGACTTCCAGCAAAACTAAAGTCTGAATTTGGTCAAATGCAAAACTACCCCTTTTTTTTTGCAGACTTTCTAGGAAGTTCACATTCCATCTGCGAACTTCCAGCAATTGTAAAAGTACCATGTACGGATGCCGACTTTCGTTGCAGACTTCCTAGGAAGTCTACTTTTCTGTGCAGACTTCCTAGGAAGTCTTTTCTTTGCAGACTTCTCCGGAAAAAGTCAAAATTTGGTCAAATGCAAAACTACCCCCTCTTTTTGTGCAGACTTTCAGGGAAGTCTTCAAAAAAAAGTTAAACCTCTAGTCAAATGCAAAACTACCCTTTGTAGACTTCCATGAAAGTCTACGGTTGTGAAGACTTCCATGGATGTCTGCAAAGCGTTTGCCTAAAATGCAAAAGTACCCCCTGTAGACTTCCATTTGACTGATTGGAAGTCTACATGAGAAGTCTACGGACAAAATGGAAGTCTACAGAGGAAGTCTACACTACACAGTCTTTTTTAAAACCTAATTATATGTCATTCTAGAAAGAGATTTGATTTTATTTTTGTTCTCACATGTGTGGTACCTATTTCTCCATCATTTGTGTAATTTTGACATGTTTAAGACTAATATTGATGGGGTAAATCTAATTTTTTCATTTGGTGACTAGTTAGCTCATTCAACGTAGACTTCCCGCGACTGATTGGAAGTCTACACGAGAAGTTTACGGACAAAATGGAAGTCTACAGAGGAAGTCTACACTACAGAGTCTTTTTTAAACCTAATTATATGTCATTCTAAAAAGAGATTTGATGTTTTTTTTGTTCTCACATGTGTGGTACCTATTTCTCCATCACCTGTGTACGTTTGACATATTTAAGACTAATGTTTAGGGGGTAAATCTAATTTTTTCATTTGGTGACTAGTTAGCTCATTCAACGTAGACTTCCACCGAATGATTGGAAGTCTACACAGGAAGTCTACGGAAAAAACGGAAGTCTACATTGTACAAAAACACTAAAACACATTTTTATAGATTTAAACATTATTTTTTGAAATTTTTTTGTCTTACACATGAGTCATACTAATTATTTTGTATGATTTGGACATGTTTAGTTATAAGATTTGCATGTCAAACTCAATTTTATGTTTGTACCACCAATTACCTTATTTGTGCAGACTTCCAGGAAGTCTACGGTTGAATTTCGATTGTTGCTAACTACGCCTCATATTATCGTGTTGAAACTAGTGTTCATAAGTAAGTTATTATCATGTCGGGACTGAAGTTATTATTATGTACAACTTTGTGTTAAAACTTGTGCAAAAAAAAATTAATTTTAAAACTTGTGTCCGGACTTGTATTCAATCTAGGTTATTCTCATGTTCAAACTTGTGTTAAAAACAAAATTGTTTTCACTTCAATTTGAACCAAGGAGAATGATTTGTATCATGGAAGTATGTGTGAGTATTTAACCAGTAAGGCTATTGCAACTTATTCGTTAAATTTGACAATCTTTTTTTATTATGATGTAGACTTTTGTTGTAGACTTCCCTTGTTGTTTATGGACTGCCCTTGTAGACTTCTTTTAAACCTAATTTAAATTGTTACTTCTTTTTAATTGCCGCATACTTCTTTTAAATTGCCGCCAAATTTACTTCTTTTAAATTGCCTCCAAATTTTTACCTAATTTAAAATTGAATCATTTAAAAACTTAGCTCATTTGTGGAAACTTAGCTCATTTTTGGAATAAATTGATCTTGCTTGGTTAGCACATAGCTAATTTGTAGAAACAAGTGTTTGTTTACGTTTTTTATATTACTTGCTAAGTTACTTAAGCCACTGATAATTTTTGAAACAAAAATAAAAATTGATTCGGTGTTATCAAAACTTATCATCGGAATATTCGAAAACAAAAATTTGATTCGGTGTTATCAAAAACTTATCATTGGAATATCAAAAGTTTATATCTTTCATACAGTGATACAACAAAGAAACTCTCTTTCACATCTTTAGCCTTAAGCTTCTTGGGATTTTGCTGCTTTTAGTGCTTCATCCACAATTTTACAACAAATAATAAAATAAAACAAGAAAAAATGTATGATTCATAATTTCCCGTGTAGACTTCCAAATTGAATAGTACACTTCCGTAAGTAGACTTCCCGTGCAGACTTCCCGTGTAGACTTCCCATGTAGACTTCCGTAATCTGAGAAACACAAACAAAATCAAATCATCTAAAAAAACATACAACGGATTAGATCTAGTGGAGATCGAAGAGTTTGAAGGAAAAAATATAGCTTTTTAAGATTTTGTTTTCATAATAAGCAATAAATGACGAAAAACTCACCAAAGATCTGAGATTTGCGAATGTGTTAAGGATTGAGATTTTCTCGTTCATCGTTGTTCTTCCATTCAATTTCACCATCTTTCTACAAAACAAAGGAAACAAAAGTTGAGGAATCACAAACTCAACCAATAATGAAGCAACACATCTAAATTTCAAACCTTTAACATGGTTGACAAACTGAAAAAATGGAAATAGAGGCACATACCTTTGTTGAAAGTGAAATTAGTTACTAGAATCAAAAAAGAGGACGAGATTTCGTATGGAATAGACCCAAAAATTGTTCAAATCAGTGGAGAATTGAAGAAGATAGGACTTGGGCAAAAATTCCTCAAAAATCTCTCTAAAATCGTGAGAAGAGAGAAAAAGTTAGGAGGCTAGGGTTGAAAATAAAAATTAGGGTTTTCATTGAAAAACTTGCTTATCTATGGAGACAAAAATTAGGGTTAGTAGACTTCCCGTGTAGACTTCTGCAACCTAAGAAACACAAACAAAATCAAATCATCTAAAAAGCATACAACGGACTAGATATAGTGGAGATTGAAGAGTTTGAAAGGACATAATACGCAACACATGAAAAAAACTCACCAAAGATCTCAGATTTGTGAATGTGTTAAGGATTGAGATTTTTTGGTTCATCGGTGTTCTTTCATTCAGTTTTACCACCTTTCATATCTCTAGATCTGCAAAACAAAGGAAGCAAACATTTTGGAATCAGAAGTAAGAGAAGAGAAGTATGTGCAAAATCATCTTAAAATGCATAGAAAAACAAACTCAACCAATAATGAAGAAATACATCCCAATTTCAAATCTTTATAATGGTTGACGAACTGAAAAAAGTGAAATTTGAGGCACATACCTTTGTTGAAAGTGAAATTAGTTGCTAGAATCAAAAAGAGTACGAGATTTCGTATGGATTAAACCCAAAAATTGTTTCAATCGGTGGAGGATTGAAGAAGATAAGGCTTAGGCAAAAATTTCTCAAAAATCTCTCTAAAAACGTGAGAAGAGGCTAGGGTTGAAAATAAAATTAGGGTTTTCATTGAAAAAGTTGCTTATATATGGAGACTAAAACATTCGGTTAGGTTAAAAAAAATTCCGGTTAAGTAGACATTCGGTTAGGTTAATAATATTCCGGTTAGGTAGACTTCCATATGGATGTCTACGAAACCCTATACTCTAAAATGAAACCCTAAACGCAACTGGAAGTCTACAATGGAAGTGTACAATAGAAGTCTGCAATTCATACACTAAATCGAATGGAAGTCTACAATAAAAGTCTGCATATGTGAAATATGCTACAATGGAAGTCTACAATTCAAAAACAAAAATTGACTTTTTCCTTTCGATTCTTCATAACTGTTAACTAAAGATATTATTAATCATCCAAACATTTAATATATTCATAATTTTATATTTTTTTGCAAATTTGACATTTAAAATTTCAAAATTATGAACTTTAAATGTAACCCTAAACGTAAAAATATGTTTTCAAATTGTAATGTCAATCCATTTCTCATATTTTTAACTCATAAACCCACAAACTAATGTCAGTGACATACATGACTCATAATATTAAAGATTTTACATCTCCTCATAGTGAATTCAACTTCTCATAATCAAACCTTACATTGAAACTTCTTATAAGTTGTTCATTATAAACCATGGATCATGTGACACAAATCTCTAAAACGTTAATCTATTACAATCATAAAATCATAAAGACTATACATACGTAATACAAAACAATTACTAATACCATGTCCCAACATTGTCACAAAACTTCTCAATGTAATGTGATGAATATAGTATTTCCAAAAGGATAGTATATAGTTCATTCATTCTTTTTCATTCCAATTTGTCTTTTTTTTTACTTTATGCTAATTTGGTGAACTTTTATTTTTAAAACATCACAATTGCATTTAGTTTAATTATCCAAAAGATTTTATGGTCAAATTATTTTTTATGTATTTATAGATTTAAATTTACTAAATAATTACGATGTAGACTTCCATATGTCGTTGCAGACTTCCAAAATGTAGACTTTTTCATTCCAATTTGTCTTTTTATTTTACTTTATGCTAATTTGGTGAACTTTTATTTTTCAAACATCACATTTGCATTTAGTTTTATTATCCAAAATATTTTATGGTCAAATTATTTTTTATGTATTTATAGATTTAAATTTACTAAATAATTACGATGTAGACTTCCATATTTCGTTGCAGACTTCCAAAATGTAGACTTCTTCATTCTAATTTGTCTTTTTTTTTACTTTATGCTAATTTGGTGAACTTTTATTTTAAAACATCATAATTGCATTTAGTTTAATTATCCAAAAGATTTTATGGGCAAATTATTTTTTATGTATTTATAGATTTAAATTTACTAAATAATTACGATGTAGACTTCCATATTTCGCTGCAAACTTCTGGTGTAAATTTCCAACGAAGACTTCCGAAAGGATAGAATAGTCATTGCGGCTGCAGTTTTATTGTTTGTTCATTAAGTCTCTAACTGTAATTTCACTACCCCTTTATAGTAGTTTTGCAAGTTTTCACAATAGGGGTGTAGTTTTGCATTAAAAATGAAAAAGAGTATATTCCATGCAATAATCCCAATTTTTAAAGACATTACCATACATGAAAGTATAAACTTTTGCAGGTGATTGTACGTAGTTTTCTTTTAGGGATATCTCATATAATTTAAAAACGTCCGTGAACCAACAAAATTCGACTACCAATCCTATAAAAACAGCTAAGAAACTTAAAAACAAAAACTAAAATAAAATATATCAACCAAATTTGAAGATATAACAAACTTCCAAATAAATAAATCAACAACACAAATGTACAAATAACGGAAAAATATTTAAAGAAATAAAATCAAAAGTTCACCACAAATCTCGCGTGTACACAGGGGAAAAGACCTAGTGTAATTAAAATTCAAGTTACTACATTTTAAATGGCAACTAGATTAGGACTCGTGCTATGCACGGGTTACAATATAACCGTCAATTTTCTTTATTATTGGTAAATAAAATAATTTCAAAATGTGTTAGAATTATTATACATTAAAGATCGGATTGAATGAAGTTGTTAAGATCTATTTTATTATATTCATTTCTCAGACAAATTTTTCAAAACAAAGTTCAATAACTATCATTAAATACTTTTACATGTTCACATATTTCAAAAAAAAATGAAAAATAATTTCTTTAATTTTTGTCGAAATTATGTAGTTTTGTGTCAAAATGGAGATTTTTCACTTTCTTGCTATAGCATTCCATATTAATGAAGATAGCGCAAACTTTTTACTCACCTAATTGACCACAACCGATAGAGCATATATATGATAAAAAGAAACAAATACGAAGTTGCTAGATAGATAGATAATCAAATTCAATTATGACTTACATTCACAATGGTGGTAAAATCTTTTGGATTTATGCGGAAGAAATAACACTAAGAGAGAAAGATTGATTCATGAGAATCATCTATAAACACAACAAAATTTAATTGAGATCCTTAAATAAAAAATGCAGAAAAATGTAAGAATGAGATTGACACTGGTACAATAAATATATATAAGCAATGAAACGTATTAGTGAAAAACAGGTTTTACGTATTTGAAAAATAAACCATATAAATCCGAATCTTAATTGATTGATTACAATCATATCTAGATATAATTGACTTGTTACCGAACATGAGTGTAACAAAGATATGTATTAGTTTTCACCAATGGATTTTTTTTGCCATGTATAACTTGTTTCCAATTATAAAACAATAAATATACTTTTAAGAAATATTTTATAATTGTTAAGTTTTTTGCGAAATTTGTGAGCTTAATTTTCAAACCAAAATCTTATTTAGTAGGTCGATAATATGAGAATAAATAAATGTTTTTGAAATAAAAATAAAGTAAGATTCAATTTGTGGAAATAAAAAGTTAATGTTCTATTACATGTTCTTCATGATGTCTGTGATTCCTAAAATATTGGTAAGTTTATATTAATGATGATATTTTGATTTCCTAATATCGATATCTTTATATTTACTTAAGGGTGATTAAATAAATATTAGATACATTCAACTAATTAAAAAAAAAGAAATTAAAATTTTGTTTATTATATAGATCTTTTGAAATAATTCGCTTTATAATGCCAATGGCATCCTATGTAATTAAGATGTTTTTAAGAAATGTTTTAAATCTATTTCTTAAATAATATTATAGAGATACACGTTTTTGAATTTGTCAATGTTAAATTAGCCTGATGTGCTAATAATTTGGTTTATTGGGTATCGAGTAACATTTTTGAATTGTATTATAAAGTTTTCAGTATTACAAAATCGGTGGATCATATAGTATAAATCAAGAGTATATAATTGGTACAACCGGAAAATACAATTTTTATGGGATGGCTAAAAAATACCAATTAAAATGGGATGGCTAAAAAATTGAAAATGTTTGACCTAAAATACCAATTAAAATGGGATGGCTAAAAAATTAAAATGGGATGGCTAAAAATTTAAAAATGTTTGGCCTAAAAAAAGAAAGAAAAAATTTCAGAAATTTATAGTATTTGTAGTTTGTTAGATAATTGGATTTTTATTAATCAAGTTCCGTTCATTTTGATTTTGATAAAAATGAATTTATAAAGCGAAATTACCAATTAAAATGGGATGGCTAAAAAATTATAAATGTTTGACCTAAAAAAAGAAAGAAAAAAATTCAGAAATTTATAGGATTATAGTTTGTTAGGTAATTGGTTTTGTATTAATCAAGTTACCTAGTTTGTTAAATTAGAGTTGTTTGAGTATTGAATTAAGTTCATCATATAGTGTTTGGAAGGTAGCATAGTAGGAGAATGGAGTGTTTGGATAGTAGGATATGAGATATTAAATTATTTAATAAAAAAGTGAGAAAAATTGTGGGAGTGACACATCATCAAAATTCTCCCAAAATGCTTCTCAAATATGATTTATGATTTATTTTAAAACACCTCTCGGAATAAGATGTTATACACTATTTGTACGTTGCGGAATGGAAGTGACAATAAACTATGTTTTTCTAAATATTTTCCCTTACATTTCAAACATAGGTCTTGGCCAATTGTTCGGTAAGCATCTAGCTAAATTTTTGAACATCAATTTATTACACAAACAATTTTAAACTGATTATCAATTTTTTATAATGTATATTAGACTATCGCCAAAGGAAATTATCTAAAAATGGTTCTCATGATTAAAATTAAAGAAAACTAGAAAGTTACCCGCGTTATAAGCGGGATAATAGGATTAGCGAATAAATCAATATAATAGAATTAAAAAATCAAGTATTATTTTTTGAAAAATTGTTATACGGAATCTAAAATCTGCTTTATATTTCAAAATTTTGTCATTGTTTTGAATAGAAATGTATTTTACCCGTAAAATAATTTAAAATAGTAGTTTTATTTTTTTTGGTTGATGTATATAATCTCAAATGTGATCATTTAATCTCATAATCTTCAGAAATAACGATTTTAATTTCTTAGTCAATATATATAGTAAAATGAATTCATTTCATCTCATAATATTCAAAAATATAGTTTATAACTCAATACAATGTATTTGTTTTTATATAATAAGTATATTAGGTTTGTAAACATTGAGATGTTTGATATAATGAATTTTGTTTAATAGTTGGTATAATAATATTGGAATATACGTTTTCTGTTGAAGATTCCAAAGTGAAAACAATGCATTCCTTAATTAGTTTATTTTCAATTAAATATAAATTAAAATCGTGATTCATGATTTCAAAAGTAAAGATTTTAAATAGTTTAAAATTAACTTGTTCACATTTAGTTATTTAAACTAACTACAAATTATTGTGTTTGGTTATAGGAATTGTCTTATGAGGAGTGTTTGGATAAGAGTATAGTAGAACTTAATAATATAATTTTAATTTTAATAAAAAATAAGAAAAATTGAGATTTTGACATCTAATATAATAGTTTAGAATGCTTTTCCTTTGATATAATGGTATATTAGTATTTAATCTTCTATTTCAAAAGATAAAAAGTATTTTTTTTTTTTTCAAATTAATACACTTTTAGAATATATATTATTTTTTGTTCATAATTAGTTTAATGATTTCAATCTAAAATTTTCGAAATATATATAATGGTAAGTACATGATTACAAAATATTTTGATTTTGGCAAGTTTATGATTATTTTAATGTGTTTTTGACATTTAAGATAAGAGTAATCAACATTAGGTAATTATGATAGAAATATGTTTGGCAATAGGTATAACAGAATAAAATAAATTAAAAACAAAAATCTCAAAAAATTATGGCGATGACACCTAAGCAAAGTGCTCCCAAAATGCTTCTCAAATAATATATAGGATAATAGAAAAGGAAGAGAGAGATGAGGTTAACATAGTACAGTGGATGAAGATGCTCTTAATTTTGGAAAAATAGTCTATGATTTTTTCTTAAATATAAACCCAAATGTAAAAAATATTGTTAACAAATACCATTGAGAAATGTAAATTTTTTGGGCGACTTAATTGTAAATCAAAGACTCAAAAGAAAGGGATACTTACAAAAATGTCACTTTTGACATGCCACTTTTCAAATATGCTACTTTTTAATTATTTTCTTACCAATATGTCACTTATAAATCCGTTTAAAAACTTTATATCTCAAAATTTTCAATTTTAAAAAATGTTGTGATCATTCACAAACCTTAAACCCCAAAAACTAAACCTTAATATAATATAGTTAACCCAAACATAAATGATTTAAAAACTTGGAAAAAGTGATAGTGGCATTTTGAAAAGAGGCATGTCAAAAGTGGCATATCTTGAAATTTCTCTAAAAGAAAGGGGTTGGTTTGGGTAGAGCTGTCAGAATGGGTCAAAACCCATAAGTCCTACACAACACATTCTAGTATAGGACGGGTTTGGGTTCAAAAATGTAAACTAGGGGTGAAATTATTATCCGAGATCCGATCTGGATCTGCTCTGGATCCGCTCCGAAAATCCGGATATCCGGAAGGGGCGGATCCGGATCCGCTCCGAAAATCTGGATATTCGAGGGGCCGGATCCGGATTTGGATAATAATATCAAGGATCCGTCAAAAACGAATCCGGATCTGAATATCCTGATTTTCAAGTCCGGATATCCGGCTCCGGATCCGAACCATTAAAATATATTAAAAATAATCATTTTATTTTTATTTTTTTAATTTTTTAAAAAGTAAAACATAATAAATTAAAATTAAATTTATTTACGTAATATTTTATTTATTTTTTAATAAATTTATAATAATTTAACAAAAAGTAGTTTTTTAATTAATTTAATATTTTTAATTTATTTTTAATATTTTAACGGATCCGGATCAGGATATCCGCGGATATATTAATATTTGAAAAGATATCCGAAAGCCGGATATCCAGGTGCCACATATCCAGATCCGTACAGTAAAATCACGGATCCGGATATCCTAAAAAATGCCATTATCTTTGGGAGCGGATCCGGATCTATGGGTGGGTAACCCATTAACTCGTGGTCTATTTTTATTTTGATTTTAGAGTAACTACTAAAATCCATGGATCGCCTAAAAAACTCATGAAATATAGTAGATTGAGTTTGGATTTATAAATACTAACCCGTGGGTTCATGGACTGGCCCATTGTAAGTAAACAAATAAAAATCCATGTTGGAATGGATTAAATGGGTTGGATTGACCCATCTTATAGCTCTAGGTTTGGGGATCCTTCCACCTATCCCACCCACTATAAAACCAAAATGCACGTCAAGTAGCTGCCAAATTGCGTCCACTCTTTTCTTGTTTTCCTCTTCCGCAACTCAGATCTTACTCCCAAAGTCGGCGACAAAATTGAAAATGGCTTTGCAGATGCAGAGCACCAAAGCTTTCACCAACTCCACGCCATCGATATCCACCGCCGACGCGCGTATCCGCGTCTTCCCCCTCGGAACCGTCGCGGTTCGCCGGGATAGGTTAACGGTGTGGCAAGGCGTCAGATGCAGCGCCAATGGAGTCGGTGGCGACGCCGGAAAGAAAACGGCCTCCTCCTTCATCACTCGGCCTCTGATCGAGATACTTCGCGACCTCAATAGGAAGATCCCCGACAATATCATCAAGAGCCACGATCCTGGTGGTACCGTTGTACAAGGATTTAGTGTTAATGTATTTTGCTAAACACAAACCTTGATCGTATGTTAGTTGTATTTTGTTTCTGGCGGGGAAACCTCTGTAGGTTTGAGTGTTTGTAAAGTGTGTAAAACAGCTAAACATGGGATCCATGTGGATGGTCGGCTTATACCTGTTAGGCGTGCAAAACCTTTGTATGTTTGACAAATGACCAGGTTTGTACCAAATATAAAGTGTCTGTAAACAACCTGAGCCACGATTTTATGACCGGAAATATGGTATCCATGTGGATGATAAGTTAAAAGTTCAGGAGAATGCAAATCGACAATGAGTGCAAAATTATATTGATAGAGGGAAAACGTGGACAAAATTGGTGGCCCCAAGTAGTCTGCCCTTTTAGCGGTAGTATTGAAGGATACATGTTTTCGTATCCATTTTAAGATGATCCATGATACGGTAGCCATGTGATAATCTAGCTAGTGTGGCCATGTGTCGGTTGTGTTTGGTTGTGATGGGAAAAAAATGTAAATACATTTGAATTTGGTTACTGGAGGGAAATGGGTGGAATAAAGTAGATGGAGATAGTAAATAGGAGCATTAAAAATGGTTGCGTCAGTAGATGTGATCAGTAAAGTTGGTGGGTACTATAAAACGGGCCCACTAAATGTAGAGCATTTTAAGGTGTTTTTTTGGTGGGAATAAAGATGCATTTGAATTTGGAAAATAGGAGGGTAATAAGTGGATTAAAATAGGGTGGGCGGGGAATGAGATAAAAGAGCCCATAAATTAGGTTGCCCATAAAGAAAAGGAATTGGGCCAACCCGAGTGGTAGTTCAGGTATGCGAATAAGTGGCTGGTTGGTTGTGGACAATCATCTATGGATAGGTGAGATGTATGTGCAGTTATAACTTTGTCCCAACCCCCCAACTATCTTATCATAAATTGTTTTGAGTCTGCAATGTTTGAAGTTAGGGTGAGTAATTAATATAGTGTTCAACCACCAGCTAACTCCCCGTTTAATGACATGCAAACGTGAAGTGGTATAAAAATAGGGATTATGTTATATTTTGGGAACATTCTTGTTAAACATGTCTGCCCTGGAGCTCCCTACCGACATAATACGCATTATTGTCAAGAAGGTTGCAGCTTGTTCATGTGTTGATCTGCGACCGTTTATTGCTGTTGGGACGCGCAGTCGTGATCTTGTGTTCTCGGATGAAGTTCTCTAGTGTGCTGAAATATACCCCTTGTGTTTTAATCTGGCTTATATATTTAAAGGAAGGTGAGCCAGATGTTATTTTGAAAAGTGCATTGCAGTTGGGAATGAGATTGCAATATTCTATGAGGCTATTCACCTAGCAACTAAAGAAAGGGATTTGCCAGGGGCTATTAATCTACCGTTGGACGAAGCATCACAGTTAGCGTTGCGGGTTTTCTCTATCTGTCATGGATAAGATAGATTGGCAAGCTTGCACTTGGAATGGTTTTTTGAGGTATATGCTGCCAATGGATCGGAGGAAATGCGGCAGATGGGAGATGAGTTCATACGTATTCGTGCATCATTTAACCCTAACTATATGGGTACGTATTCGCATCTATTTCAGTTTCCTAATTGTGAATCGATTAGCCCTCCTGAATGCTACATAGACCACTACATGGGAATTGAAGTTCATTGCAAAAATTGTTATTTGTACTATTTGTGTGATCATCTTTCTTATATGTTATAGAACGAATATGGTATTTTTGATGTTTAGTAGGCATGTCTTTTACTAATAACTAGTTAAATAAAAAATTAGTGTAAAAATGTAAAAAGAATAATATAATAATGACTATGAAATCTTTGTAATAATTTAGTGTGTAATAATCTTGTGTTGTACTTAAGTTGTAATGGAAACGTTACATTACTAAACTATTGGTGTGTTACGAAATGATATTAACCACTGATTGGAATCCGTAAGTCGGTGTACATGGTTGTGTGTGTTAATGGAATGACGTAATGGTAGTCCTACCAAATAACATCACAGATTGTGTTACACTTGAGTTTGTATTTGTTTTGCCAACCCCTCTAATATAAGGAAATATAAAAAGGAAATAGAAAAGCGGTGGTGTTGTCCAATCTATGCGCCACATCACTTCTTATTGTTGGGTGGTGAAGTACATTAATTGGACTGTAAATGGGTTTAATAATAGTTTATTGAGATTAGTAATAACAAAAGCAAGACCCATATACGTCCACGTGTATGACAAACCGCACGTAACTTTGTTTATTTTCTTGTACCCCCACCCGATATTGGGTTGGTAAAAGGGTTTTCTTGATATAATCCCCAACCTTCATCCCTTGAGCACATACGAAAATCTCAAATTTCTGCTT